>CM033686.1:62273872-62813654 GCA_019514585.1 Dendrobium officinale | reverse complement strand
ACGCCCCCCCTTTAGATCGGGTGGGTCGGGTTCGACACGAAACACCGGGAGGGGTGACCGAATTGACACCCCCTACCTGTCAAGGGAATCTGAAAAAACCACTCATAATTCGTAGCTTTGGTAGAATCATTATTCAGCATAAAAGTCCTATATGGGTCTTGGTGGGTACCATGCTTTACTCGACGGGTTTTGCCACACATGGTGACTTTAGGGATGTTGTACCCACCTATACTCACCAACTTTGCCTGTTGTTGATGCACAGTCTGCTATGGACGATGGTCTTGGGTTGTTGCCTTTGCTCTGATTGCAAACTTTCAAGCTGCATATAGAAATTTACCGTAGTCGCAGCGTAGTTAACTACTACACACTACGCAGTGAGGATTGTAGTAATATAAAATAGATGGTGATTAGCAATGTAAATCGATTTATTCCCCGATATTGAGCAAGGACCCATACCCACCCACAAGGTCATTGACGTACACATACCCACACATACACATGGGTGGGTGTGAGTATGGGTACCTAATGCAGGGTTCTGTTCTGCATTCAAAATTCTCGCTTTTGCTTTTCTATGATCAACCACTGATTCTCTCTCTCTCTCTCTCTCTCTTTTTTAAGGAAATTTAGAGCTGAGCTCATATATATTAAGAAAAAGAGGGATACAAAAACATATATAATCTTGTATTACAGGGAAATAAGCAAAATAAAATTACAAGTAATAAAGAAGCCCAAAAAGGGGGGGGGGGGGGGGGGGGGGGGGGGGGGGGTGGGGTTGGGGGGGGGGGGGGTGGGGGGGGGGGGGAGGGGGGGGGGGGGGGACTGGGGGAAAAAACCTCGGACTCAGAAAAATGGGAACTAACAACATAAGCAAAATGCTTAACAAGCGTAAGGAAGATCAACCAATCTGACCAATCCGTGAAGAGGAGGGTTGCATATGCATTACTATTTAAAATATAGAAAAAATACAACTATAAGTGGGAAATACTATATTCACACTCCTTCAACAATGACTTCTTTTGGGACGATTTTCTTATTATTTTTTAAAAATAGTTTTTATAGTTCAAACTTTTTAATTTTTTAACTAAAAATATACTTAAAGAAGCAGTAAGAAAATCGTCCCAATCAAAACTGAAATAAAAAAAGAAGAAGAATGAAGATTGACACTGTCACTATTGTTCGACACAAAATTACAATTCAACACAAACTGTGCAAATAAAAAAAAAAATCAGCAACTCTATTATAGTGACAAGGTGTATGTTCGAATATAACTTGATGGAAGTTTGGCAGCAACTCAGGAGCTTGAAGTGGCTTTTTTTTGCCAGATTGTTTTGTCAAAGCTATGCTGTAAATACTCCATAACATTACAAATTATTTACTTTCTTATCAGATTTTTTTATTGCTTCTTAAAATAGAATTTTAGTAAAAAAAATTATTTGTTGTACTAAAAAGTTGTTTTAAGAAGCAGTAAGAAAGCCATCCCAAATAAAGCCAATCTTGAGGAGGTTGATTGCTTTCATTTCAATAGCTGAATTATTCCAATGCTCTCATTGGCTTCCAACTGCAATAATAAGATTGATATTTGCATCACGGATGACTACACCAAGTCCAGATTTGTCGAAAGCTGGGAGGGCTGTTGTACTCTTGTGCTGCTTATATGGAAAGGCTCAAGCCTTGGCGAAGGCTTCCAGAATGGTAGCTACTATAATACTTGGAGATTTTTTCTTACTGATTGTGCTTTTTTGCACAATAAAGTCTGCGTCAATAGATATCATATTGCTGGAGATGTTTAAAAGCTTGGCAAAGTTCATTAAGTGAAGTAAAAACAAGAAGTTTACAACCCCACCGGGTTAAGACGGTGCTGATGACTTTGAGGCCTTTGCAACTACATTTAACTGTAAGTGATTAGGCATAGCTATGAAGGGGGTGAATTTGCTGATTTAAAAAATAAGTTCTAGTTTGATTAATAATGATAATTTACAATGGAAATAAATTGAATGGTTAACTTTTGAATACTTGATTTTGATTTTTTAATGTCGATGCACTTGAGATCAAACATGTTTAACAAAATAGATTCAAATATAAATTTGATTTAAGCACAAAAAAAATAGTAACAATTTTTTTTCTTTATTATTTTTCTTTTATTTTTTCAATGAATAATGCTTGCAACAAAGCTAGATCTAAGTAATAAAAAAAATGCAAGAAGTAAAGTAACACAGAAAACAACAACAACAACATCAAGCATTTGTCCCCCTACGTTGGGTCGGCAACATGAATCCTTTTTCTCCATTGTGTCCTATTAAAAGTCAAATTCTCGTTTAAACCCAATAGAGAAAGACAATTTCTAATATTTTCTATCCAAGTCTTTTAAGGTATATCTCTGAACATAAGTCAAATCTAATAACTCTATTGTCCTAACTAGAAGGCTGCCATTTTATGTGACCTAACCATCTAAGGCGACTCACTACAGGAAAATCACTCATTTCCGGCGGCAATTTCCGGCGGAAATTGGGCATTTTCCGGCGGTTTTGTAATTTAGCGGCCGTTTTCCGGCGGTTAAAATGCCGCCGGTAAAAACCGCGTAGGAAAATAAATTCCGGCGGTTTTTTCCGGCGGCAAGTTCGTCCGGCGGCTTACCGGCGGTCTTAAACCGCCGGTCAAATTTAAAAAAAAAAAAAAAAAAAAAAAAAAAAAACCGAACCCCCGCCCCCACCGGGGCTCCGCGCTCCGGCCCAGGCTCCCGGCACTCCCGCGCTCCCGCCAGGCGCGGCCCGCGCTCGCGATCTGGTTCCCGCGCTCCGGCGCTCGCGATCCCGGCTCCCGCGCCCGCTCCTCGCGTCTGCGCGCGGTGAGATTCGAACCGTGGATCTCCCGTGTTGATTTCAACAAACCGACCGAAATGCCAATTATGTAAATACGTTATATTTGTCAATATTATTTATTTAACTATATTCGGACCGAAAATCAAATAATTAATTATTTTTTTTTAATAAAACTAATTAATTTAAAATAAAAAATATATATATTTAATATAAAATAACAATTAACTAACTAAATAATTTTAAAATGAAAATTAATTAAATAGTTAATATAAGTTTTAATTAATTTTTGTTAAATCATTTACATAGTAAATTTTTTTTTTGTTTTCAATAAAATTTTTAAAGCCGCCGGAAAACGTGAAAAAGCCGCCGGAAATCCGCCGGAAAATTCCGTGACGGAAAACCGCCGGAAACGCGCCGGAAAGCCGCCGGTAAATTCCGCGGGAATATTTTGCGGGAAATTAGCCGTCGCAAAATTTTGCGGGGAAATTAGCCGTCGGTAAGCCGCCGGTAAGCCGTCGGAAAGCCGCCGGAAAATTTTGTAGGGAATAAGCCGTCAAAAACCGCCGGAAATCCGCCGGAAAGCCGCCGGAAAACTGGCCGCCGGAAAGCCGCCGGAAAATTCCGCCGGTAATAAGTGATTTTCCTGTAGTGACTCTCTCTAATCTTATCATCCACCGGAGCTACTCAAACCTTTTCACGTATATGCTTATTTCGTATCATGTCTCTAAGGGTAAAGCCACTCATCCACCTGAGCATCCTTATCTCTGCAACACTTAACTTAGTATTATTCTTCTCTTTTAATGGCCAACATTCTACACCATAAATCATTGCAGGTCGCACCACCATCTTATAGAATTTTTTCTTAAGTTTGAGGGGGACTTTTCTATCACACAAATGGCCCGATGCATTTCTCCACTTCAACAGTCCAACTTGAATTCTATTGATAATATCCCCATCTGTTTTTCACCATCACTCTGAACAATAGATCCAAGATATTCAAAACGTGTACTCTTATTAATGACTTGATCTCCCAAAGTTACAATCCCCTCACTAGGACTATTACTGCTAAAATTACACTCCATATATTCAGTTTTAGATATACTTAAGCGAAAACCTTTAAGGTTGACCTCCATAATTCAAGTTTACCTTCAACTCCCTCTCTAGTCTTGTCAATAAGAAGAATATCATTAGCAAAAAGTATACACCACCAAGGTACATCCTCTTGCAAATGTCTAGTGAGACATCCATCACTAACGCAAAACGATATAGGCATAAGGTTGATCCTTGATGTAATCCAATCGAAATGGGAAAATACTTGGTCAAACCACCTTGTGTTTGAACACAAGTAATAGCTCCTTCATACATATCTTTAATAATTTGAATATTAGGATTATTAACTCCTTTCTTTTCAAGAACTTTTCATAGCACTTCTCTTGGAACTTTATCATATGCTTTCTCTAAATCAATAAATATAATGTGTAGATCCTCTTTATTCTCCCTATATTTCTCCATCAAACCTCTCAATAAATGTATGGCTTCTATAGTAGACCTACCTTGCATGAATCCAAATTGATTTCGAGAAACATTAGTATCTCACTCCCATAGTATTAAAGTGTTACACATTAACTTAATTCCACTATAATTCACACAATCTTGTGCATCATCTTTATTTTTAAAATAGGACTCAACACACTCATTCTTCACCCATCTGACATCTTTTTTAGTCTTCAAAATAGTATTAAAAAGTTTAGTTATCCAAGAACTTCCTTCATCTCCTAAGCATTTACACATATTTATTGGGTTATCATCAGGTCCAACAGCTTTTTCATAGTTCATTTTCTTTAAAGCCTCTCTAACTTCGATTTTACTAATACGTTGATAAAAATAGAAATCTTTATTTTCATTTAGGGTGCTAAGGTCACTAAAGTCAACGTATTTTTAGAATCTTCATTAAAAAGTTTATCAAAATCTCTTCTACCTTTGTTGAATATCATGTTCTAAGAAATGTACTTTTTGATCTTCATCCTTAATACACTTCACTTGAGCTAAATCCTTACTACTCATATCCCTTTGTTTGGATAACTTATACATATATCTTTCTCCCTCCTTAGTATTTAATCTATTATATAATTCATTAAAAGCTAAGACCTTTGTATCACATATTGCTTTCTTCAAATCTTTACATGCATCTTTATATATTTTCTAATTATCAGAATTTTTATATCTAAATTATTTTTATGATAAATCCTTTTATTTTTTATCTTTTCTTGCACATTTGGATTGCACTACCAACTATTTTTGAAAGTTCGTTATGAATGTTAAGCCCTTATGAATTGGCCCAAGGCTAACAAAGAGAGGTGAATTGGATAACATTAAAACCAAAGATAAAACTCAAACCAAAATCACCACAGAAATTAAAGTGCAGAAGAAAATAATGCGGAAGCAATAATAAGAAAAGAACACACCAAATTTATAGTGGTTCGATCAAACCTTGACCTACGTCCACTCCTTGGAGGCACCCTCCAAGTATTGCACTAAACTAAGTGTCTCTCCTTTAGCCCCCACAGCTAGGCGGAGAAGCCCTTACAAAATCACTTCCACCTTCCCTGGTGCGGCGGAGTCGTCGGGTCCTTTGACACCAAAGAGATTTTCTTCTTTGATGAATTTCCATCGAGATAAGTCTTGAATCCGATGGTATTCAGGTGCGAGCTTGCCGGAGCAACTGTATGGAACCCCCTCCACACTCCCTTGAGTCCCCCCTCACAGGATCTTCTCCTCTCTCTCAAACTCCACCCTTTCCTCACTCCATTTCAAGCTCTCTCTTCAAGTTTCTCGCAAAAGAACGAAGCTAAAATGACTGCCAAAGACACTTACAAAGTGCCTTGTTATAGCTTAAATATAAGTGCTAAAAATGAGCTCATTAATGCAAGTTGCCGACATTATCGTCCAGGACGATATAAATATCATCCTTTAAGATTAGTACAATTTAAGCCCAATCAGCTGGGACGATTTGAAACGATAAGAAGAAGTTTGTTCATATCATCCCGAACGATAATATATCATCCTAGACGATCAGAACAAATCGTGGAATATCGTCCTGAACATCGCCCTAAAAAATAGCTGTCTATTGTCCAATTGTCCAGTGTATCGGCCTGGATGATTTGGCGATCGTCCAGGACGATTTGATCGTACAATCAAGTCATAATTGCTTTCCTTAAATTCCTAAGAAATTTTGGAAAAATTGCCCTGGATCATCCTGGACGATATTTTATAGTCCTGGACGATCCATTTGGACGATGTCTAAAAATAAGTAATTCCTAAATAGATTTGGCGATAGATTCTTTCTGTTTTGAGCCTATCATCCTGGCCGATACAAAATTGTCCTGGATGATTTGTTTTACATAATGACGGCTGCTTTAATGAGGATGCCCTAATTAGGGTTTCTGCTATTGAATTGATTGTCCAAGATGATATAAAATCGTCCTCGACGATGTTACCAAAAACAATAAACTCTAGGGAATAGTCAGAAATCTTCCAAGTTACAAAGCATCAGAAGCCACCCCAAATACAATAGACTCAAGAAAGGAAAAATGGTACAAACTGACTCAGACCTAATCTACTCAATCTTGAGCTGATTCCAAATTGCAGTCTGATCGTGTGGACATGAAATGTCAGTAAATAAGGTAGTCGTAGAGAAATGGAAGTGTTTGCTATCATCAAAATCATAAATCATGAAAATAGATCCGCAATAATTTTTACTATTAAGGGCTTTTCCCTTTGATACTCCAAGCACATTTTTTGTAATATTCTTAATACCACTATCTATTTTTTCTCACATAATATTATCATTCAGATATACAAATAAAATCTTAGAATCTAAAATCTTGCTCTCAAAAATATTTTTATTAAGATTCTTTAAATGCTCCCATCTAATTTGAGGAAATTGCTTTACTTTATTTTTTTTTTAATTTTTTGTCCTTTTATCTTAAAGTTCAAAACTAATAAGTGATGTTGGGTACATAAATTTACACTTGGAATAACTTTACAATCTTTTCAATCTAAATGATCAACTTTGTTTATAGGAAAATGATCAATGTGAGTTTTATTATAACCATTCTTATAAGTGATGAGATGCTTACATTACAGAAAAATGCTTCATTATTGTCAGACTTTCTATCGGATATATATATGCCAAAAAATGTGGTGAATTTATCGGCGGAATATGCGCTAGTAATTTTACGGTGGAATTTCCGACAGATTTACCGCTACTAGATTACCGACGGCTAATCCACCAATTTTGTACCGATATTATATATTATCTGACAGTAATTACTGGTGCATTTTGCACTGCTTACTTAAACCCAAAGAAATAATACTGGCGTAATTACTGGTGCATTTTGCACTTGTAAATTAATCGACGGATTATCCATTAGAAAAAAATGCCTATAATGGCCCTATATCGGTTAATCCCTGCCTGGCTTCTCATTTCTTTCATGCTTCTGGCTTCGTTCCTTCATCTCTATTCAAGTTTGCTCCTTCGACAACATTCCGTTGCTACTAGATCGAAAGTTGCGACATTTTTTGCTTGTAAATCCAATGGGATCTCATTTGCTATGTAGGCAACTTTCTCCATCACTGTTTGACTTTGCTCCTTCAATGAAGTTCCCTTCCTGCTGGATTGAAAGTTATTACATTTTTGTTTGGAAGCACGAATGTGTGCTTGCTTGTTATGTAGGTAACTTTCTCCTTTCACGTTGTTCGGGTTCACTCCTTCGACGACCTTCCCTTCCTATTGGATCGAAAGTTATGACATTTACGGGAGCTCGCTTGCTGTGTAGGTAACTTTCTCTCTTTCTCTTAAAACATTATGCATTATTCATGGTCATTTAAAAGGATCCAAAATGCCTATATATATGGAAAATTTTTTCTCATGACCTTATTTTGTAAAATATGGGAATTGCATAATATGTAGGAATTAAGGGGCTCATGGGATAACTATAATGTGTTGGAATTAGGGGGCCACGAGATATAAGTATATTGTATTGGAATTAGGAGAGGGCTCTTTGTCTCTAGTTGATCTATGTCGAATAAGGCACTATAAGCAGACCTTATTATATATTGAGGCACTTGTCCTCTTCCGATCTCCTTATAACTTTTTAGTGTTGTAATCCTAATATCTATTTTAATAATTTACTTTAATAAGAATACTAATATATGTCTGTTACAAAAAGAGGTGCTTGTTTTGATTAAAAAAATATAATTTAAATATATATAGTTTTGAAAATATATCAATTTTCTTTGGGAATATATTAAATTTTTAAAATTTTAGCTTTGAAATAGAATACAACATTAGGAACGATATATTATCTCAAATAGAGAGAGTATCATTCACTAATTGGTTCGAATTTCAAAGATTTAAAGTTATCCAAATTATCGTAGTCGAACTCATGAAAGACAATATATGATCTCGAAAGATCAAAATTATGTTCAATCAATTGTTTAACTACAATAATCTGAATAAGAGACCGTTAATTTCATGATCAAAATCACAATAGAAATTGATATATCTCTCCGAGGAAAAAAAGTTATCAATCACTATTGATCGTTTGAAAATAGAGATAACGATCGTTGAAATCTGAATTTTCCCAAAGAGAATTAATTAAGGGTTTTGAAAAAATAATTTTAAAAATTAATTCAGGGTTTCTAAATCTCCTACGAGCGCAAGCCCTCGTAGTTAATTACATCGTAGGAAATCAGAATTTCTTATGAAAACTCTCGATTAAAATAGCGGCATAAGTTTCATTTTGGATTTTCAAAGTTTGACATCAAAGGAAGAAAATGGTAGGAATTTCAAGTGGTATTGATTCAAGTTTGAGCAGTTATTTTCAGAGTCAAAGGAAGAGGAGTAGGGAGTGTTTTTGAGATTCTGAAACAATTCAGAAAACACTCCAGCCTGTCCTAAGCGTTGGGCTTAAATTTGATGGAAAGATATATTTAATTTAATGGTCAATTTCATTAGAAAGTTGGGATTCAATTCCCGGAGGTTGAGGTCTTATAGCCCGAGCTAGCTTCAGAACCTAAATCTAAATTGGGCACTAAAAGTTGACCCGAACCTAGCTAATGCAATGCAAATCTGGTTTTACCCCGGCCTGGATTGGGGAGCCAACTAAACCACCTAAACGATTTAAAATTATGAGTCCGGTCAATTTATGTAGAGTGGTTGGGACGTTATTTAAGAAAGGTATTTGAGAATGTGACCGACATCTAGAGCGGATCCTAAATGGTCCCTTAAACTTATGTTGGGTTTAATGCTTAAACAAATGCAATTAAGGGTTTAAAGGTTTTTAAATTAGTTGCTAATATGATGCATGCTAATCGACTCGATTAAAAGATTGAATTTGAATGAATGCTATGAAATGAAAACTTCCGGCGGTCCCGGGCTTACTTCTTAAATCGTTAGAGTTTCTACATGAGCTTAAAGTTTTTAATTTGATTTAAGTAGAAAAAATTTTATTAAGTTCTTAAGAGCCTATAGTCAGATTCCAGGTCAAATCAAAGTCGGCATGCAGGTAAAAAAACTAGAAAAGCAGGTATCTCTAATGCGCAATTAATTTAAATAAATCAATTAAATTAAATATATCAAATTGAATATCCGTAGGCAAGTGCCCCTTATTATTACATCATAGAATTTTACAAAAAATTAAAGTGGCCGGGCACCACTGACTACAACCCGGATTTTGTCTTAAGACTCAAATGACTTTGAGATTTTGGATTCTTCTCGTGGTTCATTTCTTTGTCTTCTCACGAACATCTTGATTCGCCGGTTCCGGATATCCAAATGGAAAGAAACTCCCCCTTGAACGGGGTGTTATCTTTCCTCTTTGGATATTTGAAAGGTATCCTAATTTGACTTCGAAATGGAAGAAGACTCTCCCCTTTAGGGATGTCTTCACCTCTTTAGAATTCAAATTGGATAAAATATCCCAATCTCAAATCATTTCAAATAAATACAACCTTATTCGATCAAATTTACATTAATTTTTAAAAAAAAATCTAGACACAATCCTGCAATGTTATCCTAATAATCAGCAGTTGTATATATTCCCAAGCAGTTATAATATTTGATCTCAAGCAGTTAATATATTTGAAATTTGAATGCTCAACAGATTGTAGTAAATAAAAAAACAATCAATCAATTCTAAGCTAGCAAACATCATGCAGTGAAAACTCGAAAACCCGACACACAGCAGAAAAGTAAACACCGGCCTAGCCTAAAACTAGAGTTGGTTGCTCTAGCAAAAACCATCTAAAGTGTGTGAGGTAGGCTGTGTGGTTTTGATATATCCTAAATAGGATCATTAATTAAAGTTTATTAAGGTTCAATTTCTGATTTTTAAAGTTGATTAATTTAAGTTTGCCATTAATTGATTTGTGGCGTTGTGCCACCAGGCTCGAGGAACCAGCCTCCTTAGGACACTTAGCCCCGCAGCCCGGAGTAGTCCAGCCGATAAACCAAATTAATATAATTGAATTAAAGATTTTAAAAGGTTAAATAATTAATGATTAATCTATTTTAAGGTTTAACACCCCTTAGAATCCATTCGTGGCATTGTGCCACCAGGTTCGAGGAACCAGCCTCCTTAGGACACTTAGCCCCGCAGCCCGGAGTAGTCCAGCCAATAAACTTCATCTTTAGGATGGTTGTTGTATTTTAAAAGGTTTGTTGAGTGTTTTAAATATTAAACTAATATTTTCTAGAGTTTTAGAGCGATTTTGAGTTTTTATGAATTTTTTGAATATTTTAATCATTTAATTAAAGGGTTAAAATTTGACTTTTTGATTAAGAGTGTTTTATGTAATTTTAACATTTTATTAAAATATTAGACCTCACTACGATCAGTTAGACAGTAAGCACGTTGAAATCAGATTTTTCTACATTTTATTATGAAGGTTTGAAGTTTTGAACTAGTTTTGACTTAGAGTTGACCGATTTGTTGACTTTTTGAATTTAATGCTTTTATGGAATTTTAATATTTTTAATAAATGTTAGACATTGTTATGAGTTGAATGCAAGTGAGTTTGTTCAATTTTGATTTTTCTTGAATTAGTTATGAATTTTCAAAGTTTTGACTACTTAATGGATTTTTTAAATTGTTTAATTAGAGGCCCCTTTTGGGATTTTGCTCCAAATGAGATCCCAACTTATCCTTGAAATCAGCTCCTAAGGTCAGGAATGACCTAAGTAGAGATTCCCAAGTGTTTGGGAAATTTTTGGAATTTTTAATAATTATTAATTAATTATTTCAATTAAAATATTTAATTTCACTTAAAATTCAATTAAGGTTTAATTTACTGTCAATTTAAAGGGTTTTTAATTTTCATTGGTTAATAATTCAAATTTGGTTAGTTATAGGGGTTATACATATTTTTTTGGATTTAAAATGGATTTATTGCATTTTTTAAAAGTTTTGAGGGTTAATTAAGGCTTATACTTAGGAAATTCGATTAAGGGGCTTAATGACTTCTAAAATAAGTGAAACTTTTTCTAAGGGCTGAGAGTGTCACTAAGTTTAAATATTCAAAGTTTCAACTCAAGAGAAATTGAATCCTAATTATTGGAAATATTCTAAGTTCTCTAAACACATGTCCTTAATTATTATCCTTAGTGACACTAAGTTTAATAGGTTTGAATTGAAGTTTTGACTAACCCTCGACCAAATACATGTTACACATACATAAGCACAATCAGTTCCTAAATCTAGGAGAGCCTTACACTATGTGGTGTGTGCACAACCTAAGCATTCAAAAATTGATGATAATTAAGGTAACGAAGTTTTGATTAGTGAATGATTATAAAATAATCACTCACTAATCATTCCCCAAACATTTCTATTCAATCAAACCTAATCTATATTTAAAATTTCAAAGGGATCTCTCAAGTGCTCTCAAAATTTAACATATATAGTTTTAAAAAATTAATTTTAATATCTAGAAAATAGATTAGTTTTAGAAAATCTAGAAAATTTAAAGTAATTTAAAATAGTTTTTTGAATAAGTATCAAAAAATAGTTTTTAAAATACTTTTAAAACATAGTTGAAAGTATTTTAATAATTTAAGATGATGTAAAATAGAGATTCTTTGAATTTTTGAAAATTATTATGATTAGATATTAATTAAATATTCAGATCTTAAGTAATTGAAATTATTTAACATATATATAATATATCAAATTAATTTTAATTTAGGTTAAATATTTTTAAGTGTATTCTCTGAATAGTTAAGAAAATAATTTAAAATTGAATTTTGAATTTTGAAAATATCTAAAGTAATATTAATTAAATATTAACTTAAGAAAAAAAATCTATAAGTAATTCAAATTAAAACAAATTAAATTTAAAATTTTAAGATAAAATTTGAGTTACAATATTTAAATTTTCTGATTTTAAAATGAGTTTCTTTTTAATTTTTTAAATTTTTAAGGTATTAAACTTATTTAAAAAATAGTTTAAAGATAATCAATAATTAAGGTAATTATCTAAATTAAAGTTAATTAAATATTAAATATTTTATTAAATTAATTTAAAATATGTATATATTTTAAATATAATTTTGAATTCTCTAAAATATTTTAATCAAATTTTAAGTAATTATTATTTCAAAAGAAGAAATATTTAATAATTCAAATAATTTAAAATATATATAATATTTTAAATCAAATTTAACTTTAAATTAAAGATCTTAATTTTCTGAAAAATTTGATATATTATATTGAATTTTTTTGATTTATATTTACTTTTATATAATTTTTTAAAGTTTTCTGGATTTAAAAAAATTTTTTACATTATTTTAAATCAATCGGCCAGCGCCGGCGACACGTGGTATCACCCGGTTGGCAGGGGTCAAAACGCGGCGGCGGGCCGCACACGTGGCCGGCCGGCTCGGATTGGAGGAATCCAAAACGGGCCAATCATCTAGTGGCGGCGCAATGATTGCGCCGCCGTTAAATGATTGACAAATGATGTCGTGAGACGCGGCATCACTAGAACACGTCGGACGGCATCGCCAGCCGTCCGATCTTCCGCCTTAAGGGATGAACGGCCATGATGCCGTCATACCGAGATTTCAATATCAAGCCGCTAATGCACGCCGGACTGAAACGCGGTTTTACGAAATCTCAGTCGTTGATCGTCAGATCAACGGCCGATATTTCGTAAACCTGAGCAGTTTTGCGAATGAGCCCTAGGATCAGTTAATCAGCTCATTCTCTCAACCCGGTCAACCTAACGACTTGAAATTTTAAATGTAAATCAACGTAATGAACAGAAATGTTGGGATTTAACTAGTTTTTCTTTAAAATTACTCAATAATATTCTATTTAATACTAAGTGTATTAACTAGGGTTAAAGATTTTCACCTCGATAATGGATGGATTAGACCGTTTATGATCTTGTTGCACTTATAGACTGTCCACGCTCCTTTTTGTAGAAGACTTCTCGGCTCAAAAACTCCTGGATCGATTGCTAGATCCTCTTGAACGGATTTAGGCTAGGATCGCCGGGATCTCGCTGGAAAAGGCCTTTGACCGGAGGGATTTTGGTGGGAGAGTGTTGAGGAATCTCTGGGGAGCTCAATGGAACAGAGATTTAGGCTGGAGGAAATCTAGACGGGTGTGAGAGAGGGTTAGGGTTAGAATCATAGCCATTTCCTAGGGTTTTCACTATTCAAATGTCCCCAGGTTGAATCAATAGCTGGGATCGACTGGATGGACTCCTGGATTAATGCCAAGTGTCCTGGGAGTGGGTGAAAAGCTGGGAGTAAGGACATCACAAGGACATCCTACATGGAAAGCTATTTGGTCCCCACATAGACACATGGAGTGATAAGGGTTGTTTGATCAAGATCAAAGGGCTGGAGTGAGCCCTAGGAAGCTTCTAGAGCATGATTAGAGCTGCTGGAGTTAATGGGATTTGAGCTAATGAAGTTTAATCAAGGTTTTAAGCCATTTGGAGGCTACTTTGACCCTCCATTGACTGTTTGACCAGTCAATGGGTCAAGGTAGCTGATGTGGCATGCAAGGTGGCAAGGGGGATTGCTTGACCTGATGGATTAAGTTTGGAAAGATTTCAACATGACATGTTTGAACTTTGGAGAGAGGTTTGATATGATTTGAGCAAGTCTTATAGTTGACTTGGTCAACTAGACCATGATTTGACTTGGGTTGAGCTAAGAAGTGTTCAAGATGTTAAATGAAATGGATTCAAGGGTTCTTAAATCAATAAGACTCAACAAATGAATGAAATGATGTATATAATACATGGTTTTGATCATAGGTCAATGTTTGACCAAGTCAAATCAAGGTGGATCAACTTCAAATAAATTTCAATGAGTTTCAATCACGCTTTGAAAATGGTTTGAGAGTTCGAATGGTTCAAATGGGTCAAATGGTTCAAGAGGGCTTAAATGGACCCTTAAGCCAAAATTGGTTGACTTGGTCAACCAGTTAGGTCCAGGGTTTGGAAATGGGTTCAATAGATTCAAAATGATATTTAGAGTTTATTGGATATGATCTCAAGGTCTAGGGAGGTCATTTGGTTCAAAACACCTGTTTGGACCCTTAAAGGGCCTTTTGGGTCAAACATGTTGACTTGGTCAACCAGGTTGACCCAAGGGTCAGGAATGGGTCCAACAGATTGAAATGACACACTCAAAACTTGCTGGAGGTGGTTGCATTCAATTCGGAGTTCATTTGGTTTGAAATCAATATTTGAACCCCATAGGGGTATTTCGGTCATTTTGACCCCTAGTCAACTGGGGGTCAAAGTGGGTCCAGAAAAAATGTAGTTTAATATTCAACATATCAAGATTAAATGTTTGGAAGTGACTAGAGGCTTTGGTGAAGGCTCTAAGGTCAGAATCTTCAAAGTGACAGGTCTAGTGGCATAGGCTGTAAATATTTGAAGGTTTTATAGCCTATGGATTTTGTTTAAGTTTCTGAGGTTAGGAACCTCAGAATGAGCTCAAATTTGGAGGGTTGCCTCCAGAGACATGTCCCATCAGTATGCAACTGACAGACTCTGAATCGGAGGTAACTTGATTGGGTTTCAAAGTGTTTGAAAATTCAATGGAAAAGGCCTTTAGGACAATACCTTTGGACCTTGGATTTTGATCTGAAATTCTGGATTTTGGATTGATTTAAAGTCAAGAATAGTCCAAGTGACCTCATACAAAAATGAGGTTAATAGTGCTGGATAGAGAATCAACTTATATTGAATTGCATAGTTATACCCACAAGCGGTAGGAGGACCAACAATGGGTTGACGAGCGTGCAAGGAAAGCCTATGCAAGTATATAAGTTTAATTTCTATGATGTTATGTATAAATTGCTTAAATTTTTATTAACTTTCATAGGAGGAGTACACATGGCTTTGAGAGAGTCAGGCTATAGCAGGTGAAGGTTCTTCTAGTGGATCAGCAGAATATTCTGACTACTGCACTTAGTAGCAAGTGGTAGGAGGAATATAGTACGATAGAGTATACGAGTTAGGCTCACAAGCCTATGCATATGAGGGGCAGATATCTGGTGGCTCAAAATTTTCAGCTAGTACCCAGGAGTCTTTATATACCCAACATATAGTTGCCCTTAGAGTCGAGCTAGAACAGGCATGGAAAGCACAAGCTGAATGACAGATTTTGACGCAGTAGCAGTAGCCGGAGATGCAGCAGCAGATGCGAATGCAGCAAGCTCAAATGTTAGAAGAAATGCGAAAGATGAGGGAGTAGATGAGTGGTGGGAGGAGTATAAAATCAACTATGGAGGAAATAGAATCATAGTAGTTGTTATTTATTTATTTAATTGATATGGAGATCTGTACTTATGTGTTCTTGGACATGTTTATCTATTTTTATTGTTTGGACATGTTTAAATATTTATTGATGATACCCTTCTTATTTATGTTTATTGTGTACATATTTAGTTATTTATTATTTGGATATGTTTAATAATATTATTGGTGATGTTCTAGATCAGAATTAAAAGTAACAATGTATATTGTGTTTTTTTTTTATATACAGGTTTAACTATGGAAATCACTTTTCAAAAGGAAGAAGGTTTTTTCTATTTATACTATAGGTTTTTGATAGATTTTCCACCGAAAACACTGTCAGTAAGATGATACGATGAAGTTTATGATGAAAATATGCGCTGAAACTTTCGGTTAATATTTTGATGGTCATATCTGACGGTGCAAGTCCATCATTTTTTTTACAAAGGAATATTCGTCGGTATTTACGGCAGAACACTTCCGCCGATAATTCTGACAGATAATTTGTCAGAACACGACACCATGAAAGGCGTCTTCTTATCCAATTTTTATGTCGGCATTCCACTGATAATTCTGCCAAAAATATTTTTAGCGAAAAAAAAATACGACGATAATACTTTTCCGATGCGTGAATTACCATCGAAACATTTTCATTTAGAAATATGGCAGAAACATGGAATTTACAACCCATTTACTTTGTTACCGGTGGATTCCATCTGCCGCTAAAAGGTACTTTTCCTATAGTGTTATCTCTTTTCTTAAATAAGGTATTAGCAATTAAAAAATTATAAGCTAAAGAAAAAATCTAATATGGTCTTACCACATTAATTAATCATTCCTAACCCATGTCCATCTTGAATGCTTTTAAAATCATCTACCTCTTTACTAACATGTCCATTTAAATCTCCTATAATAAAAATTTTTTCTTTAAGAGGTGTCATTTGTATTAATTCTTCTATGTCATTCTAAAATTTTAATTTTGAACACATATCCAAACCTACTTGAGGAGCATAAGAACTTAAAATATTAATAATCTTAGCATCAACAATAATATTTAAAGCTATAATTCTATCTACAATTCTATTAATATTTAAAATATTATCCTTTAAAATCTTTTATATAATCACACCTACACCATTTCTAGTATGACTCCTACCTTAATACCATAGTTAAATCCTAAAATATCAATCTCTTTAGCCTTCCTTCCAACCCATTTAGTTTCATGAATGCACTTAATATTTATCTTCTTTTGAATCATAATATCTATTAATTTCATTAATTTTCTTGAAAGGGAACCAATATTCCGAGTTCCTATTCTAATTTTAGTATCATGGACTAGCTTCTTTTCTCACATGTGTCCTTGATGTGGGAACCCTTACATATTTAACACTGCACCCAGGCACCAGTGTAGTGGCCCTTGCATACTTATCACTGTATTCAAGCCATACAGTGTGTCACTTTTAGGGAACGCCCCAGCATTAACACAATTTACTAAAGGATTCATGCCTTGGTTATTCGATAAGTTTTATGCTGGTTGTCGACTATCTAATACAACCCTCCACTTTTATAATCCAGGACTTAGGACCTGGTAACAACAGTGTTCAAAATAGAAGTTTAAAAGTGTTTTGATCAACCTGACATACATCCACTCCCTGACCTGGAGTCATCTCCCAGATAATTTCACTAACCACTCCTACCAAAAATGCAAAGAGACATTTCTCCTTCGTAGGAGTATACCCATACTATTCGGGTATTCTATATCATGTACTAACTATATCACATACTTAGTATTAATGCAGTGAATTTGTAGTATTAAATAGTATTAATATCTAAATCAATAATAATAACAATCGAGTGGTAAGTGCAGTAGAATAATGCAAAAATAATAAGTATATATAATAAGAGTAAATTCATATAAGTTTACTATTTATATATTGATTCATTGACTATATGAATACTACTGTTATGATTTAATTCCTGACATGCATATTGTTCCCTTTTTTTAATGCATGTTACTCCTTTACCGTGCTTTGAATTCAGTTATAGTTTTGGTGACCTATTGGACTTTTCAGCTCATTATACATGGTTAAATGATTTTAGGTCAAGGTAGGGAAGCAGAAGTGTGAGATTGATCAAGATTTCTCACATTTTGTTTCTTTTTATTTTAGCTATTCTTTTGTACTCATGATAGAGTTGTTGTTGCATGATTGCATATATCTTGAGTAGTGTATATAATTTTTGGGAATGAATATAGATGTATACATTAATGTTTTCGATTAAAGAATTTATTGTTTATTACTAATAAATGATACTAGATAGTTCTGTCTGTTGTTTATTAAAGGATTAAAAGATTAATTCTTTTAAATTAGATTCTGGGGCATTATAAAGTCTCTCTCAAAATATCTCTCAAAAGCTTTTCACAACTTCCTTGGTCTCTCCCAAGAGAGCTTAAGATGTTCTCTCTTTGTACTCAAAAGAGAATAAAAGAGTATATATATATATATATATATATATATATATATATATATATATATATATATATATATATATATATATATATATCCTGCTATTATTAATATGACAGGTAGATAGTACTATCTCATTAAAGATCAAAGAGTACAATTTGAGTAACTTTTCCAACTTATGGAATCATATCATCATGTATGAATGAAGTTCATCTTAACTCTTTATTTATTTGGATTGTACGATGGTTATAGTATAGTGCCCCAGCATTGTAGTATATGAAATTTGGAAAATGAACTACCACCTCGGTGTTGTATCTTTTGGCACCTTGGCACTGGGCTAATTCTTACACTTTAAATTTTTTTTCTACTATCCAGTGATACTTTTCACACAAGCCAACTGACCTAAAGAGAGAAGGATTCTATAGAGAGAGGAGATTTTGGCCCACTTTAGGTCATTTTTAGCCATCTGTCCCATTCTAAATGTTATCTAGATTGAGATAGTCATATTATGCTTATTTCAATTTTAAAAAATATAGAGATTTCTTAAAAAATTTTATTAAATTTATATTTTCATTTCTTTAAAACAAGAATAACTTTACATTGGTAAAACTTTTACCTTAGAACTTTTTTATGTTATAATGATTGAGATTCTAAACACATTTAATATTTTATTAAAAATTTTTACAGTATGGGTTTTAAAATTTTATAGTATTCTTATTGAATAAAAAAAATAATCTAGACTCTGAAAAATAATATTTTTATACAACTAAAGTCTTATAATAATATTATGCATAATCTTTAGTAATTTTGTTATGTTCTGAAAATATGAATTTATGCTCAATAGAGTTTTATGTTGTCTACTATTATAGCAATTTGGAAAATTTTTTATTGAGTTTTCTTTATACTTTAATTGTCACATTATAATGAATTATATGTTATATTGATTTATTTATATGAGTTTTGAAGTAAAAAAAAAATTGTTAGGAGAAATAAGGGGCTATAATTTATTAGATTCTATATAAAGCAGGGAATCTGGAAGTCTCTGAAATTTTATCTATTATGAGTCATAAGGGCTAGAATCTTGAATTCTATCTTAAAGAGGTCAAATTCTATGTATTAGGAGTCATAAGGGGGTTAAAATCTTATATTCCATCTAAACGAGGGGGAAATCTATCTGTTGGGAGTTATAAGGTATTAGAATCTTTATATTATATTTGAGACTGCAAAAATTTATTTTATCATATTCTATGAAATAAAGTTCATAAGAAATTTCAATTTATTTAGTTTCTTAGTATGATTATTACTTAGATAAATATTATGCTATTATGATTTGGTGAGCACAATGAATTGTTATATCATATTTGATACTTTTAGAAGATGTTTAATAAATAAAATATTTGGAAATCTATATCAATATTTGTGGCCTACTAAGTTGTTTTACCTCATTGTGGTTTTGAGTTCTATTTTCAAGGTCTTAGAAAGAAAAGGATCCTATTGAATATAATTTTTAAGAATCAGATCTAAGTATGTAGGTATATTTTATTTTAATTTTTTGTACAATCATGACTAGTTTTTATTACTATAGCTTTTGTATAAAGCCATGCATTGTGATTGTATATGTATTTTGATTATAAATAAAAATTAAATCTTAATGATAAGTTAATTTTTTAGTATATATTATTAGCAGCTATGTGTTTATTTTTATTTTAAAGTAAATTTGGAAAAAAAAATTTAAATTTTTTTTAAAGCTTAGACCTTGATATTCTCTTGTTATAGCTAAACATGATAGGACTTGTTTCATGAATGGGTTGTGATAAGTTTTTTGGTAGAGCACTTGTTTTGGAAATTAATCATAAAAAGAGTTACATGAATTGATCTGTTAGTTAAGTGATTTGAATTTTTGGGTGTTTGGACATTCATTTTGTTTATTTTCATGGGCATGTGTGACTAGTTGTATTTTCTATGTGACTATTGATTTTCTATACCCATATATGACGAATGGATAGAGTACCAATTAGGCATCTCCTATATATAGTACTGGTCTGAGAGCCAATTATGATAATTTTCTAATTTACTAATTTGATATCCTAGATGATGGGCAATAAAAAAAGCATCTTTATTATGACTAATTAAGATGATACTAATAGACATTTGTAGATATTTCAAAAATTGAAGCCTTTAAGATTTGAGGCCTTTATTGAGCCCAGAGTAACAGAGGACTAGTTGTATAGATTAGAAAAGACATTTTATGGTATGTAGTATCCTCCTAATAGAAAATATACCATTGGTAGTTTTTCTTTTAGATGGAGAAGCAGAGCATTGGTGGATGGGTCAACAATAGGAGAAGTTTCAAGGGTGATCAAGAGTAGTTTCACTTTGTATGTTTTTTGAGGGATCATCTGGTAGAGGCAGTGGGTTCTGGTTCTATGGCAGGATTAGTAGTAGGTAAACTGTCTACAAGTTAAATATTCTAGTTGTTCCATTGCTCTAACTCTACTTCAACCATATTTGTATTGTTTAACTTAGGAAGACGTTTGGGATGCCCTAGATGTTATGACAAGTATGAATTACATTTTTGATTAGCCATATCATATATATTTTTTTCTAATCATTCATTTATTTTTAAGCAATATTTTGATTTATACAATTCCCTTCAATTTTATTATCTTTTTTTATTTGTTACTTTACTCATTCGAGATAACATGATATCCAGTAGAGTTTAGTTTATGATATTAAAATATCTAATAGAAAATAGAGGCCTTGTATTATTTTATCACTAATTTTTGAATTTAATGTTATTTTGGGTATGGAGTAGTTGAGTCAGTATGAGGCTCAGATTGATTGTTCGAAGAAGAGGGTCAGGTAATGTGATATTTTTGCCATTCGCTTGGGATAGGAGAATAGCTTCAGGTTTTCTTTTTATTTATTAGTAGTGCAAGGGTATCCTGATATTTTTTCTAAGGAGTTAGTTAGTTTTTCTCCAGTCAAAGATAGAGAGTTCTAGATTAATATATTTTTAGGTGCAGAATCTATATCTAAACTTTATATAGAAAGGCACCTAAGGAACTTCAGGATTTAGTTTATTAAGCTTTTATACATCCTAGTATTTTTTTTCATGGAGAGTACCTATTCTATTTGTGAAGAAAAATGATACTATGATGTGCATACGTATTGATTATAGGGAGTTAAACAAAGTCATTATCAAGAACAAGTATCCTCTTCCATAGATTGTGATCTATTTGATCAACTTGATGAAATTTTTCTATTTTTTAAGATTGATCCATGATCAGGATATTATCTGGTAAAGGTAAGTGAAGCAGATATGATGTAGACTATTTTTTGTATTATATATGGATATCATGTGTTCTTAGTCATGCCTTTTTCATGGCTAAAGTGCTAGCTATTTTAATGGATTTGATGAAAAAATTATTTAAGGAGTACTTGGACCAGTTTGTGATTATCATTAAAGATGACATTTTAATTTATTCTATTTTTAAGGAGGACCATGCTATGCATCTAAGGATACTTCTAGAGATATTGAGGCAACATCGATTATATGCAAAATTTTCTAAAAGTGAGTTTGATTGAAAAGTATCTAATTTTTTAGACATGTTATCATTAGTGCCATTATTTCTAAAGATTTCTAGAAGGTTCAAGCTATTGCTGATTTCTTGAGGCCTACCACAATATCTAAGGTGCGTTGCTTTCTAAGAATGGATGATAGTATAGGAAATTTATGAAGAGATTTTATCCTATTTCTATAACTATAATGAAACTGATTAGGAAGCCAGTAGCTTTTATTTATACATCTAATTATGAGGATAATTTCAAAAGCTAAAGGATTGTTTGACTTATAATCCAATTCTGACACTTCCATCTAGTATAAAATGATTCCAAGTATTCAGTGATACTTCATTGAAGGGACTAGGAGGTGTTCTAATATAGCACATAAAAGTTTTAGCTTATACCTCCATGCACTTGAAACCACATTAAAGGAACTATTTAAAGCATAATATAGAGCTTACTATTGCAACATTTACTCTGAAAATCTAGAGATATTATCTGCACGGGTCAGATGATATATATATATATATATATATATATATATATATATATATATCATTAAAGTTTGAAGTATATATGTACTCAGAGGGATCTAAATTTAATCTAATTTGAATATGATCGGCAGCATTGATTTGAAATAGGAAGAGAAGGCTTCCTTATGGAAGGCTTATGGAAGGCGGTTCTGCAGTTCCTTTCGTTGCACAGTTGGATTTGAATGTATGTCTGAGCAGAATATTTAATGACTAATTATTATGAAAAGATATCTGAGCGGAATAGTAAGGATTTATGCTATATATGCATATCTATAGCCTCTGAGTCAGTGATGGTTTAAAGGAATAAATTTACATCAACTTCGAAATTTTACCAAAAAAAAAAAAAAAACAACTATCAGAGATGACAGCAAAGCCTCTTAAATAGATATAATTGGAGGAGCATTTAAAACCATAACTTTTATATATTATTATAATACATTGTTGTAAATACCATTTTTCAAATTTGAGAGCGAAAGTCACTCTTAATTAATCACTACTTGGTTGAACCTCTCTCTCCCTCTCTCATATATATATATATATATATATGAAAAACTAGGGCTAACTATGGCATTCAAAATAATAATAGCATTAATTCTAACCATAATTTTATTTCAAGTACCAAAATGTATATACATTAATCCAATTAACATGAAATCTCTATATCAAATTAAACAACTGATATAAAATACCTAAAAAATTTTGATCCTAGCAAACTTATCTTTATCTACAATACTTAATTGAGCCCTTCCCTTTCCCCGAAACATTAAGCATTAACACCATGAGTATTTAACTCAGTAGGCATACATAATTTCTATTACCAAAATCGATATCAATAATTATGTTTCATAATTTAAAGGTTTAAATTAGTAATTGCAAAAGCAGGAAGTAAGTGTCAGGTTCACAGAAATATACTAAAAATTTCTTTTCATATATTTGCGTTTACTTGTAGTTTCATAGACCTATCAGAGTACATTAATTTCTAGAGTAGAACAAAGTTGTACTTTCATTCATATCCTTTCATAAATGTTCCAAATTATCTCTTATACGGAGTTAACAAAATGTACTTACTTTTAGAGTCTCCTTTTATTTTAACTTTTTTTAGAGTATTTATTTAACATCAAAATATGAAATCATATGCATGCATCAATGCCTATTTATAACTCCACTTTTAATTATGTCTTCCATAGTTTACGTCCACTAGATGAAGTAGACCCTCCTACTCCCCACATATTTCCCACATATTTCCATTTTCACTTATGTCTCCCTTAGACCTCCCAGATCTGCATGAAGCATATGGGGCAAGAATTAAGACAAACATTATAGAATATAGTAGAATAAAATAGAATATTGAGCCCACATAACATAGCTTATAGTGTATTTTATCAGTCTCCCCATAATAAAATATATGCCATATGATTATAAATACATATGCAATGCTTTACAAGTTAATCATATGCACAAGGTACACATATGCTCCTTAATGTATGTGCACTACATATGAAGAATGATACACGTGTTATTCAAAATTTACAACTTTCACCATTTAACATAATACTCATAATTATGCTTCAAAATATCGTTTTCAAACTTTTCAAGGATTATAATCAATCTTAGGGTTACTAGTTTTTAAGAGAGGAATATGCCAATTTTTAATAGAGGAATAATTAGCAATTAGCATAAATAAAACAAAACGGTGAAAACTTTATTTCTTATAACCAATATATTCTATGACATACTAAAATTTAAGTGGTAAAATATTAGTTATACATATTAAAATGTATTTTTCCTCTTTATTCTTTTACAAAAAAGCTGCAATTGAAATTAGAAATAAGATATTATGAACCTACCTCAAGCAATATAATTTTCTAAATTAGCTCAATGGACGAACTCCATGCTTTAGCCTCCAAACTCCTCTCTCTTCTTTATCTCTCTCTTTCTCCTCTCCCCCTATAATGACCCAAAATTATTAAAATGACTTTTAATGAAAATATAAACATATGGATCTAGCATGCAATGTGTGGCACCTCAAGAATTGATATACCATTTTACATGTTATGATCCGACCTGAGTTGAGGTAACACAATAAACTTTTTTCTTTTGAACCTCGTTTTCATCTGTTTGGAAGTATTCTGTGTGTATGTGAGTTTTGCATGTGTTTTAAAATGGGTCATGAGGACTTTGTTTTCATTTTTGAGCAGGTTTAAATTTCTCCTTTTAGGTGCTCCGATGTTGGTGTTGGTGGCGCTTCAGTGCATTTGCACTAAAAAAATTAGAAATTAATTTAATGCAGCAATGCATGGGTTATGCTACAATGTTGTGGCTTTCTAAGGGAACACAGTGGCAGGTGTTGCAGGGCATTGTAACACTAGGTCAAATTCTAATAATAAAATTTCAATCCATTATTCATTTTCATTTCATTTCATTCGAGTTACTCGTTAGAGGAGAGAGAAGGTTTTTTAGAGAGAAAGTCCATTTTAGGTGGCTTTGAGTCATTTTGTGCTTATGGCCCAATTTAAAAAAGTTTGTCAATTCGTGGTAGGTAACATATTGTCTTTCCCAATTTTCAATAATTTAGAGTTTTGGGATATTTGTGTTGATACTTATAATTTAGTTTTACAAAATAGTGACATTCTTATATTCTAGTAAATTTCATCCATGGAAATTTTGATATGTTATTAGTATGATTATTCTGATTATTTTGAGTATTTAGAGATTTTTTTTTCTTTTGTGAAATTTCGAAGTTTATGTAAATTTATTCCTTTAAAAATTTAATTCCATCACTGACTGAGAGGATCTAGATATGCATATATAGCATAAATCATTACTATGCTGCTCAGACATCTTTTCATAATAGTTAGTCATTAAATATTCTGTTCAGACATACATTCAAATCCAACTGTGCGACGAAAGGATCTGCAGAACCGCCTTCCATAAGCCTTCCATAAGGAAGCCTTCTCTTCCTATTTCAAATCAATGCTGCCGATCATATTCAAATTAGATTAAGTAAAAATAACATTCAAAAGCCATGCCTGAGCAGAATAATAAATTTTCTTAATTAATAAGATGGTTAGTTAGTGATGTCTACCTCTCTCTCAGATCTTAAATAAATATAATTGTACCTTAATGGGATAAAAAAGTGAGCTACATCAAAAAGAAAGAAAAACTAAAGAGTAATAGTCCCTGTCTAAGAGTCTAAAAAAGATCAGTAGCTCACTAAGGCTCAAAGACCTACAAGCAAAATAAAAGAAAATCTAAAGAGCCAAAAATCCCAACCAAGATATATAAGAAAAGCAAAAGAGACTGGCTAGAAGTCAAGACCCAAAAAATCCAGAAGTCCAAAGCTCAAATAAGTATATTTGGATTCGAATTTGAGCTTGCTTGATTGGATACAAGCTCAACGAAATTCTAATTAATTGAATTAAGCTTTATGTGTTAGCTCAATTTTGTTTGGAAATGGACTATAGTCTTACACTTGTCGAGATGTTCTTATTTATATGATATCATAGTGTAGTGCCATGGTGCTTGACTTATGGTGCCACAACTCTCATTCCTAATGATCTAATTTGAAAGAATTAACTCTTTTTAAATTTTCTAATTACATTCTAGAGCTATATATATATCACACCACTGATTTCCTTCCCTTCATTGAAATCATGTAAATCATATAAGGAGCAAAAGCACAACCAACCGCTACACATAATGCACAAATGGTAGATGCATATGATTTGATTCGGTGGCCATTTTAAAGGCCACTAATATCAACGGTTTAAATTGCCACTAAAAACAAAGATTTAATATACAACCTAAACGGGATTATAGAAGTTATTTTTAAACTTCCATCACAAACTACTGTTAATTTTTGATTTTTTTAGTAGAATATTATACGTATATTCCAAATCTAAAGGGACAAAACCTGCTCCTAAGCCATAACATCTACTTAGTTCCATCATTATTTTGCGTTACCATCATTGAAAAATTTCACCTAAAATTCCCTGCTTGCTTGGAAGTGCAGCTACTTGCTATTTTTTTTACATGCAAACGGGTCCGATTACTATCCAAATTGATCAATTTCATGCCATTATAATATGCATTTGTTCTATTTTTTTTGTTCAGTTTTTGGGTGAAATTTTTTTGTCAAAAAATCTGTAGGAAATGTTCGCTGGAAATTTCATTGGAAATGGGCATTCTTATTTTTTCGGTTGTTAAGATATGGATTTTTCATTAAAAATTCATTGGAAATTTTCCGAATAGAAAATGTTTGCCATAAACTATTTTTAGACGCGCATTTTACTAGTAAAATAAATTGTCGGAAATCCGTCGAAAAAGTTAATTTTCAACAAAAAATGGTCGATTTTTTATGGAGAAATTTGCCAAAAATTGGTAGCTTTCTTGTAGTGAAAGGGCTCCATCACAATATGATAGAAATTCTCTCTCCACAATAATAACAACTTTTTAGAGATAATGCCCATCAAGGAGAACCTCCTTCCCCATAACCATATCAAGATCTCTCCAACACATCCTCCGCCCCTCCCCACATTATTCAACCAACCAATAACCCTCCACCAGTTGTGGAGGACTTAAATCACCATCATCTTATCGATGTTCCTTGGGATGTTAATAGATATATACTACGATGTCTTATTCATTAGAAATTTCCTTTGAGAAAATGGAATCAATTTGCTCATTCACATAGCTCCCAAGATTCATCACCCTTAACAAATGAAATTCCCTGGCATACTATTCCAGTTGGATTCAAACTACCCATTATTGATACATATGTTGGATCCTCTGATCCTTATGAACATATTGATCATTATAGGACCATCATACATATCTAATAAGGTTCTGATGCACTTCTTCGTTAGTTCTTTCCTGCTACACTTAAGAGTCAAGCACTCACTTGATTAATCTCTCTCTCTCTCTCTCTCTCTCTCTCTCTCTCTCTCTCTCTCTCTCTCTCTCTCTCTCTCTCTCTCAAATATATTATCTACAACTTCACCCACCATGCCGGAATTATCAATACCTTGCCAATTGAATAATTATGAAGGACTCCTCTCGTCTTTATGGGATTCATTAAAATGAGGGAAAGACACTAAATAGTTTATTATATTTTCTTCTGAAGCACGTCAACTTCCAAGAGTAGATAAAGAATTACAAAGATGGGTTTATCTTGGATATCTCCCCCCTGGACAATTCTACTCCTCATTGATGTGAGAGACATTTTTCTCATATGCTAATCTAATTCTTCTAGTATAATCTCAAATAATTGTTAATGCAGATATCAATGCTTATTGAAAGTAGTTTGAGCATTCCTCTACCAAAAGTAAGAACTCACAAGAATTTGATCAACCAATGCAAAGAAGAAAACATGATAAGTTAAAAGACCAACCTCATAAAATTCATTCAGGGTCACCTAACTACACCCCTTTAAATATATCAAGGGTTAATATTTTGTTGGAGATTCACAAGTTTAACATCTTAAGTGGTCAAAGTCCCTAAGAAATCCAAATAGCAGAGAGCAGTCTCAATAATATAACTTTCACCATTCAAAAAGACATTGAAATAAGAAATACTTTCAATTAAAGGATTTCAGTAAGGACATTTAAGTCATTATTTATAAGAGCAACTTGCATATTATTAGCCTTAGAATAAAGGAGCCAGAACTATTGTGCCAAAGAAATTGTTGGCATTACTAACTAGAAATGCCATCATATCAAAATTACTAAAAGAATTTAAGCTCTTCAAAATTTTCAACTTATGTATCTTTCAAGTAAGTTTTTATTTGAATTATAAATGAATTTTATATAAATAATATTCCATATAATAAAAATCCAAAAAGGTGGGCCCATGAGGTAGCCTTGATAGGAAGATAGTAGTTGACTTGATCCTCACTTGAAAGACCTCATCAGGGTAAGTGGCAGATGGAGTCTACACTAATAACCCTCAGAATACATGCCCATAAGGTAGCCTCAGAGGAAAGCTAGTAGTAGATAAGGTCTTCATTAGAAAGACTTCATTTAAGAAAGTGTTTGATAGGGTCTCCACTCATTCAAAAATCTCATTAGGTAAATGCCTCAAAAATTCCACTCATTATTTTAAAAAAGCCTTGAAAGAAATATGTATATGTAAAATCTTGCAAGGAAAAAGATTCAAAAGGTATATATACACTTAAAGTCTTAGAAGGCATAAGTCTCATAAGGTCTAGGATTATCCAAAAACTAGATAAGACTTAAATCTTATAAGGTATAGGTAAATCAAAAAGGCTAAAAGTATTAAAAGGTATAGGTACATAGAAGTCTTAGAATATTAAAAGCCTTAGAAGATATATATTTTTTTGTTCATAAAAATCTTAAAAAGCTAAAAGCTTAGAAGAAATAAATTTCTATAATCTAATTGTTCTAATTGGGGGATAATATCTTAAAGAATATCTCAAAGATGCATAAATAATTTAGTTTCTTCTAGGAAAAAGTTCACAAATCAAAGTTGTTCTTATATAAAAAAATGAAGCATTCATTACTTCCAATATATTGAAAGCAAACATCATTCAAGTTCAAACAAGTATATTAAAGTTATATACAAGGTTACTAGATTTACATAATATCAGCATAGTAAATTTCAAAATTCTATATTACATATTCCAGCTTATGGCCTTTCACATTGTTAACCCTTTTTATCTTATAAGGTCTCCTTGGATCGTTATTTTATATAAGAGGCGGTCAATCTTCTTTTCTTATAGGTATTTTGAGAGGAGAATGAGCACTCATCGAGGTTATCAAATTAATCATTATAATTTGTTCTCTGCAAAGAGGGGTATTAGAGTTTGGAAAGGGATACTACCTATTCAAGGTTGTAAAATACATCTTGTGTGAGAAGAATGGAGAAAAAATAGGGGTAAGAGTAACTTATTATCTATAGAGAGGGGCACTGAAGCTTGAATGGGGATACCACATATTCAATAAAATAGATTGCCTCTCATATGAGAATAAATGAAGAAAGAGGGAGGACATGAGAAACTTGTTCTCATAGAGAAGGGCATTGGAGCACGAAAGGAGATACTACCTATTTTGATTGTGGAACGACTCTCATGTGAGAAAAAATAGAGAAGAAAGGCGGGCAAAAGCAACTTATTCTTTATAGGGAGGGGCCCTAGAACTTGAAAGGGGATACCACATATTCAAAATAGTGGAATACCTCTCATGTGAGAAGAAATGATAAATAAAGCAGCCAAAAGAATATTGGAATAAAGAAGTGTTGCAAACTCCTCCTCCCATGAAGGAGTATTTATACATGAAGGGAGAGGAGGAGAGTTACATAGTTTTAAATGATAGAGTTATATAACTTTAAAGAAGAGAGTTACATGACATTAAACATAAAAGTTACGTGATACAAACGAAAGAGTTATATGACTTTAAATGAGAGTTATGAGACATAACTTTAAGTTAAAAAAAAATTATCTCAATAAAAAAAATTATCTCAATAAAAAAAATTGACTTTCAATAGAAAAACCTTATAAAACAAGTCTTTCTTAAAAAAACTTGCCTTTCAAAAATTAAAAAAAAAAAAACTTTAAAAAAAATCACTCTTTCAAAATACTAAAAAAAAAAGAGGGGCGTTGAATAGCGATGGTGCCAACAACATCAATATGCATCTTTCGCGAGCGTTACTCTTGTAGAACACTTGGGTAGGCTACCAGCACTGTTGCATGCCAATAGCATGTGGCTGACAAGCCGGCCGACCAAATAAGTTTGGTCTAGTTCGGGGCCCCATTTCAGGCCAAAACTAGCATATTCAAACATTTTTTGGGCTCCCAAGATAATGTTTTGATATTTTAAACTTAAAATTTGGCACTTTTCAAAGCACAATAGAGCCTTTATAAAATTTTTTAGGAAATTGTACTACAATGTTTGCTCCAATCAGAACACATGGACTTTATGCTAGATTATTATAACTAAAATTATGTTGATTTTATTTGGTTTGTGGCCCCAAGAAGAGGTCCATTCTAATGTCCAAGGAGTAATTGATTCTCATAATATTTATGAAATTATAATTTTATCTCTTTTTTTTTTTAAGAATCCAAAAAAAAAAAATGGATGCAATAAGGTTTACATTCAAAAATAAGGGGCAAATGCAATATCTACAAACAATTCACATGATTTGGCACAAATCTCAAGGAAAAAATTGATTTGGCATGAATCTCAAGGCAAAATGGGAATTAGAAACTTTTAGAATTAAATTCAAAAACATATGATTTCTAATTTCAGCAAATTCATAGTCAATCTGAATGTCTCAAAGAGGCAAACCCAACGGTACCAAAGGTTGTCCAATCTGAGCACAAATAAAACACTTGAATTATGATTAAAAACTTAAAATATTAATTGGAAGATCAAATGAATTCCAAATTTGACATGCTTATAATTAATCGAATGGCTCAATTAGAAGCAACCAATGAGCCCAAGATCACCTAGTTCTGATATCAATAAGGCACTTAAATGCTGAAAGAATACTTTTTTATCAAGTTAATCAATATGGACTGTATGATGGAGTATTTTGGATTCTAATTCAAAATACCAAAATGCTCATCCAAAGATCCCATAAATAGAGCCCATTCTTGACATGAGAAGGGGAGGAAGAAAAAAAAAATAACTAGAAATCTCTCTTGCATTTTCTAGCTATCGCCACTGACGACCACCAATAACCACCATCAATGCCAAAAATTATTGTTAGTAATTGTCTCCATCTTTAGAGTCTTAACAACATATAATCCTGCTATTTGTTATAATTGTCAACATGTAGACACTTACTTTCTATAATCCCTATTGGAAAAATTAAGCCTTGTTGTTGGTTGTTGTCCATTTGTCGAAACTTAATTTCTATAATCTCCCTTAAGAAAAATGAGACATCTGTTTAATCCCCTACTTCGTCAATAGTGAAGAAAGGAGGATTCTTGTATCACTTCTTTCATTGTGAATTTTTCAACTAGGCAAGGACTGTGTTTTAGGGTTTTCCATTAAAAATTTTCCTTGTCTTACTACTTTTTCTATGAGTGTTAAATTTTTGTATAATGCTAACATATAAAACACATACTCCATTGGCTCAAATTTTCTAACACATCAAAATATATATACATTTTACAAATTTTTTCACCTGTTTTTGGATTTCAACCTAAAATAATGACTACTGTATAAGCGATCAATATTGCACAAATTACACATCCAATAACTAATGAATATTATAACAATGCTTTATTTCAAGGAATTGTGAGGGAGGAATTGAAAAGGAATTATATAGCAAAATTACCATTTATTTCTCTTTGATATCAACTCCTTCGCCTTTTTTTTTATATTGAAACATTTTTTGTAATTAACGCCATGCACACTCAAAATAAATTGGTCATCAACCATTCCTTCTTCACATTCAATTTCTCCATTGAAACCCTACATCTAAGTCCAATAATGATAATATAACTAGAATTGTAATAAACTATATTGAATTGAATGATAAGTTGATACAATGGTTATTCTTATAGACAATAGAAGAGCATAATAAAAGGAAATTGCAATAAATGAAAATATATATAATATTCACCATATATTATAACTATAAACTCATACAATAAATATTAAACACATGCAATATTATTTATATCACAATAAATTATTTTAATACCTTTACATTTATATTAATCATCCAATTTAGTAAGATGCTCACGCCAAAGGCTTCATTTGGGACAGCTTTCTTATTGCTTTTTAAAGCAACTTTTTAGTAAAAAATATTTAATTTTTATATTAAAAAGCTATTTTAATAAGCATTAAGAAAGCCGCCCCAAATAAGCATTAATAAATTTACTCAATAAGTTATATCATAATAGTTGACCAATTATCCTATAATCATAATTCAGATATTATTGTGCTCTAATATATAAAAAAATTAATCTAAATAATAAAATATGAGAAAAAAGAAGAACAAGAAAGCCATATCTGTGAGAATTATCCAAACTTGTTATTAAATTGTTAGTTCAAGGCTTAGGCGGCTTTAGGGTGAGGTAGGCTTGAAGTCCAATAAAGTCCAATACTAATATTTTGGCATGAATCCTCTGCGATATAGATCAACAGTAATCTCATCTAGTGTGAGGTAGGCTTGATTTTTATGTTTGGAACATAGATAACGAATCCTTCCCTCTGATATGAAGGAAGATAATTAATAGGCTACCTGAATGAAATAATTCACTTCATTCATAAATTCATCAGTTAATGTCTTGCATCCATAGAAAAAACGACTATACAACCAACTTCTATTGAATATCCATAATAGATTTATGTTATAAATTTCTACAACCAAATAATGAAATTTATATCTATTTTAAAAAACTTAAAATAATGTGTGATGGTAAAGATTTTAGAAGTTTTCATGGATAGTTATGATTCACATTCGTGTATCTACTTTCCAAATACACTTTGGGTCCTTGATTTTGACCCATTATAGCTCAAATTAGGTTGCAGTCGGTGGTGGGAAAAATTTATGTATCACCACGCAGATTTGATTTTCTCTTATTTTGTAATCGAATACTATATTGAAAATAAAGTATAGTCTCGAGAGGCTGACACAATATTCTATAATGAATTCAATATCAGAATAAGATTTTGAAAATTGATATTTCTATAATCAAACATAGTTCAAAGAATAACATATCATCTCAAAAGATGAACATGAAATTCTATAGAAAATGTTTAAAGATAGAAATACATTTTTTTTTAAAAAAAAAATTATTCATTCTTTTATTTAGATATGGCAAGAAGAATATTATATCATCTTAAAAGACGAACATAACATTCTTCAAGATATCCAAAAGCGAGAATAAGTTTTATAAAATTCATCATTTCTAAAGTTGAATATAACAAGTATAATATTATATTATCTGGAAATATAATAATAACATTCTACAAGTTTATTCAAAATTAGAAATGAGGTTTTAAAAATATCTATGTTCCCAAAGATTCTTCCCTTATTTTATACAAATAAAACAAGGTTTATTTTAGTCTGGAGTTCTCAAATCCCTATAGAGGCAAGCCCCTATAATTAATTACATCCTAGGAGAGAAGCTCCTAAAAAAACACTCGATTAAAGCAGTGATTTCATACCCTTTTGAGTACAAAGTAGAAGACAAGGAAACAGAAGTAGGAATTTTTCAAGGAGAAAGCTCGATGTTGAACATTTATTAGCGGGTCAAAGGAAGAAAAGTAGGAGGCGTCGGATTCTGAGAAGCTCAGAGACAATCTCAGCCTACCCTATGTTTGGTTTTACATTTTAGGAGAAATTTTTATGTTTGAGTTTGTATTTTATTAGAAATTTGGGGATTATATTCCCGGAGGTTGAGGACTTAAAATCTGAAAAGAATCTGCCTCAGAACCTAAATCTAATTTGGGTACTACAAAGTAGTGACCTAAACCTAACTAATGAAGTACAAATTTGGACTTACCCCAGCCTAGATTGGGGAGCCAGCTAACCACCTAGGCGCTTTAAAACCATGTGTCAAGTCTCTTATGAAAGATGGGTAGGGATGTTATTTAAGTTTTAATGAATTGGGGGCCGACAACTAAGACAAACCCTAATTGGCCCCTCAACTTATGTAGGGTGATAAATGTCTAGAAATGCAATTAATATTTTACACTCTTTTTAGTTTGTATCTAATGCAATGCATGCTAATTGACTCGAATGCATAAAATGAATATGAAGCAGTTTTAAAATTAGGCTTAGAAAATAGATTTTTTCCCTAGAGATTGCACGACTTCCCCTTGACAGAACTGCACCCTCATAGGTCAAGTGGTCTGCTAGAACCCGCAAGCGGGGAGGTGCCTAACAAGGAAGAGAAAGTATTAATATGCTTATGCTGACTCTCGGTGGTCCCGAGCTTACTTCTTAGATCGTTAGAGTTACTACGTGAGCCTAAAAATTTTTATTAAAATTACAAGTAGAAGAATTTTAAGCGCACCCTTACGAAAAAAGCACTCCGATTCGTATCCAAGCTAAAACAAAACACGATATACAAGGGCCCTAAAAAAAGCTACTGCACAAACAAAGTAAAAAAACAAATTAAATAATCCAAAATTATAATATCCAATGTCCAATGTCCATATTACACACAGAATTTGTAGAAAAGTAAAGTGGCCGGGCACCACTAACAACAAACCGGGATTCTAATACTAAGAATGACGTAAGTGATTTTTGAACTGGATATACTGTTCCTTGAATCTTTATTTCTTCATCTTCTTTCTTCAATCTTCTCGTTCTGTCTTTTCTTCTTCTATGAACTTTTCGGGTCCACCGGGTTCTGGATATCCAAATGAAAAGAAACTCATCCCTAAGAGGGGTATTTTCTTTTCTATTTGGATATTGAATCATCCTAATTTGGCTTTCCAAAAAAAGAGAATAATCCTTTAAGGCATATTCTCTTTTCTTTGAATTCCAAATTGGATGTGATATTCCATTTTCAAAATCATTTTCACAATTTATAATACTTTCCAAACACATTTACATTTATACTACATTTCACAGAAAGAAAAAAAATTCTAGACCACCTGCAGGGTTATCCTAAGTAGTTTATATAAAAATCATCCCAAGTAGTTATATATTCGCATTTAAATTAAATTAATTAGCCATACTTGGCCACACTCTTTTTATTTGGGGGCTAAGCAATTGGAGCACCTGTAGCATTTATATAAAATTTTTGATTAATTAGCCCCCTTTTCATCTGCCCTGCATGAGTGTGGCCACCAGCAGAAAATTTCATGAACAACCAGATCGCTCCTAACCTAGGGGTAATCTAATCGTCAAACAAATCACATCACAGAGGGCAGTAAAATTAAATAAATAAACATACCAGTAATTTTACAACCAACATGCAGTGAAAATCAAGAAAGCTCATCACAGTGCAATAAGGAAATAAACACCGGCCTAACCTAAAGCTAAAGTCGGTTATCCTAACAAACAAATCTAAGTGTGTACAATAAGCTGTGAGGTTTTGATATATCCTAAGTCTATTATTGGCTAAAGTTTTCTAATTGATTGAATTTTAATTTAAAAATATTCACTAATCCTAAGGTGAGATGTCACTAAGTTTTCAATATTATATGTTTTCTATCTTGAAGTGTGCATGCATCCTAAGTCTAAGTTTTCTAAGACTCAGTCCTTAATTTTATCCTTAAGTGTCACTACTGTTATATGGGATGAAAAATTTGTTATTACTAACCCTAGGACTTTGCGTATGTGTAAAAGGAGTTTGGGGATCTAAAATATAACAAAAATAATCCTAATAAAATTGAAGTTACTAAAAGGACCTAAAGGATAAGGGTTCGCACAAACCACATCAAAAGGGCCCCTAAAGGTTTTCTAAGTTTAGAATACTCACAGTCACCGGGGGCTACGACCCGGTGGTTTCGCCCGTAGAACCTCTACCCGGTTGGATAAAGGCGACTGACACCTTTAGTCCCTTGTTCTTTTGTCTACTCGACCGATACAATTCCTCGCAGTTTATATCAATAAAGAAAAGAAAATAGAGCAAATAAAGATTAGAAAGCACATTTAATAATTAATAATAAAATAATTAAAATTCACTGAAAATAGAAGACGTACCTTTCTTCGGGCTTGAACACTGGCTTTGTTGATTGCACTTTTGGAACCTTTACTTTGTAAGCATATTGTATACCTTTCCAATATTTACTTCCACTCTTCTAAACTTATACAATTTTCACAAAATAAACAATTTACCTCTCACACTTGTTCACTTCTCTTTTACCAAAATCATACTCTATGTTTCCCTTTATCAAAATACTTTTAAACATTTCAAATTTCAATGCACCTTTCAACACGTTTTACTTCCCAACACATTCAATTTGCAAAAAAACGACTCTTATACTTTTTAAACCATATACTTTCATTCTTCTAAAACTCACACAAATCCCACCTTTTTTAAACTCAAATGAATATCAATCTTTCAAAATCTAAACATTTTCTAACACATTTTTCAAAATATCTCATCACTCAACTACATATATACTTTCCAAAAACACACACTTCACTTATCAAGACCACACACTCAAGCTTCACTTAATACTTCTACTATTCTTAGTGTTCCAACATACACCTTTCTCACATAATACCCTTTTACATACTTCTCCTTTCAATGCAAATACATCTCAATTTCAAATAAACACCCAACAAAACTATTTTTCAACACATACCACTTTCTCCATAACATACACATTTCCCGCGAAATCAAATATTTTACCTTTCATCTTTCCCAAATATCATTCTTTAAAACCTATACTTTTACTACATGATTTCAAACAAATACATAACATTCCAAATTTCAAGAAAGCCATCATTAGTTATGATTTTCTAAAACCAAATATTTTTTCATACACTTCTCTCAAGATATAAATAGGAATATAATATCTGATTTTGATAAGAATAAATGGAATGATCTAGTTGCAAACTTATTCAAAATCGCAAAAGAGAAACTAATTATCCTAGGTTCTTGATTTCAAAAATCATTACAAATATACATCAATATCACTCCTCTATGAATAATTAGAACTTTCATTAAATCCTTTACAGTCAAAAATTTCATAAATAACTAAGTACATAGATGCAACCATTGTTTGTTTCATAAAAAAAATGCCGAAGATAGAACAAAATATAATTATTCACAGATTACGAAAATCTGTTAATGAAACAATTTAAGCAAGTAAATTGAAAGAAAAACCTCCTTTGATTTCTAATTAAGAAAACTTGAACCTTTCCATATCTTTCTTATTAAATCAGTAGGTTAATGATAGAAATATATAAGAAAGAAAATCAGGAAGATTAAAGCAAGAGATGAAAAATTCATATAGAAGAAAAAGTATACCTGAACTTAACCCAGGCAAAGAAATGTTAGATCAGAATTTCTAGGGTTGGAGATCGGAGGGGAGAAAGAAGAGTTTCAGGCGACGTTGGCTAGGAATTCGGTCGGCAAGGGCTGGCGACGAAGTGTGGTGTTTGGCCTTAACGTTGTACAGTACAGGGAGGTGACGAATAGAGGAATGACGGACTATTTTCTCTTGTGAATGAGATGAGGCCGATTGGAGGAGGCGACGGGCTTGGGGTTTCGCCAAAGAGTTGTGAATTGAGATGGAGATAAAGCTTGCGAGCGGCTGGGAGAGGGATTTCGTCTTCGTGAACTGAGAGGAGGAAGATTGCGGCTTTTCCAATTGAGAGGGCACGGAGAGGAAGTTGCAACGACGTGCTCTGGGCTTTATGGCCTTTTTCCGAACGGCCGGAGAGATGGGGTCGTTCTGACCTGGGAGAAGACGGGGGGTTGAGGGCTTCTTGCGAACTGAATGGGAGGAGGGAGTTCGGAACTGGGCGTTCAATTTTTGCGAACTGAGAGGCGAATTCTTTGCGAACTCTCGGGCGTTAAGGGGCTGAGGTTTTCATGAACTGCTGTGGGAGAGGGAGAGTGGTTTTTTTGAATGAATAGGAAATGGAGGGGTTTGTTAGTTCATTCTTGAGAATGGGAGACCGGAGACAGACTGGAACCTTCGGCTCTCTCTTGCGAATAGAGAAGAGGTTGTCTGGGGCTTCGTGCTTGTGCGAATGCAAGAGAGGGAGCGGGAGGGCAGTTCGGGATACTTCGTGCAACTGGGAGAGAGCAAAATTGAGAGAGGTAACAGGCTAGGGTTGTTTCGTGAATCAGAAGGAGATGGGAGATCAGGATTTGAGGGAGAGATCATGGGGAGTTTTGAACTGTCGAGCGAGATGTTCTGCGAACTGGGAGAGATGGGGAGTTTTGTGCGGACAGAGAGCAGGGGGTTCGGGTTTTTGGAACTGCTGAGAGTGGGGGAGGCAGTTCTTCTATGCATGCGAATGGACAGGAGTTCAGGTGCAGTTCGTGAAATGAATAGGAGAAGAGGCGAACTGCTTGGGGAGAGGGATCGTGGGCAGTTCGGTAATTAAAGACTGGTTTTGAACCGGCCTAAAACCACTTCTAGCACATGGTTTGGCTCAACCCGGTCTTAAACGTGTCATATTCACATTTATTTGCATTCAAACTGATAGTTCAGATTAATCACGATTTAAAGATAAAATCAAGAGTTAATTTGAAGATGAATTAGATTTAGATCAAATTGATTTAGATTTGGATTTAATTAAAGGGCGAGTCAATGCTACGTTAGTGGGTGTCCACCTAAGGGAAATCCTGCGGGTGACGCCTACACTAGGTTAGGAAGACCTAAGCACTAAAGATTGATTATGGGGAAATTGACCTCAAATAATGAGGTCAACAAATAGACCCCCAATAGGCATGATAAACTTGTTAAAGTTTATCGTGCGTATTGGCGTTGACCGAAACAATCAACTGGATCCGAAATTGAACTTGAAGATTTAGGCATATGAATTGAACGAATTTTGAATTTTGATAGATAATCAAAATGAACAATTTATAGAGATTCGAGTTGAAGAATTGATTTGAAACTTTGATGTCAATATTGATGGTTTTAACAAAATGATTATTAATAGAATTAATATCATTTAATAAAACCAAGGTATGAAATAATTCAATGTTATAGTTTGAATGTGATCTAACATGAATGTAATTTTGATAAGACTAAAAGTCTTCTTTCTAGTCCAAGAGGAAGGATGCCACCAAGTGGGCACTTACACCTAACTCAACGAACTAAAGGGCGTCTTCTAAGAAAAGAAAGCAACTTATGGAAAAGATTGTATCTAATCTTGGAAGGTTTAAAATTTAAGTTTTACACTAGGATGGTGCCACAAGGGGCATTCTCCAACTCTAGCGGATGATCATAAGGAAAGGATGCTTAAGTGTGGGGACTCACACCTAACCTTAGAGGATCAATTTAAGATTTAAGATTTAAGATTTACACTAGGATGGTGCCACGGGGGGCGTTCTCCAACTCTAGCAAATGATCATGAAGAAAGGATGCCTAAGTGTGGGGACTCACACCTAACTTCAAAGGATCAAATGATCATATGGAAAGGAAGCCTAAGTGTGGGGACTCACACCTAACCATAGAGGATCAATTTAAGATTTAAAATTTATAATAGGATGGTGCCACGAGGGGCGTTCTCCAACTCTAGCTGATGATCATAAGGAAAGGATGCCTAAGTGTGGGGACTCACACCTAACCTTAGAGGATCGGATGATCATATGGAAAGGAAGCCTAAGTGTGGGGACTCACACCTAACCATAAAGGATCGATTTAAGATTTAAAATTTACACTAGGATGGTGCCACGAGGGGCGTTCTCCAACTCTAGCGGATGATCGTAAGGAAAGGATGCCTAAGTGTGGGGACTCACACCTAACCTTAGAGGATCAGATGATCATATGGAAAGGAAGGCTAAGTTTGGGGACTCACACCTAACCATAGAGGATCGATTTAAGATTTAAAATTTACACTAGGATGGTGCCACGAGGGGCGTTCTCCAACTCTAGCGGATCTAATCCTAAGGAAAAGAAGCACGGGGACAAACAGTTAACCTTAAAAGACTAGAAAATTTCATCTTTGATTTGAATTGGAATTAAACTTTGAATTTTTATTGAGTTTGTTGTGATTTGAGATTTTGATTTCGGATAGAGATATGAATTTGGAAGATTGAGAGTCTTGAAATTTATTTGTATTGAAATTTGTCATTTCCTTCACTTATAGATGATCCTTATAACTTACATATATTCCACTGGGAATTATGTTTTTATATTGGATTATCATATGTGAAAAATGGAAATTAATAAAAGGACAATTCTACAATAATACTATAAAACATCTCAATTATTTCAAATCTTGCAACATTTCAATTTTGATTTTCAAAAGTACATAAATCATTTGGACCCAGTATAACATATCACATTCAAAAACTTAAGAACAATGTATATTCTGAGAAATTTGTATTTTTATTCCAAAATCTTTATAACAACGCCATTATACATAGTATTTCTTAAGAAAATGTCCATTGATTGGCAACATAGGACGATCACCCTTACAATCTACCAATTGTTAAGATCCTCCTTGGTAGACTTTCTCCACCACAAAAGGACCTTCCCAGGTAGGCTCAAATTTACCCCCGAACCTTCGACGAGTCAAGATAGTTTTACGTAAGACCAACACAAGCTCTCCTACTTGAAAGGTTCTAGGGCGGTCCAATTTGTCATGTGCTTGAGCCATACGGGATTTATATAACTCAAGGTTCTGTTGAGCCTCCAGTTGCTTCTCTTCTAAACCTTCGAGTTCTTCTAGTCGAAGTCGGGCGTTTTATTCAGATGTGATACTATTGTTAATTGCAACTCTTAGAGAGGGAAGATGTACCTCTAAAGGGAGAACAGCCTCAGCCCCAAAGACTAAAGCAAACAGTGTAGACTGAGTTGGGGTTCTATATGTGGTTCGATAAGCCCACAGAGCCTCACCCAACTTTTCATGCCACTGTCTCTTATTGTCTTCTAAGATTTTCTTTAAAATTCCTACCAACGTCTTATTGAAGGCCTCCGCCAATCCATTCGCCTGTGGGTAATAGCTTGTGGAGTATCTCCAATCAATATTGTGACGTTTAGCAAAATTGTTCATTTTAGTACTTTTAAAAGAGGGACCATTATCAGATATAATTCGACGATGAATGCCGAATCGATATACAATATGATTTCTAAAGAACTGAAGAACATTATGAGTCTTGACTTCTCATAGCGGAACAACTTCTGCCCATTTTGAAAAGTAATCTGTTGCTGCTAGAATAAACCGGTGATCTTTAGAAGAGCGAGGGTCGATAGGGCCAACGATGTCTGTGCCCCAACTTTTAAAAGGCCATGAAGCGATTGTTGGATGTAGGACATTAGGAGGTTGGTGTATGACTACACCATGTACTTGGCACTGGTGACAACGACGTGCAACAGATATACAGTCGTCAATCATCGAGGGCCAATAATATCCTAACCTCTTAATTTTCATCTTCATTTTAGGACCAGATTGGTGAGCGCCACACAACCCAGCATGTACCTCGGTCACAATCTTTTGGGCTTCCTGTTTGTTAAAACAACGTAACCACAATTGATCAAAAGACCGGCGATACAAAGTGTCGTTTATCAGCGTATAAGAGAGAGCCCTTCTCTTAATCTGATCTGCAGCAGATTTCTCTTGAGGTAGTTTGTTTTCTTCCAAGTAGTCAATGAAAGGTTTTCTCCAGTTAATCGTTTCATCATCAACAGCAAGAACAATCTCACCCTCAGAAGGAAAAATTTTATTGATGTATTCCAAGTCTATAAGAGATAAGATTTTGCGACCTTGAACTTCTATAGAGATTGATTCTTCTTCTATACAAGCTAACTCTTTTGCAAGCTTTGCAAGGGTATCCGCCATAGAATTTCTTTCACGGGGTATCCTATACAAAGTTACACTTGGAATTTGTTCGAGAAGCTTCATAGTGTACTGATGATAAGGAAGGAGTTTAGGCTTCAAGACTTTGTAAATACCAGCAACTTGATTAATAATAAGTTGTGAATCTCCAAATATCTTAATTTCTCTAATTTCCTTTGATATTGCTAATTCTAAACCAGATATTAGAGCTTCGTATTCAGCCTCGTTATTAGTACAAGGCTCTAATAAATGATAAGAATAACGCAACAATCCTTTTTCAGGGGTTATGAAAACCAACCCGATACTGGCCTTCCCTGGGATTACTTCTTGAGGTTCCCCAATCTTTCGTGAAGATGCGGCACCATCAAAATATAACTCCTAGGTATTTCTTTCCTGCTCCTCTAAACTCATAATTTGTTCATCAGGGAGATCATCATTTAGAGGAGACTCAGCAGGGATCGGGTGTGCTGCTAAGAAGTCAGCTATGGCTTGACCTTTGATAGCACGTAAGGGTATAAACGTGATATCAAATTGGAGAAAGAACATTGACCATTTTTCTAAACGTCCTGAAAATGTTGGACGAGTCATCAGGTATTGGAGTGGATTGACTCTAGAATTGAGATTGATTTTATGAGCTAACATGTAATGCCTTAATTTCTGGGCAGCAAAAATCAAGGCTAAACAATGTTTCTTAATAAGTGGGTAATTAGCTTCAGTTGGTAGGAATCTCCTACTTAAGTAGTAAAGTGCATTCTCTTTTCCTTCCTCATTAGTTTGAGCTAACAAGGCGCCAAGAGAATTGTCTAAAGCCGCGGTATAAAGTATTAAAGGTTTTCCCGGAATAGGAGCTGCTAGAACTGGAGGTGTTAACAAATACTATTTTATGTTTTCAAAAGCATTTTGACACTTTTCATCCCAATGAAATCGGGCATCTTTCTTACATAAAGCAGCAAATGGTTGACAACTACCAGATAAGTTAGAAATGAATCTCCATAGATATGCCAACCTACCTTGAAGAGATCTTAATTGGGTTAGACTTTTAGGAGGTGGTATATTAAGATGGCTTTTATTTTGGAAGGATCAATTTCTATACCTCGGTGTGTCACTACAAACCCTAAGAATTTTCCTAAAGTAACTCCGAAAGCACATTTCAAGGGGTTCATCTTTAGGTCATAGCGGCGCAACCTTTCAAAAACGATTCTCAGATCATGAAGGTGGTCTTCCCTTTGATGGCTTCTGACAACCAAATCATCGATGTAACATTCCACTTGTTGGTCGATTAAATCATCGAAGATTCGGGTCATAGCTCGTTGGTAAGTTGCACCAGAATTTTTAAGTCCAAATGGCATGACTTTGTAACAGAAGACCCCTATAGGTGTTCTGAATGCAGTAAATTTTTCATCTTCAGGAGCCATCTTGATTTGATTATATCTAGATGAACCATCCATAAAAGAGAAAATTGCATGCTCAGAGGCTATGTCTACCATGAGTTCTGGTATGGGTAATGGGAACTCATCTTTCAAACATGCCTTATTCAGATCCCTATAATCGATGCATACGCAAATTTGACCACTTTTCTTCTTTACTGGGACGATGCTAGCCAACCAAGAGGGATATTTTTCCTCTCGAATAAAGCTTGCATCGATCAGTTTCTTAACTTCAGTTATTACTTGTTGTTCAATTTCTAAGCACATGCGTCGTGGGGCTTACTTGACCGAGATTTTGTCAGGTTGAATTTCAAGTTTGTGGACTGTTATTTCTGGAGATAATCCGGGCATTTCGTCATAATTCCAAGCGAAGCAATCCTTAAACTCTAAAAGTAACTTGACTAAGTTATTTGACTCATCCTCGTTCAATAAGGCACTAATGAACGTCGGACGTGGATTTTCTTCGTTACCAAGGTTAATTTCTTTAAGTTCATCAATAGTTGATTGGATTTCCTCCTCAAGTTCAGGAGGTGCCTCCTTAACTTGAAAATCATCCAAATCAACTAAAGTTTCTAAACAAAATTCATTAAGATTTTCAATGTCCTTTATAAAAAGACGATCAGATCCTACATTGTTAGTAATCACTAAGCAATAATCATCATCATCAAATGGACAAATAGTATTAAAGCCCAATCCTGCTCTTGACTTTGGTTTATGGAATTTCGTATTCCAAAGACTTTCAAAAGACTGAGCTTGACGTTTAGTCCAAGTATATGGAGCTAGACCTTGCTCAATTAAATTTTTAACACAATAAGGATACCAATCAAAAGGGAGTTCTACTATTTCATTCATAAAAGGATCATCAACATGTACATCAGTTTCAACATTTTTGCTAGAAGAAGGAATAAACTTAGCAGTTTTACAATCATCACTCAAAGCAGGTGAAACTTTAACTGCCAACCCGGCTATACTATCTTGAGATAGTGGGGTTAGAGCTAAAGTTTTCACATATCCTTTAAGTCTTTCATAGGTAGACAAATCTGAATCATCCTCTATATTTGCCTGAGTTTTATCTTCATCACTGTCATTTTCCAAAGAGATCTCAAATTTTGGCCTTTTGTTACCATTTTCATCCTTCGGTACATATGATTCATCCTCTAAACCAGATTCTAAATCGATGTGTATCGTAGGGTTTTGCTTTTGTATGTTTTCATACATTGCACTTTCATGATTTTGCCATCCTTTGCCTCTACCTCGCCCTCGTTGGGTCATCCTACCACCTCTTTGTGAGGGAGGAGCAGGATGCCAACGAATGCTATCTTCGAGGTAGGGATATTGTTCATCTGTTTCCCCTTCTTTTTCTTTTTTCATTTTTCTTTTCAAGTGCAATTTCATTTTTGGCCAATTTAAGATCTTTAGGAATAGTCGTTTGTTTTTTAGGAAAATAATAAGCGGCATCTTCAAAAATTCCTACTTCATGAATTGAGAATGGTTGCAAATCTCCCTTAATACAGTGCTCAGTACCATCTCTGATGTACTTGATGCACTGATGTAAGGATGAATGAACCATTCTATATTCGTGAAACCATGGTCTACCTAAGAGAGCATTAAAGGATGTTGGGGCGTCTATAATATGAAACTTTGCTTCAGTTCTAAACTCCTCAATCTCTAACAACAGAGTAACTGAACCCAAAGCCCTCTCGCCATTTTCGTTAAAACCCCGTAAGATCAACTTATCTGAGCTGAGCTTACGGACGTCTATTCTTAAATAGGCAAGAGTTCTTAAAGTTATAATATTAACTGATGCACCAGGATCTACAAGGATACGTGACAATCTGAAGTTATCTATGTTCACTGTTATGTATAGTGGACGGTTGTGATTAGCCGTCCCTAAACACAGATCTTCATCAGAAAAAGAAATTTCAGGAACTCCTCTATAACAAAAAGCTTCATCAGGTTGTGCAGCTGCTAATTGGGCCATACAAATATCTGGATCTAACAATGCTTTGATTAATGATTCCCTCATTTCTTTGGAAAGAATCAAGGCATCGTAAATGCTCAGTTTGGCAGGTAGCTTCTTGAGATGAGCTAGGACATTGTAATCAACCTTGGGCATTCCACTCTCAATTTGACTCTGAAAAGGAACGGGTTGAGGTGGAAGAGAAGACTCTGGCTCGTCAACAACTTGCTTCCCTTTGTCTTCAGAAGAAGCGTGAGGTGTTAACACTTTTCCACTACGAAGCTTGATTTCCACTGTCTCTTCAAAAGAAGTGACAGGCGAATTATCTTCTTCGACCTCAGCTAATTCTAATTTCACTTCTGTTAAATTTTCAGAATCAGACATCTCGGCTTCAATACAGATAGGCATACCCTGCAAATCAAGAGCAGGGACATCACTATCTGAATAATAACCAAGAAAATGTTTTAATTCTTCAAAATTAAATTGATCATGTAGAGAATTATTTTCAAGTGTATTTTTTAAGTCATCTGTAACATCATTATCAGAAATAGACAAGATATAAGCATAATCATTTTTTCATTGATTTGACATCATCACACTTAACAAAATAAAAGTCATCTAAGATAAGAGGATTGAGGATAATAGTTTCCCCATCCGAAGAAAATATAACTCTACTAGATACATCACAATCAACACTACTAAAAGCAACAAAATGATCTATAATGTCCTCCTTCTCCTGAACTATAGGACCCTGGCTGACTTGGGCTTCCTTAAGCTCTGAAGGTGGAGTCATCTCTACATCATCTTCTGGAACTATCAGATCAACCTGGAGAGGCTTCTGAGCTCCCAAAGACTCCTGAAGAGAAGAAAAGTAAAGTTTATTTAGATATTTCTTTGAAGAATGGGATAAAGCTATATCCTAAGTAGAATCAGAATTTGAAAAAGAAATAGGAACGATAGGCTCACCAGTCACACTCTTAGCTGATCCCTGCCTCGAATCCACTAAGTATTCTTTGGGAATCACTACAGCTCCTATTTTCATGTTTCTGTCAAGCCATTCTTTGAAAGTGATGCAATCTTCAAGTTGATGGCCCAACATCTGATGGTAGGGGCAATAATTAGGTTGATCTGACTTACCCACTTCATTTGGCCTTTTAGGTGCAGGTAACTTGAAGTCTGGCTTTTTTAGAAGATTTTTTAATATCTTTTTTAAAGCCTCCTTCTTAAAGGGGTATGTCTTACCAACCATTGCATTAAACTTTTCCCACTTTTCATTTCTTTCTTCTGGTGTAAGGTAAGGTCGTTGTTGGTTGAATTCTGGCTGAATCTGAAGTGGCGGGTGCTGTGCTGGCGGATACTGCGGCCTTTGATACTGCTAATTGTAAAACTGAGGAAGTGACCTTTCTGCCTGCACTTTCATTGGATGATTTCCCTTATCCACAGCTGACACCGTCCTAGATTTCTTTTCAAAGACCTTCTGGGGCTTCAGCTTCTTAGGGTCTGAAGAGGACTGATCAACTAGAAAGGAGAGCTGTGAAGCTTTTTCTTGTAGACTTGAGGCCTTATTGAGCACTTTCTCAATTGTTTTAATGGTAAAACCTTTTAAAAGAAAGGCTACTGGTCCATGAATGTTCTTAAGCAAAATCTCAATTGCATGTTGCTCCTGCAATTGAGGTTCGCATTTCATGCTCAAGTTCCTCCACCTAAGTATGTAGTCAACTAACTTTTCTGCATGCTTTTGTTTTTCTATCACAAGATCCCCAACTATAACATGGTGCTGACTGCCTGCAAATCTTTTAACAAACATGTTCTCTAACTTTGTGAAACTATGTACTGAACCATTTGGTAGATCTGCATACCAATCAAATGCTACCCCTGACAGACAACTGACAAACTGTCTGAAAAGCAAAGCATCGCTTCCTCCAGCATTGCAACAACTGGCTCTAAAGTAGGCTATGTGTTGTCTTGGGTTTCCAGTACCACCAAAGATCTTGAAGGAGGGAGGCACAAACCCCTTTGGGTATGGAATTGCATCAAACTCCTCTGTGTAGGGTCTACCCTTTGGAGTATATGACGAGCTCTGTGATTCTGCTAATGCCTCCCTTACTTATTTTTCTACCATTTATTTTATTTCCTTTGACTGAGAAGCTTTTACTTTTGGATCTTGCTGGTGCTCTTCTATAGTCTCAATCACTTGTTTCTTTCCTACCACCTGAATAAGCTCGGGTTGAGAAGACTCAACCTGTGCTCATGGTGGTAAAAGACCCTGACTTTGGAAAGAAGCCATAGTGGCCATCATTTCTTCTATCTTCTTCTCAATACCTGAAATCTGTTCATCCTTTTATTTTAATTGTTGTACAAGACGTTGAGTTAAGTCTGGTGCTATGCCTTCCTCAACTACAATATCTTGTAATACAGCATCCTCAATCTGCTCATTATAAGACGTTGTTCTTGTCTCAACCATAAAGACATCAGCCACTGTATCATCTAATATATCATCTTTATCCAAGTCAAAGTTCAAAGCTTCTTCCTCATCTAGATTTCTAATACTGTTTTTTAGTTCACATATCATCTTCTCTATAGATCTTCCAGAAATATAGTTTGGATTAACAGGATCATACTTTTCACAGTCCATCTGGTCTGAAGTAGTATTCTCAACCTTCTCCTTCTCTTCAAGTTCACTTTCTATAGGCTTCTTAGGTGAAGCTACTACAGGAGAAGTAGCCTTTTCCTTGGGTCTCTAAACCGTCTTCTCATCAGATGTCGAGGAGGGTTGGTTTGAGGATTCCAACAGCTCTACATCAGGATAAGAAGACGGAGAAGGACCCGTAGAGTTGTGCCTATCTATCCGGGGAGAAGAATGGGTATGAGAATTATGTTGAATTTTACTAGGACTTTGTGGTGGTGCAGAGGAAGGGGACAACTGACGTCTGACTTTCTGTGGAACGTTCTGAGTACTTTTAAATTTCACTGAAGCATCAGTCAACACAATACTATCTGTCTTTCTACTGGATCTCCTTGGCTCCCTAGGGTATCCATCAGTAAGAGCAGAGATGGAAGTTGGTTTGAATATTCTTTTACTATGTCTTGTTCTCAACTGACCTCCTACCCTAATTTTAATAAGTTTCTGCCTTAAGGTTTCTTCTTCAATCCTATCACTGACCATTCTTTTCATTTTTCTTAAGAATTCTTCTCTAGTCTGTGGAGGACCATCTGCACAATCTTGTACAATAGCCTTTACCAAATTCTGAATGTGTGTTACTTTACTTTTTGTTGGCTCAGTTGCAGACTTTCTAATAGCAGTAGGGGCTGATCGAGCAATCAACCTCGCATCTTCTTCTCCATCAGCAGCGGAGAGGAGATGGAACCTACTACCACTAAGATGTGGAGAGGTTGGAGGGATAAGCACATTTTTCTTTGACTTTCCTAGTTTTTTCATTCTCCTTTTTATACGATGATTTTTATTCCTTCTTTAAGTCTTAGTCATAATTGTCGATAAATTAGAAGAAGATCCAATCTGAAGTTGACTGGGTGCGCTGAAAGGGACTGAACTGTTTGCTATCACAACTGACTTGAGTTTTTGATCTTGACTAGATTGCTCAATCCTATCAAACACTGAGGGCCTAGGGGCTCAAGGAGCAGTTTGAGACCCGCATCCCAAAGTGAATTCTAGGATAGGTTTCTGATTTGCAACTTCACTAGTTGGAACAATAGTGAACTCAGGTCCACTAACAGACAACTGCAAATTCTCAAACCCTTTTCCAAACTTGATTACACTACCATCAGCAAACGGATTGTAGGACAGGTTCATGTTGTTAGACAGGGAAAAGATTAATTTACCCGTCATTTTTCCTGAAATTTAAAAGAGATTTTAATTAGACTCTGAATAATTTATTTAAATTACAAAAGTTTAATTAATCCAACTAAATAAATCAATTCCTATCTCATTTCATACATATTGAGTTATAAAAATATAACTACAATATATAATATTGGGATAAGAGTAAATTTTATTTAGTAATTTAATTATAACTTTGAGATTTTGGACCCAGTACTAACTCAAACATCAAGCTAAAAGAAAAATGTAACTAAAACATTCGAATAAGCACAGGGATTTACTTTACAAAAAGGTCATTACAAAGGAGCGCCTCATTAGTTTTCTAATGGGGTCCAAAATAAGACCTCTAAAAATTTTTTAGATACCGACCAAATTATTCAAGAATGAAATGAATAAAAGAACCGATAGAAGAAAGGTAGTTACAACCTATGCCAAGCACAAGTATATTATAGATTAAAGGGTATAAAACACTACTAAAGATAGAGAGAAGATTGATCCCCAGCGAAGTCTCCAGAAAAACCTTGCTGGGAAAAATTTATGTATCACCACGCAGATTTGATTTTCTCCTATTTTGTAATCGAATACTACATTGAGAATAAAGTACAGTCTCGAGAGGCCGACACAATATTCTACAATGGATTCAATATCAGAATAAGATTTTGAAAATTGATAATTCTATAATCAAACATAGTTCAAAGAATAACATATCATCTCAAAAGATGAACATGAAATTCTATAGAATATGTTTAAAGATAGAAATACATTTTAAAAAAAAAAATTATTCATTCTTTTATTTAGATATGGCAAGAAGAATATTATATCATCTTAAAAGACGAACATAACATTCTTCAAGATATCCAAAAGCGAGAATGAGTTTTATAAAATTCATCATTTCTAAAATTGAATATAACAAGTATAATATTATATTATCTGAAAATATAATAATAACATTCTACAAGTTTATTCAAAATTAGAAATGAAGTTTTAAAAATATCTACATTCCCAAAGATTCTTCCCTTATTTTATATGAATAAAACAAGGTTTATTTTAGTCTAGGGTTCTCAAATCCCTATAAAGGCAAGCCCCTATAGTTAATTACATCCTAGGAGAGAAGCTCCTAAGAAAACTCTCGATTAAAGCAGTGATTTCATACCCTTTTGAGTACAAAGTAGAAGACAAGGAAACAGAAGTAGGAATTTTTCAAGGAAAAAGCTCGATGTTGAACATTTATTAGAGGGTCAAAGGAAGAAAAGTACGAGGCATCGAATTCTGAGAAGCTCAGAGACAATCTCAGCCTACCCTATGTTTGGTTTTACATTTTAGGAGAAATTTTTATGTTTGAGTTTGTATTTTATTAGAAATTTGGGATTATATTCCCGGAGGTTGAGGACTTAAAATCTGAAAAGAATCTGCCTCAGAACCTAAATCTAATTTGGGTACTACAAACTAGTGACCCGAACCTAACTAATGAAGTGCAAATCTGGACTTACCCCGACCTGGATTGGGGAGCCAGCTAACCACCTAGGCGCTTTAAAATCATGTGTCCAATCTCTTATGAAAGATGGGTAGGGATATTATTTAAGTTTTAATTAATTGGGGGCCAACATCTAAGACAAACCCTAATTGGCCCCTTAACTTATGTAGGGTGATAAATGTCTAAAAATGCAATTAATATTTTAAACTCTTTTAAGTTTGTATCTAATGCAATGCATGCTAATTGACTCGAATGCAAAAAATGAATATGAAGCAGTTTTAAAATTAGGCTGAGAAAATAGGTTTTTTCCCTAGAGATTGCACAACTTCCCCTTGACAGAACTGCACCCTCATAGGTCATGTGGTCTGCCAGAACCCACAGGCTGGGAGGTGCCTAATAAGGAAGAGAAAGTATTATTATGCTTATGCTGACTCTCTGCGGTCCCGAGCTTACTTCTTAGATCGTTAGAGTTACTATGTGAGCCTAAAATTTTTTATTAAAATTTCAAGTAAAAGAATTTTAAGCGTACCCTTACGAAAAAAAAGCACTCTGATTCATATCCAAGCTAAAACAAAACACGACATGCAAGGGCTCTAAAAAAAGCTACTACACAAACAAAGTAAACAAACAAATTAAATAACCCAAAATTATAGTATCCAATGTCCAATGTCCATATTACACCCAGAATTTGTAGAAAAGTAAAGTGGCCGGGCACCACTGCCAACAAACCTGGATTCTAATCCTAAGAATGATGCAAGTGATTTTTGAACTGGGATATACTGTTCCTTGAATCTTTATTTCTTCATCTTCTTTCTTCAATCTTCTTGTTCTGTCGTTTCTTCTTCTACGAACTTTTCGGGTCAGCCGGGTTCTGGATATCCAAATGAAAAGAAACTCATCCCTAAGAGGGGTATTTTCTTTTCTATTTGGATATTGAATCATCCTAATTTGGCTTTCCAAATAAAAGAGAATAATCTTTTAAGGCATATTCTCTTTTCTTTGAATTCCAAATTGGATGTGATATCCCATTTTCAAAATCATTTTCATAATTTATAATACTTTCCAAACACATTTACATTTACATTACATTTCACAAAAAGAAAAAGAAAAATCTAAACCACCTGTAGGGTTATCCTATGTAGTTTATATAAAAAACATCCCAAGCAGTTATATATTCGCATTTAAATTAAATCAATTAGCCATACTTGGCCACACTCTTTTTATTTGGGGGCTAAGCAACTGGAGCACCTGTAGCATTTATATAAAATTTTTGATTAATTAGCCCCCTTTTCATCTGCCCTGCATGAGTGTGGCCACCAGCAGAAAATTTCATGAACAACCAAATCGCTCCTAACCTAGGGGTAATCTAATCGTCAAACAAATCATATCACAGAGTGCAGTAAAATTAAATAAATAAACATACCAGTAATTTTACAACCAACATGCAGTGAAAACCGAGAAAGCCTGTCACAGTGCAGTAAGGAAATAAACACCGGCCTAACCTAAAGCTAAAGTCGGTTGTCCTAACAAACAAATCTATGTGTGTACAATAAGTTGTGAGGTTTTGATATATCTAAGTCAATTATTGGCTAAAGTTTTCTAATTGATTGAATTTTAATTTAAAAATATTCACTAATCCTAAGGTGAGATGTCACTAAGTTTTCAATATTATATGTTTCTATCTTGAAGTGTGCATGCATCCTAAATCTAAGTTTTTAAGACTCAGTCCTTAATTTTTATCCTTAAGTGTCACTACTGTTGTATGGGATGAAAAATTTGTTATTACTAACCCTTAGGATTTTGCACATGTGTAAAAGGAGTTTGGTGATTTAAAATATAAGAAAAATAATACTAATAAAATTGAAGTTACTACAAGGACCTAAAGGATAAGAGTTCGCACAAACCACATCAAAGGAGCCCTTAAAGGTTTTCTAAGTTTAGAATACTCACAGTCACCGGGGGCTACGACCCGGTGATTTCGCCCGTAGCACCTCTACCCGGTTGCATAGAGGCGACTGACACCTTTAGTCCCTTGTTCTTTTGTCTACTCGACCGATACAATTCCTCGCAGTTTGTATCAATAAAGAAAAGAAAACAGAGCAAATAGATATTAGAAAGCACATTTAATAATTAATAATAAAATAATTGAAATTCACTGAAAATAGAAGACATACCTTTCTTCGGGCTTGAACACTGGCTTTGTTGATTGCACTTTTGGAACCTTTACTTTGTAAGCATATTGTATACCTTTCTAATATTTACTTCCACTCTTGTATACTAATTCAATTTTCACAAAATAAACAATTTACCTCTCACACTGTACACTTCTATTTTACCAAAATCATACTCTATGTTTCCCTTTATCAAAATACTTTTAAACATTTCAAATTTCAATGCACCTTTCAACACGTTTTACTTCCCAACACATTCCATTTTTAAAAAACGACTCTTATACTTTTTAGACCATATACTTTCATTCTTCTAAAACTCACACAAATCCCACCTTTTTTAACTCAAACTAATCTCAATCTTTCAAAATCTAAACATTTTCTAACACATTTTTCAAAATATCTCATCACTCAAATACATATATACTTTCCAAAAACACACACTTCACTTATCAAGACCACACACTCAAGCTTCACTTAATACTTCCACTATTCTTAGTGTCTCAACATACACCTTTCTCACATAATACTCTTTTACATACTTCTCCTTTCAATGCAAATACATCTCAATTCCAAATAAACACCCAACAAACTATTTTTCAACACATACCACTTTCTCCATAACATACACATTTCCCGCGAAATCAAATAGTTTACCTTTCATCTTTCCCAAATATCATTCTTTAAAACCTATACTTTTACTACATGATTTCAAACAAATACATAACATTCCAAATTTCAAGAAAGCCATCATTAGTTATGATTTTCTAAAACCAAATATTTTTTCATACACTTCTCTCAAGATATAAATAGGAATATAATATTTGATTTTGATAAGAATAAATGGAATGATCTAGTTGCAAACTTATTCAAAATCGAAAAAGAGAAACTAATTATACTAGGTTCTTGATTTCAAAAATCATTACAAATATACATCAATATAACTTCTTTATGGATAATTAGAACATTCATTAAATCCTTTACAGACAAAAATTTCATAAATAACCAAGCACATAGACGCAACCATTGTTTGTTTCATAAAAAAAATGCCGAAGATAGAACAAAATATAATTATTCACAGATTACGGAAATCTGTTAATGAAACAATTTAAGCAAGTAAATTGAAAGAAAAACCTCCTTTGATTTTCAATTAAGAAAACTTGAACCTTTCCATATCTTTCTTATTAAATCAGTAGGTTAATGATAGAAATATATAAGAAAGAAAATCAAGAAGATTAAAGCAAGAGATGAAAAATTCATATAGAAGAAAAAGTATACCTGAACTTAACCCAGGCAAAGAAATGTTAGATCAGAATTTCTAGGGTTGGAGATCGGAGGGGAGAAAGAAGAGTTCCAGGCGACGTTGGCTAGGAATTCGGTCGGCATGGGCTGGCAACGAAGTGTGGTGTTTGGCCTTAACGTTGTACAGTACAGGGAGGCGACGAATAGAGGAATGACGGACTATTTGCTCTTGTGAATGAGATGAGGCCGATTGGAGGAGGCGACGGGCTTGGGTTTTCACCAAAGAATTGTGAATTGAGATGGAGATGAAGCTTGCGAGCGGCTGGGAGAGGGATTTCGTCTTCGTGAACTGAGAGGAGGAAGATTGCAGCTTTTCCAACTGAGAGGGCGACGGAGAGGAAGTTGCGACGACGTGCTCTGGGCTTTATGGCCTTCTTCCGAACGGCCGGAGAGATGGGGGCGTTCGGACCTGGGAGAAGACGGGAAAGGGGGGGGGGGGGGGGGGGGGGGGTTTGAGGGCTTCTTGCGAACTGAATGGGAGGAGGGAGTTCGGAATTGGGCGTTCGATTTTTGCGAACTGGGAGGCGAAGACTTTGCAAACTCTCGGGCGTTAGGGGGCTGAGGTTTTCACAAACTGTTGTGGGAGAGGGAGAGTGGTTTTTGCGAATGAATAGGAAATGGAGGGGTTTGTTAGTTCATTCTCGCGAATGGGAGATCAGAGACGGACTGGAACCTTCGGCTCTCTCTTGCGAACAGAGAAGAGGTTGTCTGGGGCTTCGTGCTTGTGCGAATGCAAGAGAGGGAGCGGGAGGGCAGTTCGGGATACTTCGTGCAAATGGGAGAGAGCAAAACCGAGAGAGGTAACAGGATGGGGTTGTTTCGTGAATTAGAAGGAGATGGGAGATCGAGATTTGAGGGAGAGATCGTGGGGAGTTTTGAACTGCTGAGCCAGAGGTTCTGCCAACTGGGAGAGATGGGGAGTTTCGTACGGACAGAGAGTAGGGGGTTCGGGTTTTTGGAACTGCTGAGAAGTGGGGAGGCAGTTCTTCTGTGCGTGCGAATGGACAGAAGTTCGGGTGCAGTTCATGAAATGAATAGGAAAAGAGGCGAACTGCTTGGGGAGACGGATCGTGGGCAGTTCGGGAATTAAAGACTGGTTTTGAACTGGCCTAAAACCACTTCTAGCACATGGTTTGACTCAACCCGGTCTTAAACGTGTCATATTCAAATTTATTTCCTTTCAAACTGATAGTTCAGATTAATCACGATTTAAAGATAAAATCAAGAGTTGATTTGAAGCTGAATAAGATTTAGATCGAATTGATTTAGATTTGGATTTGATTAAAGGGTCGAGTCAATGCTATGTCAGTGGGTGTCCACCTAAGGGAAATCCTGCGGGTGACGCCTACACTAGGTTAGGAAGACCTAAGCACTAAAGATTGATTCTGGGAAAATTGACCTCAAATAATGAGGTCAACAGTCGACATCAAATTTGTGTTAGATTAAGATAAATTTTTGATGATATATCAAGTTATAACATGTCTATAATAATTACTAACTCTAACATTACCCATCCTTAAAATAAACCTTACCATCGAAGTCAAGTAATCATAGGATTTAAAATATGACATATGTTAATAACAAAGATTCGGGAGTTGGGAGACATAAAGAACCTTTTTGTATTTTGTGATGATCGCCACCAGCAGGTAGATACAATGACAATAGTTTGGGGAGGACATTATTTGGACTTGGATGATCATATCTTGCAAACAACTGCCTAGAATCTTGAGGAATTAGTAAAGACAATGTGATTTAATGGCAATAAGGTTAAATTTAAGTGAAGACAATGATGGGAGACTTAAGAAACCATTCATAATGAATTGATCATATATTAGGCTGATGGATCTATAATATCATGAATAATATTGGGATTTGTATATGAGAGATGATCAAGCAATACAATTGGAAATCGTCAAATTTGATCTATGGAAGTCATGAAGGAATTTAAGAAGAGCTTATATGGAGATGAGATGAAAAATAATGATGAGGCTTATCAAAAGCACTATTATTATGAATATTATCAAAATGAAGAAGATAAAAATGAGAAAATATGATAACCATAGACATTATTTAAACTACAATAACTATCAAAAGTCCATTAATCAGTTTCTAATCTACTAATTACAATTTATTAACATTAACGTATATCTTCTAATAGTCCCATCAACAAAGCCTAACATTAAAAAGAAGATGTGACATTTTGAATAATCTTTAAATCCCATTATGAAGATTAATTACAAGGGACAAGTGAGAAAACTTCTCATAAATCTAGTCTCCATTTTTTTTATTTTGCATCTATGGTATAAGCCACATCAAAAGCATGTCTAAATAATCAAATTTATCTAAATTTGAATCATGGTTTCCTTCACAGCGAGCGAGCTCCTGTTGTTGCTTCTGATCAACTTACAAAACTTTTATTTCCCTCTTTTGTCCTAAATACCATATTTAGAAAACCCTTTAGTTCGATGGATTTAAGGGATTTGGCGGAAGAAGCTTGCGAAAGGTAGAAAATTACCTTCACAGTGAGCGAGCTCCCGTTGTCGCTTTTGATCCCAATCCAACAGGAAGGACGTCGTCGAAGGAGCAAAGTCAAACAACGATGAAGGAGACAATAAATAGTGAACGTCGGTGAGGACCGCGAGCAAGGAACATTAACGAGGGGGTTAGTTGTTGTGGGCGTGGTTGTAGATGAACATACAAGCTAGGTTCAGTGAAAGAAATAAATGAGTTGGATATCAGTTTAGATAAACTTATTTGTAATGGATTTGCAGTGTATTTATGATGGAATTGCGACAGATTTGCAACAAAAAACCTGTCACAAATTTGTGATGGATTTTCGCCGCAATTCCATCACAAATTTTGTGACAAAAATTTTTGCTACAAGATATGCCGCAATTTTATCAAAAAAATTTTCCGTTGCAAAGCCCACCGCAAATATGCTACAAATCATTAGTTTTCCTGTGGAGCATCAAACTTCTCAATATATTTATAGATTCCGTAGTAGACCTTCCTAACGTGAATCCAAATTGATTTTGAGAAAAATTAGTATCACGTTGTAACCTATGCTCCATAACTCTCTTCCATAGTTTTCAAGACTCCATCCAAATTCGCCACTCACTCGATTGTTGAATGACACATTAACTTAATTCCTTTATAATTTACATAATCTTCTGCATCACCTTTATTCTTAAAAATAGGAATCAATACACTCATTCTCCACTCATCTGACATATTTTTAGTCTACAAAATAATATTAAAAAGTTTATTAAGCTAAAATTTCTTCATCTCTTAAGCATTTCCATACAACTATTGGATATCATCAAGTCCAACAACTTTTTCACACTTCATTTTCATTAATGCCTCTCTAACTTTGGTCTTATTAATACATTGATGGAAACAAAAATTTTAATTTTATTTTCATTTATGATGCTAAGGTCACTAAAGTCAATTATATTCTCACAATCTTCATTGAAAAGTTTAGCAAAATATCTCATCCACCTGTGTTGAATATACTCTTTTAATAAGAGCACTTTTTGTCTTCATCCTTATTGCACTTCACTTGAACTAAATCTTTACTACTCCTACCTCTTTGTTTGGCTAACTTATACATAAATCTTTTAATCTCCTTAGTATCTAATCTATTATATAAATCATTAAAAGTTAAAATCTTTGTATTGCATATTATTTTCTTAGACTTCTTACAAGCCTCTTTATATCTTTATCCTTTTTAGAGTTTTTATATCTAAATTAATTTTATAATAAATCTTCTTATTTTATCTTTCTTACAAATTTTGATTGTACCACAAACTTTTATTTTTAAACTCACTCATGGGGCCTACGTGTTAATATTCAAAATTCGGTTACAAGGTCCTTATAAGGAACCTCCAGCTCACTAATGCTCGAAAGAGCTACAAGTAAAAAAGTAAAATAAAAACCCATGAGCCGGTGGTTCCTTTTTCTACAATTACAAAAATAATGCAATATTAACCTAGGTCTTTGAGTCAACATAACCCAAAAAAGGAAGCACATAATGATGACATTCCGCTCAGTCTTCCTGCAAAAAAGCCAGTAATAATATCCAATAATGGCTAACAACCAAAATAAACTAACCTTGCACGCCAAACAGCTTTTACGATGAATAGTGTATAACTTCCTGCAAGTATATATCACAAAATTCGCATAGTAAGCATAGAAAAAGACATCATTAGAAACCAAAAAACTACCTGCAGGAATATACGAATTGTTCCAGAGGATAATAACAGCACAGCAGAACAAAACATCCCCCAAAAAATAATGATCAGCAAGAAAATTTTTGACAAAACCACCTTTCCAATGCTTATAACCCAAGAGAACGATTAACCTGAAGGCATTTAAGATAAAATTTCCATCCTGAAAGAGATAACATAAGGTAAAGACACACCAGAAATTCCCCAACAAACATTTTATAGTCTCCCAACAGAAAAAGGGCAAGCAAAAGCCAGAGACAGCTCCCTTGTCTAGAAACACAGAACAAAACAAAACAGACTCCAAAAGAAACACTAGAACCAAAAGAAAACAGCAGAAGTAACAGCAGGATAACACCCAGCTAATAGAAAATAAGAAAGAAACAGCCCAGAACCGAAAGACCCAAACAACAAAAACACACCCATCAAGTTCCCCTAGTGTAAGGAAGCCCCAGATTATCACGCCTAACCAAACCCAGCAACTGATCAAGAAGCTTATCAATCTCAAAAATAATATCATTACTAGAGGAGCAACCAAATTTCGCTAACCAGTCAGCACATGCATTGCCTTCTCTGAAGATATGATTTACAGTTAAGATGGAAAATTCAGTAAATCCGCAGTATTTCTATCTCATTAGAAAGATTCAGATGACTATGTCTGATTGTACCACAAACTATTTTAACTATTGGAGATTTTTTCCTTTGATACTCCAAACATATATTTTGCAATATTCTTAATATCATTACCTATTTTTTCCCAGATAACATTACGTTCCTCATGTATAGATAAAATCTTAAGATTTATAATCTTACTTTAAAAAATATTTAGGTTTTAGATTTTTTTAAGTGCCTTCATCTAATTCTAGAATAACATTTTATTTTATTTTTTATATTTTTTAGTGACTTTTTTTTTAAATTTCCTAGAACAATGTTTTATAGTAGCTTTTGTTCATCTAAATTAAATACATTTAGACATTTGATACAAACATTTAATTTCTCACAGCCATCAAATTTCTTTAAAATACCTTCTAATTTATTAAAATTTTATTTAAAAAAAACAATTAATTAGAAAAATCTCCTATTTGATATTTTAGGAGTCCTATGACCCAACATTTTCCTATTCTCACTAATACACTTAATTGAATTAATCTTATAATCAAAATTATCTTCTCTTTTCGCTGACTGCATGAAGTTTGATTTAAATCAAGCAATTTCTACTTAGCCTCATAAATAGGAATTAAATCAATTTAATTTGGATTTAATGTTCAAAGAAATTTAATATGAATGGGTGTTAAATTCATTCAAGTAAAAGTATAACATTTTACATTTTTACTTTAGGATTTAGTGATTTATATAACTTTTATATTTCTTTATTTTTATTTTGCCTATATTAATATTAATTAATATTAAAAATATTTATTATTTAATAATTTTTAAATTAATAATATCTAATTAGATCTAAATATATTAAATTAAATATTAATATTAATATCAGACGCCCCAGTATCATGCGAGTGGTTTTCGGCTCGAATTGGTTAAATGATAAAATACGCCAGCTGAAAAAAAAAATGCTAACAAAGGAAGGCCCATTGTTGCTATTACTTTTTTTTTAATGTTATTGATTAATTAAATTATTTTATAAATATTCTTACTTTAAAAACTTGTCCAATTGTTTATAAAATTTGTCCTGGGAACATGACCCAACTGTATACACAAAGACTTGAACCCTGAACCTCTTAGTTGGAAGCCTAAGTTCTCAACCAATAGGCCAATCATGCAGGTGAGATACAAATGTGTATATATATAAGGCATTTTATTATTGGCACGCTACGGATAAACTAAGCACACAGCAGTCTCTCGGAGCACGTGAACCGCACGCCGCCATGTTTGCTGCAATTCCACTGCCCCGATCATCATGATCTATTCGTTGTTCGTTGGCCGTTAAGCTATACTCGTTCCTCGCTACCTTTCTCAATTTCTTTCTCAATTTGCCTCTGAGATCCCATTATCACTCCCCCACATGTGTTAATACTCCAACACATGACGACGGAGCTGAGCTAATCAATTTTATTAAACTTCAGGCTATTTTAAGTCCATTTGGTAGTTATAGGGCTAAAGAGATGTACTGCTTTCTTGTTTTGTGTGTAGCCTATTATGCTGCTTCTTTTTTACTATAAATAGGTAGTCAATGCTTGTAATAAGGAACATGGTTATTGGTTGAGATGAATAAGAATTTTGTAGCTTGTGTTTTGGGATTTTGTATCCTGATGAATTTCAGGTGGTGATCCCACTTCTAAGAAGGAGTTCTTGGATCTTATGTGAGCTGTGAGTTCCTGCAACTCGCATACTCTTGTCTGTCGCCGTCGCCTCCGCCGCCGGCGTCAACACACCTCACTTCTCCTCTGTAAATAATCACGAACACAGAATAACAGCAAAAGCAGAAGCCAGCAACTGACTATCCACGCCACCACTGTCATTTCCGGCATCTCAAAGATGAATCCCCTCTGTAACCTCTGCGGGGCTCGGCGAGCGCTGATTTATTGCAAATCGGACCAAGCCCGCCTTTGCCTTTCCTGCGACGCCAGCATTCACTCCGCCAACACCATCTCCAGCGGACACATCCGTGCTCAGCTCTGCGACTGCTGCAACTCCCATCAAGCCAATTTCCTCTGCCACGATGATCACCTAGCTCTCTGTAGTCTCTGTGGTCTCGCTGTCGACCCACGCCGTTGCATCCCTGTCCGCTTCTACTCCGATTGCCCTTCCTCGGCCGAGCTATCCGCCATCTTTCTTGCTGCTTCCGACCCTACAGTAGCCAACTACGCCTTATGGAAGGTGCCCTTCGTATCCAAGGCGGTGCTTAGCGGGTTGGCAAACCCAATGGAAATTGAACCCACCTGGATCCCCTCGACTACTTCGTGCATTGCTCCTGATTTGATATCAGTTTTTCCTAGCGGCGAAGGCCAAGCCCTATTCTTACCACAGGATTCCAACGTGCAAAACGTACGTGTTCACTCTTGCTCCTCTTCTGACTGATGATTGGATCTCTCTCTCTCTCTCTCTCTCTCTCTCTCTCTCTCTCTCTCTCTCTCTCATTCTATCATTGTAATAGGAAGAAGGTAGCTTGCTATATTACCGACAATTAAGTAAAACCCTTTACTGTTAGATTGCTTGCTTGCTAGAGTTCATATGTGCAAGGCTAAAAGTTTTCTTAAAATCATAACATTAACGCAGACAGATAATTCTAACTCTTAAAAAGCACAATCATAATATGAAAATTAAGATTGTTCATTTATTTTAATCCTTTTATTAAAAAGGATTGCTCTACCAAGCAAATAATTCACAATGATCAACCAATTATGTAAGATAGACATAATGAGCAAAAAAAATTAAAAGAAATAAAAGCTATAAATATAAAAAAAAAGGCAAATCTGAAAGAAAAAAAAAAAATTGAAACTGATGTGCACTAGAAAATGATTATAAATTTAAAAAAAGTAGTAACATTTGGTAATATGATAATCAACCTACTCAAATTAGTTAGATTTGATCTTAAATCTCTGAAATTAGATAACTGTCAATATATTAATTTTATCTTTTAAGTGTTAAAAGGTGGTTTAAATTAGTTTAGAAATTATGTTATATAAACATTCGGTAAGATGTTTAAATAAATATTTCATAATAAGGATGCAATTTATTTGTTGATAAAAAAATTGGTAATATGTTAAAAAAAGGTATAAAACTTAATCAAGTATATATTTCTCATCATATTAAAGTTAATTTTAATTTTAAGCGAATTCATATTTTTCTTTGAAAAAAAATTTGTGTTAAGGATTTGACGGCCAAAAAATGTTCAAGATGGAGCTCAAATTAAGCTCTTAGACATGCTTTGAAATTTATTAATATTAATTACCCTATCAAGATAACACTATTTCTTGCAAGCCAATGACAAAAATAATTATTTGAAAGTATTCATTAATGAAGTTGGTATTCCATCTTGCTTCCCGAATTCTAATTTAATATTTCTGTTTATATATATATATATATATATATATATATATATATATATATATATATATATATATATATATATATATATATATATATATATATATATATATATATATATATATATATATATATATATATATATATATATGCAGTTGGGTTGTACTCCATTAAAGTATTTTGTGATGGGTGCTGGGCATAAGCTACCTGATGGTCTGGAGATTGGTGAAGGAGAATTTAATGTAGACCACAATGAAATGTTTGGAGGGCAGCGACTAAATGCCAATTTACCCGTTCATGATTTAGTTTCAAGTGAAATGTTTATGGAGAATAACTTACCAGTTGCAGATTCCAATTGCCACTTGGAAAATGTTGTCCAGGTTTTCTTCAATCGTAGCCTGATGCTACTTCAATACATTTTCTTCCCTTAGTATTTTCACATGGAATTCTATTTACAATCATTCTTTAGCTACTAGACATTTTACTTTAAGTTGATCCATTACTGCATATAGAAGTCCTTAATTATACTGTAATTAGACCATTTCAGGCAGTTCTTAAATTTTCTTTGTAACACAGGCATCATCAATGCCCCACGATGGTTTGCATGCTCTTCCATCTTGTATGGTTGCAGTTTCTAATTTTGTGCAGGCAGCAAATGGAGATGCAAATCAGTTACTACTTGACCAGAGTGGCAATGTGAACATTAATTTGAGTTTTCATCCTCCAAATGCCAGCCCAAATATGCCTTTTTTGCTATTAAACCCAATTACCGGTGATAGCAGTGCAGCCCCTTACCAGGACCATGGCGTATCACCCATAATCCTTCCTGAAAAATTAACATGGAATTCAAATAACGAAATTAGATTTTCACGGACAAGGAATGAGGCAAAGATCAGATATAATGACAAAAAGAAAAGTCGTCTGTAAGTTCTCAACGTTATATGCTCTAAGGTGTACATATTTCCATGTGTAACTGCTGCTTCTAGAGTTTCAAAATTTTCCTTTTTACAAAAGATTGGATTCTTTAGCTATTCATGCTTTCTTCCATGCAATTCTAACAAAAAGCAAGTTATGGCATATTAACTCCTGTCAAAGTTACCTTCGATATATATATGTACATCATCATAATCATAAATATCATCATGATCATAATCATCGTTGTCATGTTCCTTATTACAACAATTTGGGGTGTTGAATCAAGTACATTATTGATGCAAAATGATCATATACATGCATGGCACATTCCATTTCTATTTTTTTGCATTCACGTTCTCCGTTTTTACAATGCCTTCTTCGAAACATTTAATAAAAAATAAATTTAACATTTAAATAGCTTATCTACATCATTAAAGAAAATTTCACTCGCATTTTTGTTTGCATGTGATCTTTAAAAATTTCTATATATTACCTAGCTAGCCTTATACTCGATCAGATACAACATGTAAGGTTATAGACTATAAGTTGTGCCTTTTTTCCATGAGAATATGAGATAAAATAAAAATAATAATAATAAAGAATCAACTAACAAGAAAATGATTTTAACTAAAGATATAGAAAAATAATTAAAAAGCACGATTAAAAAATATTTAATCAAAAAAATGATTGAAAATTTCATGTAAATCTCTAATAACATAAAAAATTTAATTTAAATATACATAAGATTTAGAAAAGTTATTAAAAATATATAATAAGTCATCAAAGAAACAATTACATCATAATAAAATACGTACTTAATTAAGTTTTTAATGAATTGTTTATTAAATAATATAAAGAAAAAATTACTCAATATTTAAATTTATTCATTCACAACGGTGATATAAACAATTATTTAAAAGAACAAAATATAAATAAATTTTAGCAAAGTAAATATTTAGTAATTAATTTACTGTATTTATTGAATTTGTAAACGATAAACCAACTCTTAGGATAACAGAATGCGTTGGCCTGCCTGTAATCTTAAGTACTCCTACTTGAAAATTTTTATAGTTCAACATAAGAACTGCTAGTCCTTAGATTATGGCGTAACTAATAAAATTAATAGGTGTATTATAATCTTCTTTCTTTCAGGTTACTCATCTCCAGCCTTATTTTCTATTCAGAAGTACTTAACTTCACAAACATGTGCTCTAATGGATATTTTTTGTACGTATTTACTATAGGTACGAGAAGCGTATCAGGTATGCTTCTCGTAAAGCAAGTGCAGATACCAGGAAGCGTTTGAAAGGAAGATTTGTAAAGGCCGGTGACGCTTATGACTATGATCCTCTTCTAATGAAAATGTAGCTGAGCCATATATATATCTTGAGTAGCCTATTTTATTCTTAGGTAAAGGGGGCTTTTATTCTTATTAATCATTACTCTTTCTTTTAATTTAACATTTGCTATATATTGTTAATAAATTCAAAATCTTTAATCATATTATTTGTGTGGATGTGTCTTTTCATTTGTGTGGATGTGGCTTATTTTCTTAGTTAAATGTAGTTAATTGTAAGTGAAAGGATGTGTGTGAAGTGATGTTTCATTTGAAAGTGAAAGGGTGTGTGTGAAGTGATGTTTCATTTAAATAAAATAGTTGTAATGTGAGTATGAGATAATTAATAAAAGAAAAAGTTTGTGTTTCTACTTCTTCCATTTTCTCTTCTTCTTCTTCTTCCTTTTTTTTTTTTGTTTCTTTCACAATTTGGTATCAGAGCCTCATGGCAAATTCTGGAAGTTTTCCGATGGGACAAATACCACTACTTATATATATATATATATATATATATATATATATATATATATATATATATATATATATATATATATATATATATATATATATATATATATATATATATATATATATATATATATATATATACATGTACGTTGTATCTCACCTGCGTGATAAGGCTTTGAGTTCGACATTGCTCTCCTAGGCCTATTGGTTGAGGGCTTAGACTTTCAACTAACAAGTCTAGGATTCGAGTCTATGTCTATGCGTTATGTGTGTGAATTTCTCTTAAATGACCTAAATGTCAAGAAAAAAAAAGGCTTTGAGTTGGGTCATGTTCCCGTGACAAATTTTATTTTTTAGGGTGGCTAATTTTATCATTTAACCCATTCGAGCTGAGTACTGTTGTAGCTGATAATGTTTCTAAATATTTAATTTAATAAATTATTAATTAATAAATATTTATTATATTAGCTAATATTACTATGGGCAAAAACAAAAAAAGAAATGTAAAAGTTACATAAATCACTAAATCCTAAAGTAATTAAAAAAGTAAAATATTATACCTTATGAATTTAACACCCATTCATTTCAACTATATTTGAAGATTAAATCCAAATTAAATTTATTTAAATCCTACTTATGAATTATGAGGTTTAGTAAAATTTTCTTGAGTTAAATCATAATTTCATACAGTCATCTGGTGTTACAAATTTGGGTTTTTTTTTGCACCGCATATGGACTTGTTTTTACTTTTTAACTAGGGGTTATTCTCGGTTGCCGCCTCAACGCTAGTGTGATGAATTTTTACTTAATCCCTTTGAGGTTTTTGACTTTGGCATCAGGGAAGTCTTTATGCTCCTTTATCATTCCTTTTCTTACATCATCTAGAAGTCTTTGCTTCTTTTATCTAAGTATAATGGTTATAACATAGTTTCTTCTTGGAGGTTTGTTTTGGTGCAGGTCTTTCGTTTTGGTATGAGCTGCTACATTTGCTACATTGATTGTAGAGGGAGCTGCACCATCTTTTTTTGGAGCTTTAGGATGGTGAATTTCAAGTTTCGCAGGAAGACAGTTTTGATTTGTGGTATCTTCTTCTACCTTTTATGAGTTCTGTTCTCTTGTAGACCTAGAAAGTTCTTAGTTCTTTTTGTAACATCTAGTACAAGGAACCACCGGGTCACAGGTTTTATTTTGATTTTTGATATAGCTCTTATGAGTATTAGAGAGCTTGAGGTTCCTTTTAAGGATCTTGTAACTCTTTTTTGGATATTAACACGTAGGCCCCTCTGTGAGTTTTTTTTTTAAAAAAAAAGATAGAAGAAAAAATAATTTTGATTATAAGTTTAATTAAATTAAGTTTATTAGTGAGAATAGAAAAGTGTTTGGGAAAGAGGACTCCTAACATATAATATGAGAGATTCCTCCTAATTAATTGTGTTCTTTTATATAAAATTTTAACAAATTAAAGGGTATTTTCAAAATATATGTTTTGAGAAAATTTGAAAGATATTTGATGAATATGAAAAATTAAATATTTTTATCAAATGTCTAAATGTACATAACTAAGATCATGAAAAGAAATTGCTATAAAACATTTATGATGAAGGGACAAAATAAAAAATATAAAGTAGAACATTATTTTAGGATTAGAGAAGAGCATTTAAAGAATATTAATAAAAATATTTTTGAACGGGACATTTAAAAAATGTTACAAAAATATATGTTTGAAGTATCAAAGGTAAAGCTTCTAATAGTAAAAATAGTTGGTGGAAGAATCAAGATGTGCAAGAAAAAGAAATTATTATAAAAATTAGTTTAGACGTAAAAACTCTGGTAATTGAAAAGATATAAGGAGGTATGTAAGGAGTCTAAGAAAATAATATGTTATGTAAAGATTTTAGATTTTAATTATTTATATAATATATTATATACTAAAGGGGTAAAAGATTTATGCATAAGTTAACCAAACAAAGAGATATCAGTAGTAAGGATTTAGTTCAAGTGAAGTGCATTAAGGATGAAGATAAAAAGGTGCTGTTATTAGAAGAGAATATTCAATAAAGGTAGATGAGATATTTTGCTAACATTTGAATGAAGATTGTGAGAATGCAATTGATTTTAGTGACTTTAGCATCCTAAATGAAAATATTTTTTTTTTATGTTTCCATCAATGTATTAATAAAACCAAAATTAGAGATGATTTAAATATAATGAAGTGTGAAAAAGCTATTGGACCTGATAATATTCCAATAGAGATGTGGAAATGCTTAGGAGATAAAGGAATTTTTTGGCTTACCAAGCTTTTTAATATTTCTTTGAAGATTAAAAATATGTCAGATGAGTGGAGAATGAGAGCTATTGATTCCTATTTTTAACAATAAAGATGATGCAGAAGATTATGAGAATTATAGATGAATAATATTTTTCGACAACATTATGGTGGATTTGTGTCAGAAATTTTTGTCACAAAATTTGTGATGGAATTGCATGGATTTGCAACAAAAAATCCATCACAAATTTGTGACAGATTTTTTGCCGCAAATCCATCGCAATTCTATCACAAATCTGTCAGCAAAATCTGTCACAAATAAGTTTATCTAAATCGATATCAAGCTCATTTGTTTCATTTACTCTACCTACTTTGTCTGTTCCTCCATGCTTGTAATGACTATCTCCCCTTGCTAACGTTCCTTGCATGTTCTTCGTCTTATTCTTCTTTGTTAGACTTTGGTCCTTTGATGACGTCCTTTTTGTTGGATCGGGATCTGAAGAAACAACAAGATCTCGCTTGTTAAAAAATAACTTGCTCCCTTTCACATGATTCTTCCACCAAATCCCTTAAATATATTGTATACTAATTAAAGGGTTTACTAAATCTAGGATTTAGGGGGAAAAGTGGGAAACATAGGTTTTGTTGGTGGATCGGTAGAAAAAATGGGAGCTCGTTCTCTTTGAACGTAACCATGATTTAAATTTAGATAAATTTGATTATTTAGATATGTTTTTGGTGTTTCTTATGTCATAGATAAAAAAAAATATAAAATGGAGAGTAGATTTATGAGAACCATTCTCACTTGTCCCTTCTAATTAATCTTCATAACGGGATTTAAAGATTATCAAAATGGTCCCATCTTATCTTTAATGTTAGGCTTTGTTGATGAGGTTATTAGAAGATATATGCTAGGGTTGATAAAATGTAATGAGTATATTAGAAATAGATTAATAGATTTTTGCAAGTTATTGTAGTTTAAATAATGTGCAAGGTTGTCATATTTTCTCATTTTTACCTTCTTCATTTTGATAATAAGTTCATAATAATAGTGCTTTTCATAAGCCTCGTCATTGTTTTGTGTCTCATCTCCATATCAACTCTTCTTTTATTTCTTCCTGACTTTCATACCTCAAATTTGACGATTTCCAATTGTATGGCTTGACCATCTCTCATATCCAAATAAGCCTAATATCTGATGAATTCTTTGTGAACAGTCTCCCAAGTCTCCATCATTGTCTTCACCCAAATTTGACCTTGTTATCACATTAAATCTTATTGCCTTTACTAATTCTTCTAGATTCTAGGTGTGAGCAAGATATGATCGTCGAAGTCCAAATAATGTCGAGCTCAAACAATTGTCACTATATCTACGTACTAGTGGAAAACATTGTGAAATACAGAAAGGTTTTTTAGGTATCTCAACTCCTGAATCTTTGTTGGTAACATATGTTATCTTTAAAATCTTCTTATTACTTGACTTCGAGGGTATGGTTTATTTTAAGGGATAGGTAATGTTAGAGTTAATAATTGTTACAAACATGTTATAAATTGATATACCATCAAAAACCATATCTTAATCTGGCATAAATTCAACACCTAATTCAGCCTAATCTGAGCCCAAATGGGTTCAAAGGGCATTTAGAAACTAGATGTATGAACAAACAGCCTAACTATCAATGAAAACTCCTAAAATCATCACTATACCATATTATTTGATTTTTTTTAAATTGATACAAATCACATTATTTGGTTATAAAGATTTATAGTATAAATCTACTATGGATATTCAAAATTATAGAGGTTATATTTGTTGCAAATTTATATCATGGTCTTATGATTTTGATGATTATAAATATTATTGGATTATATACTATGTTATCTCCTGTTATTGTTATTATTGTATATTTAGTTAATGTGCACTCATACTTAAGATTCAATATACACTATGTAAATTGATCAGCTCAAAATTCGGTAGAACAAGGTTAAAGTGTTTTGAGGAGTCTGTATTTTCTATTTTAATTCATTTTTATATTTCTTGAGTCAAGTCATTATTTGGTGGATTCTAAATTTGTTGACCGTATGCATAAACACTCTGGGGTGTGGGATATAGATAAAATGAGAATAATAATTTTTTGAACTAATTGTATTGTACGATATATATATATATATATATATATATATATATATATATATATATATATATATATATATATATATATATATATATATATATATATATATATTATATATATATATATATATATATATATATATATCGATCAACTATTTAGATAATCATTAAAATATTTCATTATTTAGTCAAATCTACTTAAACTAATCATACTAGATGATCTAAATCGTACATGGCGATTAGTTAAAATCAAGATCACAACCACCAATTATAATTTAATAAATATTTTAAAGTTCAAAATTTGTATTAATCTTATTGTATGATAAGTATCATACTGTATGATATTATCAAATCTTGCCTAAATTAATCTTCTAATTAGGGAATTATTTTGGATTAATTTATCCAAACGGATCATACAGGATGATTGAACCAATCGTATTGTATGACCAATTTTTGCATGTGATGAAAATAATTCACCTCAAATTATACCGGATGATAATCCAAATCATTCAAACTAATCATATTGGATGATGATTCAAATCAAACTAGACGACCAACTCAATTCCTTTAATTGATCGTATAATTGCTTACTCTTCGTGTAATACTAACATGGATATTTTTAACTAATTGTAATGTATAATAGTTCCAACAGAATTGAAGTTTATATCTTTTTGTGAGGCCTTGTTTTTAAGATCTCTAATTAAACTTATTTTAAGTATTTGGTTATTTTAGTGTTTTAGAGAGAAAGTTTTGATAAGAGATCTTAGAGAGCTTTGGGAGGGAGAAAAGAGAAGTTGAGTGTGAGGGGTCTTTCATACAGTTGCTCTGAGCTAGCTTCCACCTTATTTCCTCCAAGTATTTTGCTAGGTTTCTTGGGTGGCTCTAGGAAGAAGATCATTAGTCTGAAGATTGTTGATGATCTTTGCCTTCACCAAGAGGATGAAAAAAGAGGTCGAGGTTGTCTTCTTTGACCATGAGGGTGAAAAAGAAAGTCAAGGTTCTCTGCCTTCACTAAGAGGGTGAAAAAAGAGGTCATGATTCTCTATCTTCATCAAGAGGGTGAAAAAGGAGGTTGTATTTCTCTGCCTTTAACAAGAGGATGAAAAAGAAGGTCGAGACTATCTTCCTTCACCAGGAGGGTGAATAGGAGGTAAAGATTCTCTGTCGCACAAGGTTGGTGAAAAGATTGTAAGGGCTTCTTTGCCCAGCTTTGGTGGCTAAAGGGGAGACACTAAAGATTTATTAAAATACTAAGAGAGGACTCCTGGGAGTGAATGTAGTCCATTATTTGATCGAACCACTATAAAATTCTAGTATGCTTATTCTATTTTTTCTTTTTTTACACTTTACATTTCTTTTTAATATTATTTTGGTGATGATTGTTTGTTGGAAATCTCTTCCATAACAGGTGATAGTATTGCTTTCTTTTAATTAATTACTAAAAAAATTAAAAACTATAAGTTATTTTATTTTAAAGTGAGCAGTAAGTTTTTAAAACTACCAATTCACCCCCCCCCCCCCCCCCTACTTAGTGTACATATGGATAGTTCATTTAGGCGTAACATTTTCTATCAAACTTTTAATTGGTATCAGGGCGATTCATATAAGTAGCATTTTAGAAAACCTTGAGAAAAATGATTCATGACATATTTCAAAAATAGAATCACCGCTGAAAGCCATTCTATAACACATCAACATTTATTTGATAGCATAACATTTGATTTTTGAGAAATTCACATGTCTACTTTTTTGCGATCTATTAACTTTTTCATGTTGTTCTTGGTACAAGAAGATTATATTGTACCCTCTTATTTTATTAATGACATCAAAACTAATGTACCATTTAATTAATGCTGCAATGAGCATAGAGACTTTTTTTAATGAGTATAGAGACTTAGCTTAAATGTACGCAAAGTGTTTAAACTATTTTTTATGTGCTCTTAAGTCTCATGTTTTTGAAGGAATATGCGGCATATTTTTGTATGGATTTTTGACAAAAATTAAAAAAATTAAGTTATATTTTAATAACTTATTATCAAATTAAATTATTTAAATTAAATATTTAATATTTTAAAAATAACTTAAATTATTGAATTTAATAACTTAAATTATAATAAAAAAAAATTAAATTATAATTTAATTTTTTAATAACAAAAAATGAAATGATTTAAATTATAATAAAATTTAATAATTATTTATTTTGTTAATTTAAGTTAAATTAATTTATTATTAAATTAAATTAACAAATTTAATAATTCATTATTAAATTAAATTATATTTCTTTGTCTTTAAAAAAAATTTACTTTAAAACTACTTATTACTTTTAATATTTATAGGTTATGAATTAAATAACAAAAAGCATAAAACTTAACAGTTTTTATTTAATGGCTAGATGGTAGAAGGCGCGGAAGCATTCACGCGTGCAGCTGGGCGGCAGGGTTCAAACCCCACTGAGGGCAGTCCATGCAGGTTGGGTTGGGTTGGCAGAGCAGGTTCCACACGGGTTGGGGCGGAGTCGGTTCCACGCAGGCTCGTTGGGCAGCTGGGCTCGGGCTGGGGCTGTTGGGCTACTTTTTAATCAAAAATCTGTCAAAAATATTTTTCAAGTGAAAAATCTACCGGAAATATGCCATAAATGTTTCTGGCAAATTATTTAGCGCAGGAAGATCTTTTCCTATGCGTTGAACCAGCAAAAATATTTTCGCAGGAAATTCCTTGAAAATGCAAATTTTTGATGGATTTTGGCAATTTTCTGAGGAAAATGGCCACCAAAAAATGATATTTTTCCTGTAGTGAATAATATATGTTGAATATTTTACTGCACAATTATGAGCTCTTTTGTATGAATATAATGAAACCATCTTAGACATGTACACTAGGTTCACACAAATCGTGACATCTCTTCATACTTTAGGTAGAGAGCTTTCAAATTTTGAGAAAGATAATAAAATTCTTTAATATTTATCTAGTAATTATGATGGTAAGGTTATTGTCATTTGTTAATCAAATAATCTTAATGTTTATTCTATAGATAACTTGATAGGCTGACATATTGCCTATAAGCAAAGTGTGAGTCAGAGACTGCAGGATGCATAAGAAAAGAGAAAGAATAATGTGGTGGCACTAAAAGCAAATGAATTAGAAAGTGATAGATATACAGTTGAGGAAGATGATATCATAACACTGATGATATGATAATTCAAAAACTTCTTAAATAGAAAATAAAAGTATCATCAGTAGTGGAACAAAGGTAAACCAAACAAAAATTTTAATGCATCATATGATATAATTTATTTAGGATGCAGGAAGTAAGGCCACTTGAGCATAGAATACCTCAATCTAAAAGCTTACCCATTTAAGGAAAAGGGTAAAGAGAAGACTAAAGGTAAAATGGGGAAGCAAAAGATACCAAAGGCATTTTGGGCAAACTTTGCTTTAGACTCGTCGCTAATAGAAATGTAAGAGGAGGTAACCAATCTATGCCTTATGGCAGATAATAGTCTTGATCTTTCTCATCAAAAGTAGGTATGTGAGCTTTCATACGATGAATTATTTGAAGTTTCTGATAAAATTGATAATGCATATATAATGCTCAAGAAAATGTATGCTAGTTTGAATTCTAATTTCTTAAGTTTGAGAAAAAAGTATATGATATCCTTAGGGTACATCATTATGCATTAGGTAAAGAGCATAAGTCTTTTGTTGATGAATATGATGCCATAAATAAGAAGCATGTTGATCTAACTAATGAACATGAATTCTTGAAGTCGAAGCATCTTGAGTTAAAAGAATCATATAAATAATTATAAGCATTTGCAAGTGAATTAAATAGTTATTAGCATGTATTGAAATTAGAAGTAGCGAGCTTTGAAAGTGCAAATGAATTCCTAAAAGTAAAAGTCAATGTACTCCAAAATAATAAATCATCACCTACATTAACATAGTGGTATAACCCATCATCAATGAATGTATCATATACCCCTAGGAAGAGGCACCACAATCCACATAGATTAGTGAATACTTTTCATGGTATTAGGTGTTATTCTTATGGCATAATGGGTAACATAGCCCTTACCTGCACGATATACTGTAGGACATATCTAATATCGAGACCCAAATCACTTGCACCATAATATAACATGCATGTAAGTTATTTATCAAGGTATAAGGTTGAACCTAAACTCACTTGGGTTCCCAAATCTAATGCTTGATTGACTTTATAGGAGTGCTCTTATAAAAGGCCTAGTTAGATCATGAGGTACCTGGATAGCGGATGCTTAAGGACATGACTGGAGACATGAAGCAATTCATCATGTAGGAGGTCAGGCAAGGAGATAAGCTTACACATAGAGATATTACCACTTGAAAGTGGTAGGTATATATATGATTGATAGTTCTAATAATTTTATTATTGAAAATGTATTACTATTAGATAGCTTAAAACATAACTTATTTAGCTTAAGTCAACTATGTGACAAAGGCTTTCACATTCAATTATTAGCACTAGTTATGTGATTAGTTTAAATGGAAATACTAATTAAAAGGAAAGAGGATTAATAATTTGTATAATCTTGATTTAAATTGTATTAACTTTACTAATTCACTTTGTTTGAAAATAATTACTAATGAATCTTTATTATGGTATAAGAGACTATGCCATGCGAGCATAAAAACCTTAGAAAGATAACCTAGAAGGACTTATTTAGAGGCACACCCAAACTAAATTTCTCTAAGGACCACCTTTGTGATGCATGTTAACTAGGAAATCAAATCAAAACATCCTTTCACTTAATTAAGGACATTACTGCCTGTAGGCCCTTAGAAATCTTTCGTATGGATCTATTTGGACAAGTTAGCACTTTTAGCTTAGGTGGGAAAATATATGAATATGTGATTATTGATGATTACTCAAGATTTACATGGATTAGAAATCTATTAGATAAGAATGAATCATTTAAGGAATTTAGGGTATTCTCCAAATAGATTTAGAAAGGCTTTAAAATTCAAACTATTTATAGTGATTGTGGTGGGGAATTTATAAATGATAAGTTTGAATCATTTTGTAAGGAGCTTGGTAAAGAATATAATCTTTTAGCTCCTAAACCCCTTAACAGATTGGGGTTGTTGAAAGAAAGAATAGAACCTTAGTAAAAGTTGCTAGAGCTATGTTAGCTGAGTATTTCACTTCTTAAGTATTTCTGGGCAGAAGCAGTGAATATTACTTACTATGTTCTTAATAAAGTTAATATCATATCGAAACTAAATAAGACACCCTATGAGTTACTCGAAGGAAGAACACATAATCTCAATCACCTTCATGTATTTGGATGTAAGGTGTTAATTCAAAAGAATGTAAAATCTTCATTAAACAAATTTGATCCTAAATCTGATTGAGTTCTTCTAGGACATTGAACTGTAGGTAAATCCCATAGAGTTTTCAATAAGAGGATATTACTCGTAGAGGAGAACACTCATATAGCATTTGATGAATCGGATAGATCTGTTTAGCCTAGGCTAAAAGATGAAGTAGTAGTTGAGGTCATCCACAGAGTAGAATATATTGACCTGGAAAATAGAGCTAAGCCACATGACCCATTTCCTAGAGATTAAAGATATTCATCTAGTCATACTAAATAGCTCATCTTAGGAGATCCACCAATAGGACTAAGAATTAGGCATGGAATTAGAAAGGAGGTTAGCCACTCTACTTTTATCTCTATGGTAGAACCCTCAAACATATATCAAGCTTTACCAAATGAATTTTTTATCCTAGCCATCTTAAAATTTTTTTATCAATTTGTTAGGAATGATGTTTGGGAGTTGGTTAGCAAACCTAAAGGTCAGAGTTTTATAGAAACTAAATGAGTTTTTAAGAATAAAATGAATGGCTCTAGCATAGTAGCAAGAAATAAGGCTAGATTATTAGTAAAGTGGTACAATCAGGTTGATCAGGTTGAAGGAATTGACTTTGAAGTGACTTTTCTCCTATAGCAAGACTAGAAGCCATTATAGTGCTCTTAGCCTTTGCTTGCTTTAGAGGATTCAAGCTGTAACAGATGAACATTAAAAGTGCCTTCTTAAATAGGGTGATTAAAGAAGATGTGTATGTTGAGCAACCCCGATATTTTGAGAACTCTGCATTTCCTAATCATGTATTCAAATTAAAGAATGCTTTATATGGATTGAACCAAGCACCTAGAGCTTGGTATTAAAGGATGAACACATTTCTCCTAAATAAAGCTTTTATTAAGGGTAGTATAGACACCATGATATTCCTAAAGAAAGAAGGAGAAGATTTACTCATTTTCTAGATTTATGTTGATGATATATTATTTGGATTGATAAATAAGAATCTTTGTGAAGAAGTTTTAAAAATAATGAGTTTGATATGAACATGATGGGGTAGCTTACCTATTTCCATAGATTTAGTGTGAAGCAAAGGGAGGATGGAACTTTTCTTAGAAAAAAAAATATTAAATATATACTTAAGAAAATATGAGATGGATAATGCTAAGGAAATCATTACTCCCATGAGCTCTATCATTCAATTAGATTAGGATTCAAAAAGAAAATCAGTTTGCTAGAAGAAGTACAGAGGGATAATTAGATCACTTCTTTATTTGACTAACAATAAACTTAATATCATGTTTAATATATGTCTATGTTCTAGATTTTAGGCTAATCCATTGTTGTTAAGAGAATTCTTAAATATCTTATATGAACTAAAAACCTAGGAATCTAGTATCCTAGATATAATACTTCTATTGAAATTATAAGATATTTTGATTCATACTTTATAAGATGTAGAGTTAATAGGAAACATACTTCTAGATCCTTTCAATTCATAGGATACTCTTTAGTCTCCAGGTCCAGTAAAAAATGAAACTCTATCGTCATTTCTACTGCTAAAGCTGAATACATAGCTGTGGGATACTTTGTTGCTTATGTTCTATGGCTTATACAATAAATTCTTTACCTTGGACTCCCTGTCGGTATTATTGCAATCATTTGTGATAACAGTAGTGCCATCTATATCTAAAAAGAAATCTAATCCAACACTCCAGGACCAAGCACATAGACATTAGATATCATTTCCTTAGAGGCCATCTAACCATGAGGGATATAGAGTTACATCATATAGCTACTAAAAATTAACTGGCATATATCTTTACAAAACCCTTTCCTTTGAAATTTTTAGCACCTTGAGAACTAAACTTGGTGTTATAGACATTCTTTTTTGAATTAGTACAAATTGAAAAGTGAGCATTTAAATGTTTTTTGTGCTTTTCAATAAATTATTTTGTGATTATTCATGTTTAGCTATTCGTCTTTGTGATATTTTTGTGAGAATTTTTCATTTTCTTTTATTTTCATGAAGTTTTTCTTGATCATTACACACAAAATCAAAATTGATTGAATTGTACTATACTATCTTCACAAAATATTAAATCACTACTCACAATTCTTCCAACGGTTATGATCATTCAATTTCTTGTGATCATATTATATACGAACACCTAATTTGTATTGTACGATACATTTGTCACGCATTATTAGATGAACTGAATTCAGTCTGTATGATATTAAATATCATATCGTACAGTACAAACACATGTTCATAATGTATGATCAAAACAGTCAACTATAGTTCAGGCAAACACCTCAGGATGACCATCCTCACACTCATCATCCAATATGATTCTAATCGTACTATACAATAAGACCAACTCTTTTAACTAATCAGATTGGTTGAATTTAATTCATTAGATCATACTGTTTAATACCCCATCATAATGTGCGATTGAGTCAGTTTTTATTTAAACGGAGGAGACACAAGGGTAATCTCCATTTAAATCCCTTCAATCCTTCTTCCTTCTTCTACAAGCTCTTATTCCTAACAACAGCTGATGGAAAGTGCTCGAGGGCTCTAGTATAAAAGTCTTCCCCCCGCTAGGTTTATCCTTGCTCCCAGAAGAAGTTGATGAGAAGGCTTATCACTATTATAAAGCTGTCAAGATTACCAGTTCAAAAATCATAACTCAGGAAGTCCTAAACTTCCACGTACTAAACCTTTTGTTCACACCACCATGTAATTCATTCTCACTTATGCGTTCCTTTCAATTTTGAGATCCTTTTTTAATTATTTGCTAGCCTTTGAATAAATAGTGAGGGCACTACCCTTCAATCCTATGTCAATAAAAGGCTTATAGATTTCACATACCTTTACTTTAACCAAATATTACATCCTTTTACCACTGGTGAAAAATTCCATTTCTTAGCCTTTCTCCCTGACTATAATTAGATCCCCATCAACACCACCTTTAGGGAGTCATCCATAAACTATCACCGTCCTCTTGTCAACACTTTAGTTCAAGATGCCCAAATTATCCAATATATCCTTCACAACCCAATAGTTTGAAAGCTAAGAAGTTATCAATATTACACTCCTTCTATACCTCACCATTTATTTTATAATAGAATAAATTAATTTCAATACAACTCATCTGCATTATATATATATATATATATATATATATATATATATATATATATATATATATATATATATTGAACACCTTACCTATATTTGAGAACTTAGGAATAAAAGAAAGCTAAATCTTGCGTTAGGTCATGTCATTGCCTTTATCCTTAATCCAAATACAATCTTCAATTCCTAACACTAGTAGACCTGTAGTAACCCATATTTTGACTTTACCAATTTTTTTCTAGAGTCATTATAATTCAAAATCTCAATCTTACTTCTCCACCATGTTTTGAATGTAGTATTTTACTTACAAAAATTTTTAGATAATTTTTTTGACACCGACAAAAATCCTTAAGAAATTTGTACCTATCGGTATACGTGAGGATTTTAGGATTGTCATGTGCCCATTTTGCAAATCGATTTCATTGATATTTTTTAAAATAATATGTTTTATTTCATAGATATTTTTTTGTAATTTTTAAAGTCTTAAAATGATTTATTTAAATTATATACTAAAAGAAATTATTTAAATAAATTATATAATATTAAATTATCATTTTAATTAAATATCCTAAGTCACTAACTCATTTTAAAGGCTTATCCCTTATCAATTCGGCAACAGAGATCTGTTAAGGGAATTAGAGAGGAAATGAGAGGAGAGAGAAAGAATAAGGTCAGATTTGGAGGTCGCGATGCTATTTTTGTTAGCTCGGTTAATTGGGATATTTGCTCGTCTTTTCTTAATGAATCCATATCATATTTCTGATTTCAAAGATTTTATATTTTTTTGTATTTTCTCGCTCAAATTTGTGTTTTTGTTATAAAAAAATATGAATAACTTTGTATTGGAAAAACTTTCACAGTGTAAATTTTTGTATATTATAAAGATCATAATTACGAGCATTTTGAGTATTTATTTGAGATTTTTCTCTAGGTAATTTTAAAAATACAATATTTTTTATCTATCTCAAAATTTATTTTAACATCTAAAAATAGTAGTGTAGTATAATAAAAGTTTAAAATTTTTTGGTAATTTTCTAAAAATATGTATTTTTGCCTAATAGGATTCTTTGTTAGCTCCTATTATGACATTTTAACATCTTCTTAATTAAGCTCAATTATATATTATTTGCTGCAATGCATTGAAAATGGATATGTGGATGTGTTTGAGCAATAGATAGTCGCTATTATTAATATAATATTGTGATAATAACCTGTGTGTGTGTGTGTGTGTGAAATAAATAAGTAAAGACTGGTTGACCCGTTGGTTAGAGACTGATTGACCTGTACAAGATGGTTGGCCGACGGGCATTCCTTTAAATATTGTGGTTTGGTGTTATCCTCTACTAATTCAGGTGATACATTAATTGGGAGTTATAAGGAGATTATTACTATATCGACGGGCAAAGGGTGACGACTCTATTTATTGAGCTTATAATTTACTAACAGTAATATTAACACTAAAAAATACTATAATAGCCAAGACTTCTTACTTATTTAGTGTGACTATCAAAATATATATATTTTTGAGGCATTAATCTTATTATTATACAAATTTATTAATATTGCACGGATTTACTATTATTATATTATTTTACTACTCATACCACTGATTGTTATTAATATATATACTAGTACTATTAGATACTACTGATTCATTATATTGATATTTTGTATGTGATATACTAAGCACGTGATATTGTCCCCTGGAGAGCATGCATCCATTTCTATATAATTTTAATCAATTAATTCATTTTTATAATCTTTATTTTGATTTGATGCTTTATATGATTTTATACTGACTGATATTATGGATACGATAATTTTTTAGAGATATAACACTCATACAAGTTTACTGCTTTATGGGCTTTTATACCGTTTATAGATTCTACTACTGCTGGAGGTGAATTTTTTGATTTATGCACTGATTCAATGATCTTATGAATGTAACTGCTATGATTTGACTGTTGACAAACATAATGCTCCTTTATAGTGCTTTTAATTTAGTTATAAGTTTTAGTGATCTGCTGGGCTTTTTAAGCTCATTATTTATGGTTAAAAGATTTTAGGTTAGGGCAGGCGAGCAGGAGTGTAAAGCTGGTCAAGATTTCTTCAGGTTCTATTTAATTTTGTTATAGTCCAAGTAGTGTATGTGATTTTGGGGAATGAATATAGATGTGTACATTGATTTTTTAAATCATAGAATATGCTTTGATGTTTATTACTAATAGATGACATTAGATAGCTCTGGTTCTTTATTATTTAAAGGATAAATGAATAATTCTTTCAATTTAGATTATGGGGCATCACAAGACCATCTTAAAATTTTTTATTTAAATAGTTCCTTCTACATCCTTCATAGTGCTCATCGCCAAAATGTTTATTATGTTGACCCTAAGCAAGAAGAGGCCAAGGGAGGTCTAACACCAGCTCCATCTTCAGCACCAGCACTTGATCACTAGCATTCTCAATATGAGACACTACTTAAGAGGTTTGATTAGTGGAAGACTCATCTTGAAACTTACATTGCGGAGCATCACCAACAGTATGAGTTAGATATGGCATGGTATGGAGAGCAGTTTGCCTCCATTCATTGATATTTTCAATCACCACTAACACATAATTAGAGACCTTCTAATTTTTAGTTTGTCTTATTTTTTCAATGTTTGTCTTTATTATTTTTCATTCTAAAGTGTGTGTTTATTTTTATGTTATGCTTAGTCATTCCTCCTTTTAGTTATGTCAAAATGGCAAGTAAATTGTTATTGGCAAGTTATAATATGCTTTGTTATGTTTAATCCACTATTTTTATTTTCATTTCATGTTCATGTGTTTTTAGTGTTATTTTTATTATACATTATTTTTAAAATAAAAAACTTCTAACTTTTTAAAATTCATGTAGTAAGGGGAAGGTTAGGACATAGCAAAAATAAATTTGGAAGCATTACAAATAATATTTATCATTATAAAAAAAGGGGAAGATTATTGGAAATCTAGATCCAAGTCTTATGATTTTGATGACAACAAATATTATTGGATTCTCTAATATGTTATCTCATATTACTATTATTATTGCTTATTTAATTCTTATTCACTAATGTTTTAAGTCCATCGTATACTGTGCAAATTGATCAGCTAAAGAATAAGTAGAATAGAATTAATTGTTTTAAAGAGTCTATACTTTCTATTTTTATTTATTTCTACATTTATTGAGCTAGGTTATATATTGGGTGGATTTTAAACTTGGTAACCGTGCATACACACTAAGGGGAGTGAGATAGGGAAAATTAGAAATATAATTTTTTGAACTAATCATACTGTAGATACATATCATATTATACGATAAGATGTTCAAATAATTATTAAAATGACTTATTGTATAATTAAAGCTAATTAAATTAATTATATTTGATGATCCTGATCGTATAGGACGATCAATTAAAATCAAGATCTCAGTCATCAATCATAATTTAGGCAATATTTTAAAATAAGAATTTTGTACTAATCGTACCATATGATAGGTATCCTAATGTATGATTCAATTGAGCCTTGCCTAAATTAATCATGTGATTAGGGAAAAATTTAAAAATAAATTAATCCATTCAAATTATACAAGATGATTGAATAGATCATACTGTACGACCCAATCTTTACATGGGATAATATTTATTCATTACAAATTATACAGGAAGATAATTCAAGTCATTTGAACTAATCATACTAGATGATGTTTCAAATAATATTGGACTATCAACTCAATTCCTTAAACAGGTCATACAATGTCTTACTCTTTCTACAATATTAATATGAATATTTTGAACTAATAATATTGTTTGATCTTGGATCATACTGCATGATTAGAGTAGACAGAATTGAAGATTAGGAATTTTTGTGAGGCCTTATATTTAAGCTCTATAATTAGACATGTTTCAAGTCTTTGGTTGTTTAAGTTTTCATGAGATCAAAGCACATAATAAACACACACACATAAAATAATATTTTTTAACTAATTATTTTATACCTGTTTCATCCATTGAAGAAACCACACACAAGTTCTAGGATATCATGCCGAGCAGGTTTGATGCTCTATATGTCTCTTGAAAGAAACTTTTAAAGGAAGAGCATGACATGTGGTTAAAATTATTTGTGGTTAGTAAGTGACAATATTATTAAAAACTATACATTTTTAATAAGCTAAAAAAGAATAATGGTTTCCTAATTTATTGTGTGCATTGAGATTTCCATTAATTACCTTAATATGATACTCGTATCAGAATAAATTTTATGAAATGTGAATCGATTCGCCTGCATGGCATGTTTACTTGAATTAGGAGGACAGGTGAGCATCCGCTTTGGATTAATGAGTTTGTATGGGTTGAGCTTACAAGTGCTTGGATTAGCTCAGACTATATAGTGAGGAGGGAGTAGAACATAAAGAATAGAGCTTTTAATGTCGAGCCCTAGGAAGCTCCCTACATACTGAGGGCTCAGTTCCACAAACTGTGCATAAATGATGATCGGTAAGAAATTTAATAACTATTACTAATTTATTTGTATATACATTCTAATCTAAGTATATTATATATATAAGGAGATGCTTGGTAGAGGGCCCACTATGATTGACTTATCACACTCATAGGTGACAACAAGACCAGCAGAGGGTGGATGAGTGAGCTAGGAGGGCATATATAAGTATAGAAGAAAATTATACTTATAGAAATATTGTATGTGATGATTATATGATGATTAATCTTATATTATATTTTGTTTGTAGGATGAGTGTGGATAGCTCTGAGAGAGACAAGTAGTAGTTCTAAAGGAATTCTCTATGAGTTATGTATATATTTCTAACTACCACACTTAGATTTATACAATAAGTGGAATGAAAAAGGGGAAAATTTATGGATTAGGCTTACAAGCCTCCACATATGAGGGACGGACCTCTTCTGCTACCAATCACCCAGTAGGCAGCTAGAAGAGTTTAGTTAGCCAGCAAGTGGCTAACTTAGCAGCTTAGTTATAAAATGTCTGTAAAACTCAAGTAGACATGAACACTCATATATTGGAGGAGTTTAGAAGATTAAGAGGGTGGATTAGATGATCTCAATCGATGTTTCCATATCCCGAGCAGGACAAAAAACATAGATTCTGATTAGATTTTGGCATGAGATGGCTTTTGATACATTTGACCATTTGATGTATAAGTTATGTTGAAACAGTAATAGTGTTATAAATTTTATTGAATTTTATTGAATATGGTTGTTTATTCATTAATTTGTGCAATTTGTATAGTATTCTTGGATTATATTATTTTCCATAACTTTTATTATAACTACTTGGATTATGAATGTTGGAAAGCCCAAATAATGATTGTAGTAGCTATTTTTTGTTATGCTATAGGTTTGCGATAGATTTGCTACAAGAAATCCATTGCAAATATTAATATGATGTTATGGTATCAAAGTTTATGAAAAACCCATCCATCATAAATTGTGGAAGATTGTGGTGGGCCACAAAATAAGTTTTGTGATGGATTTTCCAGATTTTGTGGTGGATTTTAACGCTGCAAATAACTGGTTTTCCTATAGTGATGGAGAAGTATAGAGAATTTACATGTGATATTTATTGATTTAGAGAACAAATATGATTAAGTTCCAATAGAAATGTTATGGAGAGTTCTATTAAAGAAAGAATAATGCTTATAGTTAAGTCATTAAGTATATGTATGCATGAGCTGTTACATGTGCTCAAACACTAGGTGGTTTGACCAAATATTTTCCTACCTCTATTGGATTACATCAAGGATCAACCTTAAGCCTTTTTTTTAACTATAGTCATGGATGTTTCTACTAGACATTTGTAGGAGGTTGTACACAAGTGTATGCTTTTTGCTAATGATATTCTTCATGTTGATAAGACTAGAGAGGGATTTGATGGTGAAACCTAATTATGGAGGTAAACCTTAGAGTCTAAAGGCTTTCATTTGAGTTGATTTAAAACCAAATATATTGAGTGTAATTTTAATAGTAATAGATCTAGTGAGGGATTAAGACATTGAGCAATTAAGTCATTAATAAGAGTACACATTTTAGATATCCTAGGTTTATTGTTAGAAGTGAAGGTGAAATAGATGCTGATACTATTATTAGAATTCATGATGGATGGTTCAAGTGGAGGAAAGCATCAGGCTTGTTGTGAGATAGAAAAGTCCCCTCAAACATAAGTGAAAATTTTATAAGATGGTGGTTATTGACCTCTTTATTATTTGAGGTCATCAAGCACTACCATAAATTACTAATCCTACCTAATGGTCGATGATCAAATAGGTGTCAATCATCCAACCATTTCAAAATCCAATATAGAATGTATTCAATCAACCTGTCAACCACTCAATCTATCAATAACTAAATCAATCAATCTCTAATCAATTAACCAGTGTCTACATATAATTATAATCATGTACGATCATCTCGTGACCTATCACATTGTCTTGTACAGTGCACTAGCCACCTTTGACTTTAATTGGGGTCTAGACTACTTCATTAGGAGTCTTAGACATCAAACCCAGTATCTTTAAACCTTGAATAAATATTGATCAAGGTGATTAATTGAACTAACTCAGTTGATCATCCAACATCAATTACCCTTAAATCCATCATCAAATGACATTTGTACTTCATGAAACTCCATGATCACCCCTCCTAGTGAAATGGATTTGACTAGTCACCCTGATCTAGTCAACAGTTGACTAGATCTATTGGACTCATGATTGGTCAAACTAGGTCAATTTAAACAATTTTAATGCATACATATCAAACACCTAGACCTCTTATAACTCTTTTAACTTGTGTTTTAAATCTATCCAATAATACCATTAGCCAAGCTACAATAACTTTGACTTTTTCAAGTCAAAATACTTGGTCAAACTTTACTCATAAAGATCAATTCAAATCACTCAGTTAATTTATGTTCCTCAAACCACCTAATTCTATTCCAATGTATGTTTTAAATATTCCTAGCACATTATGAATCAAAGCCTTACGTGATGTGACATGGTCAAACCAATAGAAGTGGTCAACCTATATTACATATTTACCCTTTTCTTTATGAATTGAATCCATCCCCCAATCTCCTTGAACTCTAATCAAACCAGCATCTAACCATCCATCAAGAAGTACCACCTTAATAGCCTTTGACCACTTGACTGGTCATAATAATCCACATTAACATCAAAATCTTCTCTAGTGGTTAACTCAAGTAACCCAATTAATTTAGCTGAACCCAAGCCCACCTAATCACTCAAATGGGTTCAAGAAGCTTCTTGGACTCTAGCCTAACCCAGCCTAGCTTCACCCATGACTAAAAAATGGCCAATGGCCCCCCTAACCAAGTGAGTAGGATAACCCTTCATCCTTACCTGGCCAGCTCACCTCCTTACTTTTTAATGGTCTGGGATAGTTATTAAACATCCATACCAATGCTCTAATTAATCCCAACCATCTTTATTAGCTCCAGTAGCTAGAATAGGGTAGGAAGGATGGATTCTTTTCATTCGAAGATTATTCCCAATTCTCTCATCCTGTAGCTATCTTAGTGTTTCATTTTGCATTCCCAAATACTCTCCTTTATCCTCTTAGTTGTTTCCATGTTTTTGGAGCCAACCACTAGTGAGAGGAGGAAATTGTTGTGAGTTTCTTCAACCCAACCTTTAACCTTTACAAATCTCTTCCTAGTCATTTTTAGCTATCGAGGACTTCTACAAACTTGTAGAGGAATCTTCAATGAAGAGATCAAGCCATTAAAAATTTTCTGAGATAACTTTCATAGATGTATTTCCCTAACCCTAGATTGTACATAATTTTTTTTAATATATCTTTAAGCACTATAGAAAGCATGTAATAAACTATTTCCCACAATCTCTGCAATCATTCTCTACAATAATCTCACTTACCATGTCATTTGTTGGATTTTACGGAGAGTTTAAAAAAATTAAAAAAACTAGGGTTTATAGCTGTCAAATGGTGCTATGAGTTGAGTAAATCATAATTAATTTAACTGATTTAATGTATTTTAATCCATAAAACATCTAAAAATCATAAAAAAACAAAATATTCAACCATCTTTTAAATACAACCACTTATTTTTCTCAGAAAAAAATCCTCTAATTTCTAAAATTTAATTTAAAGCCTGATTTATAGTATATAAATTATAAATTAAATCATAGGTATTTTCAAATATTTTGAAATATATATTTAATAAATACTTAAATTAAATTTAAATTTAAATGTCATGTTTGAGAGATTATTATAAGTATCTGTTACGATTTTTGTATAATTATTCAAACATTATTAGATTTATAGTTGAATTTATAAAGCTCTAAGTTATAATTTAATTTAGATCTTTGGAGAAAATTATCATTGATCAAACAATGATTTAAAAATTGTATATAAATATTCCAAAATAGTAATGAACAATCATGACTATGATTATTCAGCAATTAGATTTCTAAATATTCAAGTCATAATTTGGCTTGAATAATTAAAAATTTATTGCATGCATTTCTCTTAGATTTAGTTCACTATTTTCGTGATTGATGTGATTGAAATATATATGACCAGGGGTTAGATAACATTGATTGCAAGCCTATTAAGCTTTAGTGATATTAAGGACAATAATTGGGATTGACTTAGCTAACTTAGATAATTCTAGGATTCACTAAACAAATTCATTTTTTTGATGATTCATAAACTTAGAAAACTTAGTGTCATATATCCCTTGATCTAATATATCCTTGAATTAAGGCTCTAAATTTTATTAATGTTAAATAAATCAAATAAAATAAAAAACTAACTATAATTAAAAATCCAAATAAATTCTCAATTTAATTATAATTATTATTTAATTACCCTTAAATAACTATTAATTAAATAATATTATTAAAATTCAATATATATATATATATATACAATAATTTCAAAATAAAAATAAAGTAAAATTCATAAATTTATAATTTCATTTTAAATAACTTTACAATTAAAATTTAATTCCTAATGCATTAATTAATTTATTTCATTAATAATTAATTAAAATTAATAAATAAAATCAAAAAATTCATTAAGATTCAAATAAATTTAAATAAATAACAATAATAATTCAAATTAAAAAAATTAATTTCTAATTCATTAATAATATATTAATTAAGCCAATTTCATTAATTAATTATAAATATTAAAAAAAAATCAAGAATACATTAAAATTTAACTAAAATTAAATAAAATTCATATATTTATAATTCAAGCTTAAGTAAAATTTTCTAAATAAATTTTAATCATAATTCATTAATAAATTATTAACAACTAATTAAAAGTAATTTAAATTTTAAAAATTAAGTAAAAGTTCTAAATATTATAATAAATTCAAGAAAAATTTAATTTAATTTTAATTTATTTAATCTAAATTAATTTCAAAATTAGATTGATTAAAAATTCATTTTAATCTATTTAATTAGATAATTAATTTGGATTAAATAAATTAGGCTTTTTATGCCTAAAGTTTGATTCCTCTTGGATGGCTTTTTGACATTTTGATTTAAAGACCTTAAATACACTTAAATAACAAAAGGATTCTCTTATGTGTTGTGTATGATTCCTTTTAGGAGGGAACTAACGCATTTGATTGGGGGATCTTCAAACAATTAATTACATACATACCTTATGTGACATACTTAGCTCCTTTTGGAAGGTATGTTGCATTGCATTACAAACATCCCTTTCTCTATCTATAATAAAATATTGGAGGCTCTCGTATGGCTAGCTATCCTGCATAGAGGATGGTTGCTCTTTTCAAAAGCCATAATATTTATAAATTGATAACTCCTTAAAATTTGGGAGCTATCAATCTATAAGCTTTTTAAAACTAAACCAATAACTTCAACCTTTAAAATTGGAATAATTTAAAAGCAAGATATATATCACTTAAACTCTAATTAAAATCCCTTTCATAATTAAATGATAAACCTTAAAAATTCAACCAATCTAAACTGTAAATTTCTATTGGTCCTAACAAAGCCACACAACCTCTTTCACACACTTAGATGTTTTGTTAGGATAACCAAATTTAGCCTAGGCTAGGCTAGTGGATTTTTTTTGTTTAATTGTGGGTGTCTTTTCCTAGGGGCACATATGTGTGATTGCTTACTTTATGCAAAATATTCATGCCATATTTAATGTTTCTATCATTATGTTAGATAGCTATTTACCTCATTTTTGTATTAGGTCACTTGGACCAATCCTGACCTCAGATCAATCTAGCCTCCAGACCAATCTAGACTCTAGGATCATCCTAGAATCCAGACTTTAGGATATACTTTAGACCCTAGGATTCTTCTAGATCCTAAACCTTAGGATCTTTCTAGAATCCAAACCCTAGGATCTATCTAGACCCTATATTCCTCCAGATAAATTTAGACCTTAGGATCTATTTAGATCCTAGGATTCTTCTAGGCCCCATAACCTATGATTTTGTTAGACTCTAGGATCCTTCTATATTCTAGACTTTAGGATCTACCCAGGCCCTAGAACTCTTATAAATTCTAGACTATAAAGTCCCTCTAGATTCTAGAACCAATCCAGATTCATATTAATCCAAAATCTTAATCAATCCAGATCTCAAACAAACTTAGACTTCAAACCCACTCAAGCTTCAAACCTGTCTAGACTCCTAGGTAATTCAATTTCTAGCTTAAACTCCAATTAATCCAACCTATGATTAAACTTCAATCCTATCTAATCATTTATAATCACTCATATGATTATGAGTGATGATGGTAATTCAAATTTAAGTAATCAAAATAAAATTCCAAATCAAACCCAGAAATTCTAACCAAAATCCCAGGCTAAGAGACCCTATCCTGAAACCCTTTTCTAGGGATTTTTCAAACCCTTTAAACCTAAGTAAAATCACCTTTGATTTAGATTTTATCAATTAAATATTGATCGAACATGTATCTAGAAGAAACCTTCCAAATTTGAACAAATTATGATGTTTATAACCCCATAAACTGTATTGAAACCCAAAGGCTGTAAAACTTTTAAATATTTACGGCCTATGCCACTAAACTTGCCACCCAATGGATCTTGACCACGGAGCCTTCTTCAAACCCTCTAATCACTTCCAGACCCTTAATCCTGATATGTTACACCTTAAACTGTATTTTGGTGGACCCATTTTGACCCCCACTTGACCAGGGATCAAAATAACAAAAATACCTCTTAAGGGTTTGAATACCTATGTCAAACCAAATGACCCCAAATTGTATAGAACCACTTCCAACAATTTTTAAATATCAAATCAAACTTATTGAACCCAAGCCTAGGCCCTGGGTCAACCTGGTTGACAATTTAACCTGGTTGACAAGTCAACCTAGGTTGACCAGATCAAACCTTAAGCTCTTTCCACCCTTGAATAAAAACCTCTGATGCATTCAAACATCATTCAAATTCCCTTGAACATATCATTGATGACTTGGACTTGATGGGTCATCCTAACCTAGTCACTAGTTCACTTGGTCAACTGGGCCCAAGTTCAGTCAAACCTGACCCATTCAGACTAATTCATGCCCTATATCTAAATCCAATTCAATTAAGCTTTTCAAATGTCAACGACCCTCTAATCACATGCTTTGGACCTTTATAAATCCAACACGAGTCACCGCTTGGTCATTTGACCAACTCAACCCTATACTACTTGGTAAAATCATATTAAGTCTTCATGTTTTCATTTAAATTGAAACTCCTTAAGCATTAAACCTATTCCAACCAGCTTCAACCTTCTTCATGCCACATCTGCATGTCACTTTGACTAGTTGATTGACAAATCAAGTCAATAAAGTCTTCTAGGGTTTTAAATGTTCAAATTTACTTTTAACTCCTTTCAAATCTCAAGCTCATTATATGAAGGCCTTATGATCCATCGAATCAGCTCCTTAAGCTCCACTCATTCCACCTCAGCTTCCATGTGGCATGGGTAACAGTCAAATAATCAAACTAGGTCTTTAGGAGTGTAAAATATAGTCAAACACCCTCTCAAATCTAATCCATTACATTTGGGATCATTCCAACTATTCCAAATGCTTTCTAGAATCTTTTTAAGTTAATTGTAATCCTTAAATTAGGTTTAAACTGACCCTTAATCACCCCATATGCATATAAGGCGAAAACAACCTTTACATATAGGATGTCCTCGGCCCATCCTTGCCCTCTTATCCTAACCACTCTAGGACACTTGGAAAGCATCAGAGAATGTAGACAAATCAATCGTAGCCATCTCTTTGTCATAGAGAAGATTGAATAGGGCAATACTCCCATTCAAACATTCATTCGAGGATTTGCCCTCTCTCTCTTCTCAAGCAATTATAAACCTTACCACTAGCTCTCTTAAACTCCCCAGACCTCCTTCCATTTATTCCCAACTCAATCTCACCGGTCAAATTCTCCGACGATCATTTTTCCAATGAGACAAGAGCATTCCATCCAAGCTTCCATTGCATTCAATCCGAGCATCGTGAGCTCGAGGTGTCTTATACAAATCTATACATGGAAAAACTATGGTTTCAGAGATATCATTTCCCCCCTAAATATCTAAGTAAAACTCTCAAAAACTCTTGACCTATGTCACAGTAGTTAGGTTTAATTAGCTTTTTTTATTGCATTTCAAGCCTTTTCGAACATTCCCCATATTTTTTATTCATTTATGATATTTGAGTTTAAATTTTCATATTATTTGCTTAACTGGATCGCGTAAATGAGCCAAAAAAACCCATTCCATGGCTCAATTTATGCAAGCCTAAACTGCGCAAAATCTAAGCCGTTGATCCTTTGATCAAAGGCGTAGATATTACCATTTCGCAGCTGATCCAAACTGCAGATCTGATCATTCTCTTGATTTCACCATTTGATGCGATCATAGCCATCCATCTCAAACAGTGCTCGATCAGACGGCTCGTGTTTTTCTCTGACATGGTTAAGTAAACTACGGCCTAGTACCATGAATGATTAGGATTTAATGATAATGATTGCTGACGGTGGAAATCATTAGCATTAAATGTGCTATTGTGATAATCATTAGCTGTGGTTTGATCTAACAGCTCCTGAGTGGCCATGTGGCAAGCCGACACCACGTTTTGGATCGAACGAATAAGTTGCCGCCACACATCCATTCCATTACAAGTTAAAAAAAATAGTTAAAAATTAGTTTTTAATTAACTTTAAATCTATTTTCCTTTAAAAAATCATAAAAAATATTTTAAATCCAAAACTAATATATTTTTACTAGTATTTTTATAAAAATTAATATTTTAATTTAAAATTATTATTAATTTAAAATGTTAAAAATATACTTTGAATTATTTTAAATTTCAAATTATAATTATTTTGAATGAAAATTTAATTATATAAGATTTAAATATTTTTTAAAACTAAAATTTTAGTTTAAAATCAATTTTAAATTTTTAGATAAATATGTAATTTATTTTCTTATTTTAAAAATTAAATTTTAATTCAAACTATTTAACATATTTTAATTAATTTATATTATTTAAATATTTATTTATTTAGATAATAATTAATTAATTAAACATTTCAAATTAAAAAAAATGAGAAATTTATATTTAAATGTTTTTAATAATTAAATAATCATTTAAAAAATAATTTAATTTTAATAATACAAATTAATTTAAAATATAATCTATATTTTAAATTAAATTTGATTAATCAAATATTTGGGTATTTATTAATATTTAATTAAATTTAAGTTTAATAATTTTGAAAATTTTCTAATTAAATTATTTTAAAAAATTTAAATTTTCAAAAAGATTATAAATTTAATTTGAATCGATTTATGATTTATTTTTAAATATTAAATAATTTTAAATTAATTTAAATGAATTTAATTAACATAAACTTTAAAAAAATTCAAATTAATTTAAAAATTATATCTATTATATTAAAAATTTTAAAATTTCAAATACATTATTTTAAATTAATCTTAAATTTTAAATTTTAATTATTTTAATTAATTAAAATTATTTTAATATCTTAAATATTTAACTAATATTTTGTTAAATATTATATAAATTATTTTGAAAATTAAAATTTTATTTTCAAATAACTTTAAAAAATCAGTGGATATCTTAACTCCTTCAATTTATTTTAATAACATTTTTAATTATTTTATTTTAAAGTTTATATCCTTATAGATATAAATTTATATATATGTATATATATACTTTAAAACAATTTTAAAATTATATCTATATAAAATTTTAATGTTGAGGGATCTCTTGAAACTTTAAATATCAATTGAGCTTGAATGAATAGATTTGATGGGGTTGATTAGTGAATGATTATCTCAATTATTCATTAATCAAGTTATTAATTATTCAAGATAATCTTGTCTTTCACATGTTTAGGGTGCACACACCACATAGTTTAAAGTTCTTTTAGATTTAGGAATTGATTGTATTTATGCACGTTTATGTATATGTTATTTTCAAGCGTTAGAATGACATTGATTATAAGCCTAAAACCTAGTGTCATTAAGGATAATATTTAAGGACTTTGTCTAGAAAACTTAGATTAATTTTAGAAATTTTGATACACATTCTCTTGATTTGAAATTTTGACCACTTAAACTTAGTGCTTATACAACCTTAAGAAAATTTCTCACTGATTTTTGAAATCATTAAGCCTTTTAATTAATTTAATTAGTTTTTAAAACTATTAATTAAGCTTTAAAATTTCAAAAAAAATCTAATAAATCAAATTAAAACCTAAAAATTATAAATAATACCTCAAACTGACTAAAATAAAATTTAAAACTTAAGAAAATTAAAAGTCCTTTAGTTTAATGATAAATTTAAATTTAATTTGATTTTTATTTAAATTTAATATTTAAGTAATTTAATTAATTAAAAATAATTAAAAATTCCCAAAAAAAAAAAAAAATCAAACACTTGATAATCCGTACTTAGCTCATTTCTGATCTTTGGACGTAATTTCAAGAAGTTTGGAGCTCATTTAAAGTAAAATCATAAAAAGGGTCTTTTATTAAATCAATTTTAGTAATTCAATAATTATCAAACTTTAAAAAATCATAACTAATTCCAAAAAATTCCAAATTGATCAAACTCAAATGCATTAAACTTAAAATAAAAACAAAAGTTTATTAAAAATTTAAAATCATAAAAAATCAGTGAAAATCAAAAAGTCAATAATTCGGTCAAACTTTAGTTAGAAATCAAGCCAAAACTTTAAACCTTAATAACTAAATGTAAAAAAAATTCAAATCTAGCAAACTTAGTGCCTAACAACTCATTTTAAGATCTAATATTTTATAAAAATACTAACTTTCTATAAATCACTCTTAATTAAAAAGTAGTTTTTTGACCCTTAATTAAATGATTAAAATAATAAAAAAAAATCCAAAAACTCAAAAATCACTTTAAAATTCCCAAAATTTTTAATTAACTTTGAAAATATAAATCAACGAACTTTAATTAAAATTCATTAACTTTCAAATCTTAATCAACTTAAGTCACTTAATTATATCGGTTATCACTAAGTAACCCAAGTCTATGAGACAATTAAATTGGCCCCAAAGAAGGTGAAATAAACTTCACAGCCTCGATAAAAAACAAAAGTGATAATTAATAACAATTTAAAATATATTTTAAAATCAATTTTAAGTCATTAATATTTAAATTCAAATTTAAATCCCTTAAACCATTTAACCAATCAAATCTTTAAGCAACTTTAACAAATTACCCTCCAAAGGACATATTTAAACCACAAGGCCTACCTCACACACTTTAGATGATTTGCTAGGATAACCAACTCTATTCATTGGCTAGGTTGGTATTTACTTTTCTGCTGAGTGTTGGATTTTCAAGTTTTCACTATATGTTGGTTGCTAGTTTAGATTAATGTGTTTGTTTACTTACTTTCTATACTCTATGATGTGATTAATTGTGCATTAGATCTATCTCTGGGTTAGAGACGATTATACTAATTGAATCTTAAGCTGGTGGCCATGAAGAATATATAATTTAATATATATATATATTATGCTTTGCACAAGTGCTTTAGAAATTTACTTAAGTCCCCCTTTAAATTAAAAAGAGCATAGCTAAGTGTGGATGTGGATTCAATTATTTTTTAGTTAATTAACTACTTAAGATTAATATTAATTGCTTGGGATATTATTAAAATGTTAATTATTAGGATAATCCTGTAGGTGGTCTGAGTCTAATTTTTTTCTTTTATATTCAATGAAATTTGATGTAATTTAAATTCAATTGAGTTATATAATTTAAAGTGCTTTGAAAATGGGATTAGACATCAAATTTGAAATCTAAAGAGGAAGAGACATCTTTTAGGGGATAATCCATCTCTATTTAGAGATCTAAATTAGGATAATTTTAAAATATCCAAAGAGGAACACCCCTCCCAAGATGGAGTTTCTTTTCATTTGGATATCCAGACCCAACGATCCAAGAAGCCACAGAAGGACAAAAGAAGTAGACAATGAGAAGACCCATTTTCAAAGTCACTTGAGTCTTAGAAATAGAATCTGGATTGTTGTTAGTGGTGCCAGACCACTTTACTTTTCTATAATATTTGGATGTAATATTAAAAGGCATTTACCTATGAACATTAAACTTTAATTTATTTATTTATTAAAGTTAATTATTTGATGTTAATTGTGATATATGATTGCTTGTTTTTAATTTTTTAAGCAATTCTTACATATCGATTTTGATTTAGCCTAGAACCTGATCTGAGGCTCGTGAGGGATCATTAAAAATTTTTCTACCTTAATTAAATTTAAAATATTTAAGTTCATATAGTAACTATAACGTTTTAAGAAGTAAGCTCAGGAATGCTGGATGTTTGCATTTATACTTGTTGCATTTTTCTTTCCTTTTGCTAAGCACCTCCTCGCCTGTGGGTTATAATAGACCACCTAACTTATGAGGGTGTAGATCTGTCAAGAGGAATCTGTGCATTCTTTTAGGATAAAACCTATTTTTAAGCTTTTTTAAAATTGCTTCATTTAAATTTAAATATTTAATCGAGTCAATTAGCATGCATTATATTAGATACAAACTTAAAGGAGTCTAAACTTTAATTGCATTTACTTAGACATCAAACACCCAACATATGTTAAGGGGCCAATTAGGATCTGCTCTAGATGTTGGTCCCAACTCCTCAAATTTAATCCAATTAACGTTCCTACCACTCTTACATAAAAGATTAGACTAATGGTTTTGAAGCGCCTAGGTGGTTTAGCGGGCTCCCCAATCCAGACTAGGGTAATTCCAAATTTGTACTACATTAGCTAGGTTTATGTCACTAATTTTTAGTACCTAATTTAAACTTAGGTTCTAAGGCAGGCTCAGGATATAAGACCTCAATCTCCAAAAATTGATTTCTAACTTTCTAATAAAATTGATCATTCAAACTTAAATCTTTTTCAATCAAATTCAAGCCCAACACTTAGGATAAGCTAGAGTGTTTCTAAATTATTTCAAAATATTAAAACACTCCCTACCCTTAATCCTTTGACTCTAGAAATAAGTGTTCAACCTTGATCCAATCCCATTTAAAAATTCCAACCCTTACCTCCTTTAACATCCAGCTTTAAAATCTTAAAACAAAAATTTTATCGCTATTTTAATTTAGAGATTTCATAAGTAAACATTTATTTTCCTATTATGTAATTAACTACGAGAGCTTGAGCTTGTAGGAGATTCAGTAATCCAGATCAAATTTTCAAAACCTCAATTAATCTTCTTTGGGATATTCAAAATCAATGATCATTATCATCATTCTTAAATGATCAATAATGATTGATATATTCTTTCATCGAAGAGATATATCAATTACTATACTAAATTTGAAGATGAAATTAATGATCATTTTATGTAGATTAACATAGTCAAATACTTGATTAAATTCCATTTTGACCTTCTGGGGTCATATGTAATTCTTCCCTGAGTTTGACTATGATAATCAGGATGAATTCAATATTTTGAAATTTTGGACCCATTGGGGAACAATATGTTTCACCTCCTGAGGAGATATATAATTCATAATGAGGAGTTTGATTTCAAAACTATAACTCCATAAATTAAACTTTCCCGAAGAAAATTAATATTTTTCAAAACATCACTTTTTTTATCTCAACAAGAGTAGAGTGAATAAGAGAGGGCTATGTACTTTACTTTCATTTACTTAATTTTTATATAACTACTCACAATGCACTCATAATTGCATCTTTATTTCTTACTTTTACATTTCTACAAACTAGAATGTTATTAGGAAATAATGTATGTGGAAAAAGATATGTAAATTTAAATTTCTTAGAATTATATATATATATATATATATATATATATATATATATATATATATATATATATATATATATATATATATATATATATATATATATATATATATATATATATATATAGAGAGAGAGAGAGAGAGAGAGAGAGAGAGAGAGAGTTGTACTGTATCTTGAGTTGTAAAAGAATCAAAGATATTTGCTTATACATATTTAGGTGGGGCTCCAAATGTAATGTCCTCATTTAAGAGGATATTTCTTTTTGGAACTTCATAGAAGACTTGGAGCCTGAAGACCATAAGTAGCTGTATTTACTTCTATATGTTTCTAATAGGATTCGAATCCAGGAGTATTGTTGGTAGGGTCTGACCACCTTTTCTTTATTATAGACCCCGGGTTGTACTTTATAAATTTTATATTAATAAAATCTACTCTTATATATATTTATTTATTCATGCATTATAAGCATCATACGAGTAGATTTTATTTTCTTGTAAGAATATTATATTTCATTCAATTTATCTTCTGTAAGAATTCCTTGATCCTTAGGATAGATCTTTCTTAATCTTTCATTCATTGGTGATTGTTGTGATTAGCAATGTTAGCTGTTAGCTCATTCTAGGCAAGTGATAAGTCCATATTACATATACTTTTCTCTTTTCACATTTTCTCAATTCAAATCTAAATCTTTAAATTCAATTTTAGAATTTATAATCTAAAGCTTGTGCTTTAAAATTTAATTTTCCCAAATATTTCTTTAAATTGTATAAATTTTAAAACTATTTAGTCTTCATTTTAGTTGAGAGTATTCTCTTAGGAGAAATAATTAACTATAGGGGAATGCCTCTGTCGAGAGTTTAGATCCTAGAATAAAATAAACCCTATCTTAGTTTTAATTCTCAGGTAAAGGAAAAAATCTCTGAATGCAGACCTTGTATAATTTATATTTTAATTTTTTTTTTCATAATCAAAAGATTGAAGTTTTTATTTCATAATCAAAAGATAGAAAGATATTTGATTTTCTTTCATAGCGAGTTCAATATCATCTATTTTTTATTATGTGATTAAATTTATAATTTATATCTCTAATTGTAATGATAGGATAATAAGTTTTCATCCTTTGAGATGATCTATATATTCCTCATGCTACATTTGTTTAGGAAAATAAATTGTAATTTATTTCTTTCAAATCATTAGAAGGATATTAGTCTATCCTTCGGGGCGATATAATGTCTAACTACAAAGAGTTAATAAAAAGAAAACATCAAAATATAAATAAAGCAGATCTTTAGTGACCTAAAGTATTTTAAAATTAAAAAGTTCTCATAGATATTTTTTGAGACTTTGCTTGGGATAGACTTCTCTCTCCACCTTAAATGAAGACTACATAATATTTTAAATTCATGTAAGATTAATTAAATGTTTTGGCTTTTAATTCATATAAATTTTTATTTATTTCAATTTTTGTCTTATGTTCTGATGTCTTATAAAGTTTTGTGATTTATTTTTATATTTTGCTTTAATGATGTGATTTAATTTATAATTCTAAATTCCTTAAATCAAGTCAACCTTGCCTGGTTTGTTATCTATATGACCTTTCTATGTTTATTTGAGTACATAGTTTGCATGATCATGTATGTGCAAGTAAGCATAGCCCAGGGTTACTTGGCTTCTCATGAAAACCAAGCTGGTGGTCCAACTGGAAGCACTGGTTTGGTCCTAGGTCTGGTAGGGATTTTGCCCATTTTTTGTCTGATATTTTTACGCCATTTATGAGATTATTCACTTGGAATATATTTTGAATTTATTCAAAATCTGATTGATTTTTAAATCTCTTATGTTTGAGGTCTTTTTTTGGATTTCTGTTGTAGATTTTGATGTTTTGTATATGTCATATGATTTATATTTATATGATTATCTTGTGATTTAATTTATAATTATAAGTCATTAAATCGAGTCAACCCATCCTCGTTTGTCATTTGTATAACATTTGTATGTTTATTTGAATCCATAGTTTGCATAATCATGGTTGCACAAGCGAGCATAACCTAGGGTTACTTGGCTTCTCTTAAAAGCCAAGTGGATGGTTGAACTAGTTACATCAATTTAGTTTTAGGTCTGGTAGGGGTTTTGCCCATTTGTCATCTGGTATTTGCATGTCCTTTGTGTGATTATTCACTTAGAATTCATTTCGAATATATTCAAAATCCCCTTGAGTTTTTGAATCTCTTATATTTATGCCTCTTTTCAATTTTTATTTTGTAAAATTTGAATTGTTGTATATGTGTTGTTGTTTTTATTTATATGATAATCATGTGATTTAATTTATAGTTGTAAATTCCTTAAATTTAGTCAACCCTGCCTGGTTTGTCATTTGAATGACATTTTCATGTTTATTTGATTCCACAGTATGTATGTTCATGCTTGTGCAATCGAGCATAACCCAGGGCTACATGGCTTATCCTTAAAGCTAAGTAGATGGTCCAACTGGCACACCGATTTGATCCTAGGTCTAGTAGGGGTTCTGCACATTTTGGTCAAACATTTATATGTCATTATCATGTTTTAGGTTTTGCATTTTTGTACGTGCTTGGATTTAAGTGGGCGTGTTAAAATCAAGCTTTAGATTATAAATTTGTTAACTTTCACGTATCTCTTCAGATAGAGTTTTCATGTTTATCTTTATACATATAAAAAATTTCCTAGATAAGGATCCCGGTTTAAGGACTTATCAATCTCATCTTTCAAATCATTCTCTAATCCATATTCAATCCCTCTTACAAAAATCTTCATGATGAGCATGCTATCTTGGGTGTGATTCAATAGTTAGGTTCCTTCTTCTATCCAAATTGTCAATCAATTTTATATTTATCCTAGATTTCAAGTAAATTCAGATCAATCACATCTTATGATTTAATATTCAGTGTATACATTCAAAAATATCAATTATTGATTCAGATTTATATCGAATTATAGAAAATATCTGGAAATTGGAATTTTAACATCAATGTCACTGCTGCCCAATCGGTTGAGGGCACCCAGATTAAGTTCATATTAAGTTCAAAAATATTCAAGTCACCATCAATGCACCACAAGCTGAAGTGGTTACACTAGTCACTGAATCTCTCAGATTGACTTCTCTCCATGTTAATATCAAGGGTGGTTCTGTAGTTTCCCTTGTAGCAACTACAACCTCTATATTTTCATGCTTGACTTTTCCCAATCAGATGCTATGACAAAGGGAAAATCCCTAGTTGTTTCGAAAATATTGTATCTAGGAATTTTGAGATGTGGACATCTTTTAGTATACAGGAGATAACTAAGACTCAACATCAAAATATGATTTGTTGCATAAGGCAAAGAGTTAAAAATGTTGAGATGTAAGAGAAGGTCACTTTGATTACTTCTACAATTAAGGCAGCAAAGATAATAAACACTAAAGCTCCTAAGGCATGCGTTAATTCTGCTATGTATCTTGGCAGTAAATTTCACTCATTTTATGTTGTTGCTAGAGAAGATAGTGCATTGTGTATATCAAATTCTCTTCCTACTTTATTTTATGAAGATCTTGTCCTTCCTTCTCTATCTAAATGGAAGAGAAAGTTCATATCTCTACTGAATTGTGTTGACCTTATTTTTATCCAAACCCTTGGTCAAAAGGGTTAACCTGCTTAAATTGACCAGGCCATGCCCCAAGACCCTTCCTATTCAATTCAGTGGGTCAAACCAAGTCTGTTGAGTCCAGGCCAAGGCCCTAGGTCAATATGGTTGACCAAGTCAACCTGGTTGACTAGGTCAACCTGGGTTAACCCAATTTGAGCCAAATCTCCTCTACTTGACTTTAAATCCATTCCAGGGCTTCTTAAGCCAAAATCATACTTCCCTTAGACTTAATAGGTCAGACCCAACCTATTGGGCCTAGACTCATGCCTTCGGTCAACCTGATTTACCAGGTCAACCTAGGTAGACCCAATTAGCCTAAATGTTTCTATTCAAGTTCTAATCCAATTCAAATTCATCTTGAGCTCAAACCCTCGTCCCTTGGACCTATTTTACTAGGTTGACCAGGTCAACCATTGACTGGTCAACCTAAGTCTTAAATAGGTCAATTTGACCTCTTTAGGTCAAATTAAAGCCATTAAATTCATTTAAATCCTTTTCTATTACTCTATTCAATCAAACCATGACTAGATTATCCTAATTCCCTCCTTATTTACTGGAGATTCGATCTAGGCCGTCCATGACGAGCTTATATCTATAAATAGAGCTATTAGGGTTAATGTGAGGGACTTTTTGCTCTTGTAATTACTTTCATCCTAAGCCTTCTCAAGCCGAGATCTATTGTGCTTGAGCCCCCACACATCTCTTCCACTCTTTCCAACTCAAATCTCACCGACAAACACTCGTCGACATCGAGATCTTCGGCCAACCGAGGGCAAGGACATTCCAAAGAGTTTTTCATTTGATCTAGGCATCGAGAGCTCACAATTTATTCTACAACAAAGAGCTTGGAAAGTCTACAAGTGAAATAAGCCCATATATGGTTCAAACCATCCATTTAATCAAGGTATAATGCTAACCCTAGTCTAGGACACCTAGATCTAATTAGCTCATTACATAGTGCATTTTGAAACACAAAATCACTCCCCCACGATCTTTGTACATTTGTAGATCATAGGTTTAACATTACATAAGATTTCTTTCACCTAATCGAGTGAACGAAGAAAAAAATGGTTAATCACAGACGCGGATAAGTGCCGTGACATTTTTCGTGCAATCACTACTAGCGCAATCAATGACAATCATTGCTAAACCGCATCCGTGATTCTGGGCACCAACCAAAGGCTGTTGCGGGGCCACCGACATTATTTTTTTTAATTAATTTTACATAACATTTTTTTATTTTAAAATAGATTTGGTTTAAAAATTTATAATAAATTATATTTTAATCAAAAAATAAAAAATAATGTATCATATTTTTTAGAAAAATAATGACTTTTATTTAAAAATAAAATTAGTTTAAATTATTAATTAGAATTTAAATTATTTTAATTATTAATTATTTTGTATATTTAATTAAAAATTAATTATAAATAAAGATAATTTTTTTATATAAAATCTAAAATACTATTTTAAAAAATTTAATAATTACTTTAAAATATAATTTATTATTATTATTATTATTATTATTATTATTATTATTACTTCTATTATTATTACATTCATTATTATTATTATGATTTAAAATATATATTTATTTTAAAACCAGAAAATAACTTTCAAATTTTTTAATTTTAAAATTATGTAAATAATTTTAGTAATGGTTAATTACTTAAATAATTAATTACTTAAATTTACTTAATTAATAATTAATTAGTTTTGAATTCAAGTATTTTCTCTAAATGATAAAAATTTCCTTTTAAATCATTTAAGAAAAAATTCAAAGACTTCAATATTTATTTTTATTTTATTTAATGATTATTTTTTATTACTAATTATTTTAAATTATTTAAAAGTACTTTTTAAATATTTTAAACTTCATATATTCGTAATAAATTAATTTTATATCAAATTTTTGAGTATAATACCTCATATTTTTGAAAAAATTATGAATTTAAATTTTAGATTGTTTTCAAAAGCCAAAATATTTTTTATATTATATTTTTATATTATTTAATTAATTATTTATTTAAATAATTAATTTGTTAATTGTTTTAAAATTTTAAAAATTATTTTCAAAATATTTTGAAACCTTTTGGGTAGCGAGCAAATCTCTCTTATATTTATTTATAAATTTATATTGAATTATTTTTAATTATTTTATTCTTAAATTTATACATTTAATATATATTTATTTTAAATTATTTTTAAATTATACATATTATTAAATCTCAAATTTTGAGAGATCTGCTTTAGGATTTTAAACATGAGTTATTCATATATATAACATTCATGGGGGAGGTTGATTAGTGGATGATTGAGTTCCAATAATTCACTAATTAGACCGTTAAGCGCACTTACCTTTTTTTATTGTCTTTTTTTACATGTATAGGATACACGAGCACCTAGCCTAGTCCCTCCTAACTTTTAAGATTGGGGTGTTTACTATTTTTATGTATTCCCTCCATACTATCCTAAAGGTTAGCCTGAAACATTTGATTTAACCTAATTAATGTAGTGACAACCTAAGGATAATAATTAAGGACCCGTCTAACAAAATTAAAAAAATTCTAGGAGCTAGCATATATCTCTGATTTACATGAAACTTTCAAAATTTGAACTTAATGACATCTTAAACCTTCTGGAATTTTCTAAGAATTTTTTGGAGCCTTTAAACCCTTTAATTAACAAACCGTAATTTACACATTAATTAGGCCCCGATAACTTCAGAAACACTTAATAACTCTATTTCAACTCAAAAAATTTCCCATAATAACTCAAACTCTTTGTAATTTAGTCCTTAACCTTAGATAATTAGGTCCCATTAATTGGACTTTAATCTAAACCTAAATTTACTTTTAATTAAAATTCATCTTTTTACCCTTATTAAATAATTAAAAATTATTTAAAATTCCAGATTTTTCCCAAATACTTGGGAACACTTACATATCTCACTTATGACCTTTGGGGGTGATTCCAGTAGTTTGGAGCTGATTTAAATCAAAACTCCTAAACTCCTAAAACACCCCTTATTAAACAACTTTTAATAATTCGATAATTGCCCAAGTCTTCTAAATTTCATAACTTTGCCTAAAAAACTCCAAATCCAAAAAACTCAAAGTCTAACTACTCCTCTTAAGGCATAATATTTAATTAAAATTCTAGAACCACCAAACTTAGCCTATTTCTAGTAGTGAAATTTTAAGACCCTCTTAGCCTAGCCTATAGGAGGACCTTAGACCTTCTAAAATTTGTTAATGTAATTTAAGCTTCATTTATCCTTAACCTAAGTATTTAAATGGATCAAAAAAATTGAATTAACTAAATTTAATCTTAATTCATTAATATTTAAACATTAGTCAAAGTTCCTTTTCAGACCTTTAACAAATCTAAACTCGATGAAACTTGAACTAACTAGCCGATATAGGAACTATCCAAAGCCACATGAGCTTACTACACACACATAGATTTGTTAGGGCACTACTTCTAGCACTAGGATTAGTGTCGATGATTTTCATTTTCTACTTTCTGTGTTGTGATATTTTGTGTGTGACACGTATGTTGATTGATTTCTTTTATTTTGTTATGTTGTGCTTGATGTGATGCTTATTTCATTATTATGCTTTCTATACTTTACTTGTGATATGATTTGTGCATTAGATTTCCCATGGGCAAGGGGTGCTTTTGCTACTAATCTAGTCTTATGCAGGTAACCATGCTCGTGTAGTGCTAAAATAAATGGGGCAATAATCATTAAACTTTAACACTAACCCTGTTTTCTATAGATGCTCCAAAGACTGCTTAGCCCCCTTTAAAATAAAACAGCATGCCCAAGTGTGTTTACTTTTTTTTCAAATATTAATTGCTTGGGTAGTGCTATAGAAATTGCTTGGGATTATATTAGGATAACTATGCAGGAGTTTAAGTCTGGATTTTCTTTTTTAAATGTAATTTGTAATGATATTGTGTTGTGAAAATCTTCAAAAGTTTAGCATTTTAAACATCAGGGATCCAAATGGAGAAAGAAATACCCTTCTTAGGGAATTTCTTAGTCATTTGGGTACCCCACTAGAGACGATCTATAGAAGAACTCAAAGGTAATCCATAGAAGAGGCCGGAGGAAGATAATCCATATGAAGACTTGAAGATAACCCATATGAAGATCCAAAGATGAAGAGTTAAAGATTAAATGCTTAGAATTTAAGAATTTCTTCATTTAGTAAGATTAGAGTCGAGGTTATTGTCGGTGGGGCATAGCCACTATTAATTTTCTTCAAACCCTGGGTTATATTTATATGACACTTGCCATGGACTTTCTTTACGTTACTCTCAGTTTATTTATATTAATGTGTTTACATTGATTGTGTAATAGAAATTACCTTCTTTTTTTAGGTTTTTTTTCTTGCATGTGCTTGGCCTATTTTCATTAGGCTCTCTAGGGTAATGATTTTTCTACTTGTAACTAAATTCTAAAATTTTAAGAATTAAATAACATAAAAACCTAATGAGCTAGGGAACTACCAGAATTATATGTGGTTACATACATATCAATGCATTTTCTCTCTCCTTTTGATAAGACACTTTCCCACCTACAGGTAGAGTTTGGATAATCTGTCCAATGAGGATGAGATGTCAGATCTAGGGAAGTTTAGTACTTTTTAAAAATTATTTTTTATTAGCTTGCTTTTAAAATCTCAAGCATACTTAATTTGAGCCTTTCAACCAACATGTATCGCATTAGAAACTCACTAAATTAAAAATTTAATCATATTAGCTCTAGAGGCATTCACCCTATATAAGTCCTGGGCCAATTAGGAAACTCTCTAGACGTCGGTCGTACTCCCAAACAACTAAACTGCTTACCCATCTTTCATAAAAGCTAGACAACATGGATTTTATGCTCTTAGTTGGTTAGCTGGCTTTCCTTTTTAGGCATGATATAAGCCCAGATGCATTAGCTAAGGCACGAGTGTTTGTGTTGGGTAGAACACAAAACCTATCTTAGATCTAGGGTTCAAGGCTACTATATTGGGTGTCTCCTAGTATACCTAAATGGTGGGTAAGTATCCTTCTCTTCTAGAGCTATAAATCTTACTTATCCATGCCACATTGATGATTCCACTTCTGTCCTCCCTCTATATATGCTCTAAGTGTATGATTCTCATTCTCCCATAATTATCTTAGTCTCTTTGGATGTCAGTGTGAATCGTGCATGTTGACTAAGCCACTTGAGCCCTTCTTTTCCTTTGAGTAGGAACTTCTTAGTCTCCCTTTTATATCAATCCCCCTTTGGGAAGAATAATATTGGATCTTTAATTGAGAGTATTCTTGGGCTTTGACCTGAGATATAATTAACCACAGGGGCTTGCGCCCATGGAAAATGAAATTCCATAATAAATAAATCCCACTCAAGCTGATGTATTTTTGAGATTTCTTACTAGATTATCTTGTATAACGGTCCTTCATTCCGGAAGCACTAATATAAATAATTTTGTTAAATGCCATAAAATAAATTAAAGATACTTGACTATCTGTTACACTCGGGCAAATGGATTGGTAAAGGCTTTTAATAAAAACATGGTTCAGATCTAAAAGAAGACCTTAGATGACAATAAGCTTCAATGGCATGAAATATTGGTTGGAGCTTTATGGGCTTATCGAACCACGTATATAACTCTAACTCAATTTATGTTTTTTTTTTTTTTCATTCTTTGGTGTAGAGGCTACTATGCCTTTTGAAGTACAACAACTTTTACTCAGATTCAAAGTAAATAATAAGGTTACCTCATAATAGAATGTTAAACTCTAGTTAGAAGAGCTCAAAGGTTTGGAAGAGAAGCATCTACATGCTCAATAGAACCTTAAGTTATATAAAGCTAAAATGGTATAGGCCCATGATAAATTGTTTTGACAGATAATTTTCCAAGTAGGCAACTTGCTACTAGTCCTATCAAGACATATTATAGCTCATCGAAATATAGGAGGCAAGTTTGAGCAAATATGGGATGGTCCATTCGTAGTGAAGAAAGTCTACGAAGGAGGATCTTATCAGCTTATAGATTGTAAAGGTGATCATCCCATGTTACCCATGAGTGGATGATACCTTAAGAAGTATTATAATGGCTGCTGTATTCTATAAATATTGCAATGAAATAAAATTATGAAGTTTAAATTTCACTATTTATGATATTTCATAAAGTAAATTATCTTAAAATATCAAAAATAAGAAACTTATCCTTAGTGGAATTTAGATGTCTTGTTTCTAAATCCGTTGATTCAGGAATCGATCTCCCGTCTGAGTATTCAACAATTTCTAGAAATTAATCTTTGAGTAAAAGTTTGAATTTCACTTTTACGATAATCAATATATCGATCAGGTTCTAAATCTGCACATTCGGGAAATGCTCTTAGTCTGAGCATCCAACTTTGTCTTGAAATAGATCTTCCGGTTAAAGTTTGAATTTCACCTTTTAGATATTTGATCTATCGATCAGGTTCTAAATCAACTCATTCAAGAATCGATTTCCCATCGAAGTATTCAACTTTTGTTTGGAAATTGATATGCTAAACAAAGTTTGAATTTTACCTTTTTGATAATCAATCTATCAGTCAGGATCTAAATCCTCTCATTTGGGAATTGATTTCTCATATGAGAATTTAATTTTTTTTGGAAATTGATGATCCAACAAAGTTTAAATTTGACCTTTACAATAAAAAATTGATAATCAATCTATCGGTCAGGTTCTAAATCCACTCATTCAGGAATCAATCTCTCGTTTGAGTATTCAGCTTTATATGGAAATCTATCTTCTATTTAAATTTAAAATTCCACCTTTCTAATAATCGATCTATCGATAAAGTTTTAAATCCACTCATTTAGGAATCGATCTCCTGTCTGAGTACTTAGTTTTGACTAGAAATCGATATTTTAGTCAAAATTTAAATTTCACCTTTTTAATAATCAATCTATTGGTCAGGTTCTAAATTCACTCATTAAGGAATTGATCTCTTGTTTGAGTATTCAGCTTTATCAAGAAATTGATCTTTCAGTCAAAGTTTAAATTTCACCTTTTCAATAATTGATATATCGGTCAGGTTCTAAATCCGCTCTTTTCAGAAATTAAGTGGAGTCTAGGCTACTTCATTAAGAGTCTCAAACATCAAACCGATTATATTTAAACCCATGAATAAAAATTGCTTAAGATGATCAATTAATATAGCTCAAGCTATCTAAGTTGATCATCAAACATTAATTATCCTTAAATCTATCATCAAATAAAATTTTAACTTCATCAATCTCCCTGATCAGCCCTCTTAGTGAAATGGATTTGACTAGTCACCCTGATCCAATCAATAGTTGACTAGGTCAACTAGACTAATGACTTGTCAACTTGTCAATTTAAGTAATTTCAATGCATACATTCATATCAAACATCTAGAACGCTTATAGCTTTTTAAACTTGTGCTTTAAATCTATCCAACAATCCCATGAGTAAAACTACAATGACTTTGACTTAGTTAAGTTGAAATACTTAGTCAAATTTGAATCATAGAGATCAATTCAATGTACTCACTCTATTTAAGTCCCTCAAATCCGTAATTCTATTCCAATTTATGTTTTAAATATTCTTAGAATCATATTACAAATTGACCCTTTTCTTCATGCTTTGAATCCATCCCTCAATCTCCTTGAACTCTATTCAAACCAGCATCTAACCATCCATCAATTGCAACCATAGTAGCCTTTGACCAGTTGACTGGTCAAAGAAATCAACATAAATATTAAAATCTTCCCTAGTGGTCAACTCAAGTAACCTAATTTGTTTAGCTAAACCCAAGCCCACCCAATCACTCAAATGGGTTCTAGATTCTTCCTATACTCTAGCCCAACCCAGACCAGTTGTTACCATGAACCCAAAATGGCCAATAGTCGCCCTACCACTTGAGAATGACAATTCATCATCCTCACCTGTCCAGCTCACCTCTCTACTGCTTAATGTATTATCTCGTTTGGCTCCAACAACTGAAATAGGGTAGGATGGACAGATTCCTTTCATTTGAATATTAATTCTACTTCACTCATCCTCCACCCATTTTAATGTTTCATTCCGCATTCCCAGTGACTCTCATTCATTCTCCTAGTGATTTCTAGGTGTTTGGAGCCAGCCGCTGGTGAGAGGAGGAAGTTGTCATGAGCTTCTTTGTCCCAACCTTTCAAAATCTCTTTCTAGTGCTTTTCAATTGTTGAGTACTTCTAAGATAACTTCTGTACAGGTATTTCCCTAACTCTAGGTTGTCCATAAGTTTTTTTAATATATATTGTGATCAATCATCTTATGTTAATTTTACCTAAAATCATCTCCCCGTTTCAGATGGGTTTTGTTAAAGGTCGTGCAATTACAAACAATATTTTGTTGGCTCAAGAGTATTGCCATGACCTTAATGTGAATGTGAAGGTGGGGGGGGGGGGGGGGGGGGGGGGGGGGGGTGGGGTGGCATAATATGATCATGAAGTTGGACATGGCTAAGGCTTATGAAAATATTAACTGGACTTTTATTTATAAAATGTTGCATTTAATTTGGTTCGATGAGCAGTTCATTTCTCTTATTAAAGGTTTATTGAAAGTCCTTATTTCTCTATTATTGTGAATTGTAAGAGTCATGGTTTCTTTAAAGCTTCCCATGGGCTCCGTCAAGATGATCCAATTTCTCCTATGCTTTTTATTATTGCTACGGATTTTCTATCTAGGGGGCTCTCGGATCTGTTTCTTAATTTCCCTAGTCTCTATTTTAAAACGTCGGGTGGCATTAACATCTCTCATCTATGCTTTGCAGTTGATTTCATTGTTTTCTCAAATGCTTCGAGGAACAAAGTTAACAAAATTTTGAGCTTCTTTAAACATTTTGAAGCTTTTAGTGGCCTTGTTTTTAATAAAAATAAATGTTGTTTTGTTATCTCTAAATATGTCTCCTCTTATAGGGTTTTGGATATTAAGAATCTTATGAGTTTTTCTCATGCTTTCTTACCTTTAAAATATTTGGGTATCCCAGTTTTTAAGGGTAGGAAGAAAGCTTTCTTGTTTGATGGCTTGATTTCGGCTGTGCACAATAAAATGTTCTCTTGGGATTCAAATTTTTTGAGTTTTGATGGTCAACTTGTCCTTATTAAAAGTGTGCTTTCTTCTTTGTCGGTTTATAGCTTTCAAACTGTTCCCTCCTAAGTTGATCTGCATGAGGCTTGATAAAATTTTTAATAAATTTTTTTGGAAGGGGTCGGGTAACAACTCTAAAATTCATTGGGCCTCTTGGGTGAATTGTTATGGGTCCCTTCAAGAAGGGGCTCTTGGTTGCAAATCTACGTTTGATTTGGTTTTTGCATTTTCCTTTACACTGTGGTATAATTTTAGAAATAACATTAGTCTTTGGGCCAAGTTTATGAGGGTTAAGTATTGTGGGGAGTTCCATCCTTCCAATTGTTTTTATGCTAAAGGCCAGTCTAAGGTTTGACATCGTCTTTGTATGATTAAGTGGAAGATGGAACCCTCTTTGGTTTGGGGTCTTGGGAGGGTAATATTTTCTTTTGTTTAGATCGTTGGGTTAATGGCCAGTCTCTGGATTCTTTACTTAATACCATTTCTATCGATACTGTTAAGGTGAACTCTTACTTTTCTGGTAATGGTTGGGATTTGGAGAAGCTATCTCAGATTCCACCTGACTTTATTATTTATCTTATTCTTAAAATTCCTCTTTACCTTAATTCTAGGGATGTTTTGCTTTGTTCTTTTACTAAAGATGGCCTCTTTATCACGAAGGAGGCTAGACATTTTTATCATAGCCATAATGATGCGAACAAGCTTTTTAAAATGATTTGGCACAAGAGCATTCCTTCTACTATTTTTGTGTTTATTTGGAGGATTATTCATAAGTATATTTCTACTGATGAGTTGTTAAGAAAGAGAGGTTTTATTATCACTTCTAGATGTCAATGCTGCTTTCACATTGAAAATATGCATCATGTTTTTATTTTCGGTCCTATTGCTGTGAAGGTGTGGAGTATTTTTTAGGCTTTATTTCATTTCAATTTCTATACCCCTTGTATTAATGTTTTTAATCTGTTAGATGACTGGTTTGTGAACAATAGGGGTCATGTTCGGAACGTGATCCCTTCCCTGATTAGTTGGTTCATTTGGTTGGAAAGAAACGACTCTCGGTTCAATGGTATTCCTATGAATCATCAAAGAATAATTTAGAAAATTTTGGATAAGGTTAAGGCTCTTTTTTTGGCTAATTTACTTGTTTTGAAAAACTTTAAGAACTTTACTTTTAATATGGAGGCATTCGATATTACTATGGAGGTGGCTAATCCTATTCTGCATTATAGTAGTATTTTTTGGTACAAACCTCCTACTGATTATATTAAGCTGAACATTGACTGTATTCATGAGGGGAACATAAATAATGTTGGTGGTCTTATTCGTGATCATAATGGGGCCCTTTTATTAGCTTTTGCTAGTAGGACCGGCCACACTGATAAATTTGGTGGTCTTCTTTTTGCTATTCTTCATGGGTTGAATTTGTGTGTTACTCTTCACCTTAACAGCATTGTTCTGGAAGTTAACTCTTACTTTAATTTAAATTTTCTGCTTAACCGGGATGATGGTATTTTCTCTTACTCCTTATTTTATAATAGTAGGAGTATTAAAAATATTCTTCCTTCCCTTAACTGCTCCTTTTCGTCTATTGCTGAGGAGGGTAACGCCCCAGCTAGGGAGTTGGCTCTATTGGGCTGTAGCTTTGCTGATTTGTTTGAGTTATCTTTTATTCAGTTGCCTATTCATATTAAAGGCATGGTGAATTTGGACCGGATGGGCTTACCCTATGTTAAAAGTTAATTGGTATTGGTGTTGGAGGTTGTTTTGCTTTTCTATTTGGTTTTTGGGGCCTCTGTGTGGTAGTTTCTGGGGGCTCTGGTTCTGGTTCTATCCTTTTTGGTGGTGCAGGTTGGATATTTCTGCTGTCTCTTCGAAGGTCGTTATGTTGTTTTGGGTTTATTATTCTAGCTTTTCTTGGGTTTGTTCTTGTTGGTCGGGGTTTCTGTCTTTCCTTGGGCCTGCTTGGATGTGTTTGATTAGGGGCTGCCTTCGGGTGTTATGTCTTTCTTTGGTGATTATTTTGGCGTTACAGAATTGCTGCAGCAGTATTCTTACTGTTGTTTCTTCTCTGCAGCATGACGGGTTGTTCCATGCTTGGATGTATCCTTTTTGGAAGATCCTTAATCGTATCTTTTGTATTGTCAATTGCTTTATTATCTTTTTGCAGTTTTTGTCTATTTTTTGGTTGTGCATGTCCATTTTTGGCCGGTTGATTGAAAGATTTTTGTGGATACCTGCTATTGGGAGCTTTTTGATTCTTTTTGGCTTACTCCCTTTTGTTTTTGGGTGCTCTTCCTTATGCACCATAGCATGTTTCTAGGTATCTTTGTATTGTTTTTTAGAGGGGATCTCGAGCTCGTAGGTTTTTTTTTTGTAGCTTTTTGAGCAGTAGTGAGATTGAGAACCCCTTAAGGACCTTGTAATTTTTTCCTAATATTAATGCGTAGGCTCCTCTCGTGGGTTTTAACTAAAAAAAAAAGTTTTTTTAATATATCTTTAAACACTACACGAAGCATGTTATAAACTATTTCCCATAGTCTCTATAATCATTCTCTAGAGTAATCTCGCTTATCATGCCATTTAAGGGATTTTATAGAGAGCGTAAAACAAAACCTAAAAAAATTAGGGTTCATTGTGGTGAAATGAGGACGATTAAATCATGGTCATTGATTTCATTTATTTGATTTCGATGGCTAAGATCAGGTCATTCTATTTGCTCAGTTTGATCTATTCGAACCATATGCTGAATGGATTCATCTGGCTCAATTTGGCTCGTTCATTCCAAACAATGAGATTCATTATGACCGTCTGATCTCTCTTAACCTGAGATGATACGTAGGATTCAATCCCCATCATCATTTGGAAGTCGCAGGATTGGATGTCAATCACCATCCGCGTGGCCCAACCGTTGACCACTGTGTGGAAATGTGCTTCTAGTTGTTTAAATCCCAATTAATTTAACTAATTTAAAGTATTTTAATTCCTGAAACTTCTAAAAATCTTTATATATATATATATATATATATATATATATATATATATATATATATAATCAATTTTAAATCATACATATAATAAAAAAATTAAAATTCCAAAATAATTCTCATTTTAAATATGATTATTACTTAATTATCATAAACTAACTATTAATTAAATAAATTCTTGAAAATTGAAATAATATAAAAAATATATAATAAATTCAAAATAAAAATAAAGTAAAATTCATAAATTTTTAATTTCATTTTAATAAACTTTTTAAATAAAATTTAATTCCTAATTCATTAATTTAATAATTTCATTATTAATTAATTAATTAAAAAAAACTAAAATAAAAAACCATAAAATTCAAGTAAAATTAAATAAAAATCAAAGATTAATAATTAAAACTAAAAATTGAATAAATTTTTTTCTAATTCATTAATAATCCATTAATTAAGCTAATTTTATTAATAATTAATTATAAAAATTAAAGAAGTTAAAAAATAAATTTAAATTTAAATAAAGTTAAAAAAATTCATAGATTATTAATTTAATCTTAAATAAAAATTTCTAAATAAATTTTAATCATAATTTATTTATAAATCAATAAAAAATATTAAAATCTGTTAAAAATTAAATAATTAATTAAAAACTATTAATATAAAATAAAATTTAAAAATTAAATTAATTTTAATTTATTTCATCCAATTTAATTTCATAATCAGATTGATTAAAAATTCATTTTTGATCAACTTAATTTGATAATTAATTTTGATATAAGAAATTGAGGACTTTTATGCCTAAAACTTTATTCTTCTTGGAGGGCTTTATGGCATTTTGATTTAAAGACCTTTATTTTGCTTAAATAACAAATGGATTCTCTTATGTGTTGTGCATGATTCCTTTTAGGAGGGCACTATCGCATTGGATTGGGGGATCTTTAAGCAATTAATAACATTAAATCAATATATATATATATATATATATATATATTATTTTTCATGCATTGTAAGTGTCATATGAGTAGATTTTGTTTCTTGTAAGCATATTATATTGCATTCAATTTAAGTTTTATAAACATTCATTGATCATTAGGATAGATCTTTCTTAATCTTGCATTCATTGGCAATTGTTGTGATTATGATTGTTAGCTGACAGCTCACTTTAGGCAAGTTGTAAGTCTAGATTTTATGCACTCTTCTCTTTACACATCTTCTTCTATTCAAATCTAAATCTTCAAATTTAATTTTAGAATCTAAAGCCTGTGATTTGTAATTTAATTAGCTCAAACATTTCCTTAAACTTGTATTAATTTTAAAACTATTTAGTCTTCATTTTAACCAAGATTATTCTCTTAGAAGATTTAATTAATTATAGGGCTTGCCCCTATAGGGAGTCTAAATCCCAATAAAATAAACCTTCTCTTAGTTTCCTTTCTAAGGTTGGGGAAAATTCTTTGAGCGCAGACTTGACTTTATCCATATTTTTAATTTAATTTCATAATCAAAAGATAGAAGGATATTTAATTTGTTTTCATAGAGAGTTGAATATCCTCTATATTTGATTATGGGAATAAATTTATGATTTATTTCTCTAATTAGAATGATAATATAATAAGATTTTCATCCTTCGAGATGATCTTTATACTCCCTATGCTACATTCGATTAGAAAAAAATATAATTTATTTCTTTCAAATTGATAAAAGGATATTAGTATACTCTTCGAGGTGAAATAATCTCTAACTGTATTGATTTAATCAAAAGAAAATATCAAAATATAAATAAAGCAAATATTGTGGGACCTAAAGTATTTTAAAATAATAAAAGTACTCACAGGGGTGAGGCTTACAATGCTTTATGTGTAGAATGTTGGCCATTAATACTGGAGCACGGTATACCAGAATCGATCACATCCTTTAAGTAGTCATCCTCCACCACGAGGGAAAACCAAACTCAGAAGTTTCTTTCTCAGCAAAGAAAATCTTTATCCATCTAAGATAGAGTTAACTCTCTCATACTTGATACATCAAGAAGCCGCCAATATACATTTCTCCCTCTCAAAAAAATTCCCTCTAATGTACACTTGGAGACCAAACTCAGGAGATTCTCACCCTTTTTGTCCAACAAGGTGATCCAGATTAGCTTCCCATGCATCTTTAACTAATAGTAGTTAGATGACATTCACCCCCCTCACATCTTTGCATGGAAACTATTGATTATCATTCAATCCTATTTGACCCACTTTCTTTAACTTCCCATAAGCTCGACATTAACAATTTTTTGCTACAAATTGATGGGATAGCTAAATGCCACGACATAACTCCTATTTTCTTCTAAGTCCTATAAAAGGGGGTGGGAAAAGAAAAAGGGAGGAGTGGTGAGGGAGGCGACTTTGAAGAACATGTGAAAAAATACAGAGAGGGAATTGGAAGTTAAGAATCTATAATCTTTGAGAGAATGCACACTAGAAAGAGTCTCATAAAGCTTTGTATTATTTGCTTACATTGCTTAAGCTCTATAGTGTAGAGCTCTTATTTTCATCATTCTTATATATGTGGCTTGGATGATAAGAATTTTGTCTAAATATATATCTCTTTAAGATCCACCTCCTTTATTCTTTCCATACACCTAGATTTCCTTACATTCTCTCAATGGCTCTCGGCCTACAAGTAGCGTAAAGTATGGCCTGACATCATTTACTGAACAAAATGGGATTTAATGTATGTAATGTTATATAAATAATTTAATTAAATTTATATATAGTTATAGAGTATTTAACATTATATCTATTTTAAAATATTTAAATATATAACTTAGTAATTATTTTTTATGCTTATAATAATTTGTTAAGAACCTAGATTATATCGTAGATCAAAAATGACATAATTAAAAATTTAGGGTTTCTTTGAAGCCTTGAATTAAAGCTCTCTAATTAGACTTTATGAAAGTCTTTGGTTGTTGAGAGATTTTTATGAGAATGCTTGAGAGGCTTTGGACTTTGAAGAGGGAGAAAGAGAAGTTGTGTGAGAGAGAGAAGTTGTGTGAGGTGATTCACGTGGTTGCTTCAAGTATGCTTCAACCTTGGTTCAACCATGTATTTTCATTGATCTTTTGGGTTGCTCTAGGGAGAAAATCTTCAAGGCTGAAGATCATTCTATTCTTTGTCTCACCAAGAGGGTGAAAAGGATTACAGGTTCTCTACCTAACTAGGTGGATGAAAATAATTCCAAGTTCTCTGCCTCATGAGAAGGGTGGAAGGGATTTTGGTTCTCAACTGCACCGTGGAAGGGTGAAAGTGATTTTTTATGGGTTTCTCTGCCTAACTATGGGAGCTAAAGGAGTGTCACTAAAAATTTAGTGGAATACTAGAAGAGGAGGACTATAAGGAGTGAGCATAAGTCAAAGTTTGATCGAACCACTATAAGATTTTTTGTTTGCTCATTCATTTTATTACACACTTTTATTTCTCACATTTTTATTTCTTGAATATTATTTTCTAGAAATCTGTGATGATATTATTGTGATAGTTTAGGTTACTTTTTATGAGCAAGAGAAAAAAAAATCTTAAAAATAAAAGAACAAATTTTTTTTTTTCTATTCAATCAAAAATATATATCTATCATTTTATTTTTGATATATGCTTCCACTTGTGTTTTTGTTTAAACATCATTTAAAAAAAAAAATTAGTTTGGTTCTATTAGTTCTTATATTATTTAGTGTTAGTCTATTTTTTCTATATTGGTGTTCCTTGTATTGCCTTCCTGCTTTGCATTTTAAACATTAAAAAAAAAAAGAATAATAAAAATTATAATAATCGTAATAAAATATTTTCCCCTATTTTTTAAATAATTCACATAGTGAGGGGGAGATTAGGAGAAAATATAAATAACTTATAAATTTTACCAAGAATGTTTGCCATCATAAAAAAGGAGAAATTATTATAATCTAGGACCCCTAGCTTATGATTTTGATAATAACAACTATTTTTATTGTTTCTTTATTTCTTCTAGTATTTATAGTGTATATTTTCATTTGTGTGTACTAATATTTCAAGTACATTATTCACCATGCAATGAAAGATTCAGGCCCAAGTCTGCATAGATAGAATATTATTTTGTAAGAGTATACATTTTTTTTCTTTCATTTTTATATTTCTTTAGTCAAAGTCTTATAAAAGTGTACAGTAACTTGTTGATCATGCACACGAGGGAGTGAGAAATAGAATTTTAAAATTTTAAACTAATCTTACCATATGAATTCGATCGTACTGTATGATCATATATTTAGAAAATTAATTAAAATGGATATTTTAGTAGTCTGCATAGAATAGAATATTATTTTGTAATAGTTTGCATTTTTTTCTTTTATTTTTATATTTCCTTAGTCAAAGTCATATAAAATTTTATATTAACTTCTTGATCATGCACACACACACACACGAGGGAGTGAGAAAATGAATTTTAAAATTTTTAGAAAATTAATTAACATGGATATTTGAGTAATTAAGATTTTTAAACTAATTATATTGCACGAACGTGATCTTATAAGATAAACAGTTTAACTCAAAAAACCTAACACAAATTAGATGTTGGTAAGAATTCTAAAGTTAAGATTTTGAATATATTATATTGTATGAACCAATTTGTATAGTATGATATTTAAAATTTTATATAAATTAATTCTCATGATTAGTTAATTAAAATAAGGTTTAATGAATATAGAAAATCATATAATATGATGTAGATCGTACCGGACAATTGTCATAGACAAATTATGTTTGTCCCGGGGATTGTCTTGGATGAAGTATTAATTTTTGAACTAATTGTATTGTACGATGTATATCATCTGGATGATTGGTAGAGACAATTTGTTATCATCCTTGAGGTCATCTTATATGATCTTAAAATGAATGAACTAATTGTACCGTATGATTCAATGGTCATACTATAAAATCAATATAAAAAGTTTGAGTAGATTGTGCTATAACTATTTTTGCCATACTCGATGAAATAGTTGAATTTAAAATTTAGGATTTTTAAGTCCCATATTAAAGCTCTCTAATATACTTTGTGAAAGTCTTTGACTATTGAGATATTTCTTTAAGAGTACTTGAGAGGTCGTGGAGTTTGGAGAGGGAAAAGGAGAAGTTGTGTGAGAGGGAGAGGTAGTGTAAGGGGATTCACATAGTTTCTCTTAGCAAGCTTCTACCTTGGTTCCTCCAAGTGTCATCATTGACCATTTAGGTTACCCAAAGGAGAAAGTATTCAAGGTTAAAGATCGCCGAGTTCTCTGCCTAGCCAGGATGGTGAAGAATATTCCATATTCTCTGCCTCACCAAGAGGGTGAAAAGATTTCAGGTTCTCTGCCTCATGAGGAAGGTGGAAAGGTATTGGTTCTTAGCCAAACCGTGAAAGGTAAGCATGATTTTGTAAAGGAATCTACGTAATATTGTGGGAGCTAAAGGAGATTCACTAAAGATTCATGTAATTTTCATAGAGGACTCCATGGAGTGGATGTAGGTCAATGTTTTACCAAACCATTATAAAATTTTTGGTGTGCTAGTTCCTTTTATTTTGCACTTTTATTTCTTTGATATTATTTTCTTAAAATATGTGTGATATCATTATGATAGCTTAGGATTATTTTATGTAAGTAAAAGAAAATCAAAACAAAAAATTTTAAAATCAAGAAGAAAAAAAAATTATGTTCAATCCAAAACATATAAATTTCAACTTGTTTTAGATATTTAATTATGCTTGTAATTTTTTTCAAACATCATTTTAAAAAGAATTTTTTTTTTGAAATAAGAACTTTTTTAAAACACTAAATCAACCCCACCTCTTGGTGTGCCTTGGGAAGTTCAAGTTGGTCTGATGACTTGAATTAAACTTTAAATTCTCACATTGAAGAGACACGTCTATCACTAAGTAATTGATTGATGTCAGCAAGCGCCATAACAATGCAAAAGTTTCAGTGCCAAGGCATTAGTTCAATTTAAGGGTGCCACGATGCAACCTTTTTAAGCATCATAGTATCATATGCATTTTTATGTTATCCTATAAATAATTGTGATTTTCTATTTGTAGGAGAGTTTAATAACTTATGTAAAATTTATTACTTCCTTTTAAAGTACTTCTCTATATCACTCTTAGAGTAAAATCTAAGAGAGTATATGAAAGTATAAGATATAATCGTTTATAGTGTTTAGCCAATATTTCTTGAAGAAATTCTATAAGTTTAGGGAGAAGGAGTGTAAAGGAGACACTTGATGCTTTTTGGTGATATTCCTCTCTTATTTTTTTATTATTCCATGAGTTTAATGAAAATGAGATTGCTTGGAATTTACATTATGTCCAACTAATTCAAATACTTATAACTTTCAAAATACTAGTTTAAATTCTATGAAATTTGAAACACAAGCTTATTATAACTTAATATTCCAATGTCTGGAGTTTAGAAACTACATGCATTATAGATTTTGAGCAATGAAATTGAATTTTAAATTAAAAGTGAATATATCTCACCAACTAGTGGATGAATTTTGATGACCTTGGACTCCTTTTACCCTTGGTGAAGTCCTCTCCAACTTTGTAGAAGACGCTCCAAGCTGGTTGTGGCTAAATTGAAAGTTGTGTTTAAAACACCCCTTTCTCTCACTAGAACCCTCTCTATTAACTAAAATGTTGTTTTGAGGGTGGGAGTTGGTAGGGAAAAGCTTGGAATAGCTATGGAAGTTGTTGTAGGAGCTAAGGGAGTAGTTTTGGGAGTTGGAGGCAACTATAAGAGAATGCCTGAGTGAATAAGGCCCTTAGGTCAACTTTTTCCCACTTAACCTCATGCTTTGGATTAAATGGCTTCAATTGTGTCGGGGCAAACCTTGGATGCATGCCAAGTGTCCCAACAATGTTAGAAGCTAGGGGAGAGGGCAGGGGGAGAGTGTGATGTCTCTTGGTCCATGGGTTAGGGTGACCATACCCTTTTTCCCTTTTAAGCTAAACCAAGCAATGGCTTTGTTTAAAAGATGGATTATAGGTGGTTATAGACATGTTTTAGGGCTGATGTATAATGTAGAAAAGAAAATTTCCTAGAGGTTTTGAATCAAAATGATTTTGGTGTTGAAAGTTGACCATTTCAAGCCTTTTTAAATATTTGTTGTCCATCTGACTGGTTAGACCAAATAATGGAGCTGAGGTGGCATTTAAGGGAGTGTATTTGGCTTCTTGAGTGAGTATCCAAGTACTTGGAGCAATGACATTGGAGTTTTGGTCAAAAGCATGGAAATGTGGTTGGTTTTGAGCCTTCTAATTCGGTTGACAAAGCCAAATGAAGGGGGATTTGGCTTAGGGAAGCATTAGACAGTTGGAGTTGGATGTTATGTGTAAGAAGAATAATGTTTCATATTTTTACAATGTCTAATTGAATGATTTTGAGAGGTTAATTGGTTTGAAATTGATTGGAGCATTGCTTTTGGCCTTTGTATGTGTATTGCTGATTTGTTCAACCAAGTTAACCCCTAGGTTGGTTTGAGTCTAACAATTTTTGTTTGATGATTAGAGTCCAATGGAGGTGTTCTCAAGCCAAGAAAAAGTCATTTGAATTGAAATGAATGTTTCAATCCCTTAAGGGGCTATTTGGTCATTTGGGCCCCTAAACTCTAAGTAAACTAGGGTCCACCAAAGTACAGTTTTGTTTAACATGTCATAAAAATGGCTATGGACATGATTAAGATTTTTGGGTAGGTCCCTAAGATCAAATTTCACAAGGTGGAAGGTTTAGTGGGATAGACTGTAAATATTTGAAGGTTTTGTGTCCTTTAGATTTCAATAAAGTTTCTAGGATTAGAGGTCTCAGATTGTCCTCAAATTTGGAGGATTGCCCTACGGACATGCCTAATAAATATTCAATTTATATATCAAGAATTGGGGATCATTTGACTGGGCTTTTAGGTAATTGAAAAATCAAACAAAAAATGGTTATATGATATGGGCTTTTAACCTTAAATTATGGTCTGGAATTTTGGATTTGAATGTAGTTTTAAATTTGACTGATTGAATTTGATTCATCCACATTAATGATAATCAATTAGGTGATCATAGATGATTGGATAAAGGAAATCGAGTGGTGGTCACTAGGTGACCAGTACTTGAAAGAAATTGGATTTGGCTTGAATTTGAGTATTATCAACCTTAAGAAAAGAATGACATCAACACATTTTACCTTGCCTTTTCTTGATAAGATGATAGATAGATTGGCGGTGCATCTATTTTATTATTTTCTAGTAGAATATTTTAGATGTCATCAAATCCTTATTGCACTTGAGGATCAAGATAAGGCTAGCATTATTAGTCCTTATGGATCTTCTTTTTAGGAGAATGCATTTCAATCTTCGTAACACTCCTGCTACTTTTCAAAGATGTATGATGTTAATCTTTTGAAACTTAATTGAGTAAGGCATTTAAATTTTCATTGATAACTTCTTTATATTTGGCACTACATTTGATTCTTGTCTTGAACATTAAACCTCTATTTAAAAAAAATGAGTAGAAATAAATTTAGTATTAAATTGGAAGAAGTGTCAATTCCTGGAAACTAAAGGCATTATCTTAGGGCATAAGATTTCAAAGAATGGATTAGAGGTAATGTTGACCTCATTTTAATATGAGGTCACTTAAACCAATCCAGATCCCAGATTCACAAAAACCCTAAGATCTTTCTAGACCCTAAGATTCTTCTAAAATTAAGGCCCTAGGATCTATCTAGACCATATGATTCCTCCAGACCAATCTAGACCTAAGGATCTATCTAAGTCCTAAGATTCTTCTAGACCCCAAACCCTAGGACTTCTTAGTCTCTAAAATCCTCCCAAATTCTAGATCCTAGGATTCTTCCAGACTCTAATCCCTATGACTAATTTAGATCTTAGATAAATCCAAACTTCAAGTCAATCCTAACCTCAAGCCAATCTAGACCTCAATTCAATTCAAACTCCAATCAAATATAGACTTCAAACCCTGAACTTGTCCCAGATCAAACTTCCATCCTATACAATTGTTCATAATCACACATATGATTATAAGTGATGAGGGTAATTCAAATTCAAGCAGCTAAACCAAAATTCTAGATCAAATCTAGAAATCTAAACCATAATCCAAGGTTCAAAGGCCCAGTCTTGAAAGCCATTTCGAAGGATTTTTCAACCATTTAAAATCCAAGTCAAATGAATTGTGATTTAAAGTCTATCAATTTCATATTAATAGGGCATGTCTCTAGAGGCAATCCTCCAAATTTGTGCTCATTCTGAGACCTCTAACCCTTAAAATTGGCCTAAAATCCAATGATTGTAAAACCTTCAGACATTTATATCCTATGCCACTGGACCTACCACCCAGTGGATCCTAAACTTGGAGCATTCTCTAAACCCATTGATCACTTCTAGATCCCTAATTTTGACTTATTAAGTATTAAACAACATTTGTTAGAGCCACTTTGACCTCCAATTGACCAGGGGTCAAAATGAACTGGGGGTCGAAGTGACCAAAATGCTCTAAGGGCTTGAATAGTCATTTACACCCAAATGGCTTTCTCAACACCTGAAATTAGTCCCATCCAGCCTCAAACTTGAAACCAAACTGTTGCATCCAAACCCAGACCCTGGGTCAACCAGGTTGACAAAGCCAACCCAAGTTGACCAAACATGCCCTTAAGGGTCCAGAAGATCATTTTGACCAATTTGAACTATCTAGATCTTGGGACCACTCCCAATTGACCTCAAATATCATTTCAAACTTATTGAGCCTAGACCTAGATCCTGAGATAACTTTCTTGACCAAGTTAACCTAGGTTGACCAAATCAACCCTTAATATTTTCACTTTGAATCAAGCCTCAAATTCATTCAAAACTCCTTCCAACTTCTCTGATCAATTCCCCTTATAATTTAGATTTGATTGGACTCATTAACCCAGACAACAGTTGACCAAGTCAACTAAATCTAAGTTTGGTCAAGCTTGACCCATTTGGGTTAAATAATTTAAGATGTCTAATCTAAACCTTCCTAGCCTTCAAAACCTTTCAAATACATGACCTTAACTTCTTCTAAACCTTCTTAAGCCAAATCATGTGAGTTTTACTTAGTCAAAACTCAATCATGATTAAACACTTAACCATAATCAAGCTACAATAAATTAAACCATTTTTCCTTTATTAAGCTTCAAATCAATTCTTAACAAGAGCCTAGGGATGCCTTATCAATGAGCTAATCAAATCTAAGCAAGGTTGATCAAAGTCAACCTAATACTTATGGTCAAAACCTCACTTTTGTGCTCTTTTTTTAACCCATAAGCATCAAACCTTCTCCAACACATGACACTCAATTTATAGCAGCTTTTGAGGCCACTTGGCTGCCACCTCAACACCCATGGACCCATTGGCTGGTCAAACAATCAATGGGTGGTAAAAAAATCCTCTAAATTGGCCAAATCACTCCCTAAAGCTAATCCACTCTAATTAAAATCATTCCAGTAGCCTTAGGGATTCTCTAGGATGCTCTTAAGCTAGGATTAACTTATGGATTAGGTCTAGGAAAGGCCTAATGATTCCCCATGTGCTCCAAAGGATAAGTCAACTTTCCATATCATGTCCTTTAGTCCTTTTGATTCCTATGCCTCCCACATACCCTGGGATAAATGGCAAGCATCAAGGGAGTCTTTAAATAGATCAGGGCTATCCATAATGGCCTGAAGCTTTTGAATAGGGAAAAAGGTGGAAACCAAGCCTCATTTTATTCTTTCCATTTTCTCACCATTCAAGCCCTCCCAATGCTCTTACTCAATTCATTTGAGCACTCCAGATCTCTATATGCCTTTCTACAGTAGAAATCCACCTCTCAAACCCCATCGATGGCGAGATTTTTGATGAGCTAAGGCTAAAATCCATCCAACTCAGCTTCCCTTAGATCCAAATTTTTCGGACGATGCTTTCCTCTACAAAATAGAGCGTGGATAGTCTACAAATGCAATAAGCCATTAAATAGGTCAAACCATCCATTAACTTGGGTAAAATCTTAAACCCTAGCTTAGGACACTTGTGTTTAAATAGCTTTTCAAAATGCACATTTTAAGCTTTTAAATTGATCCCCCATAAATGCCTTAACTAGTTTAATCTCTGTTTAAAATTTTATTAAATTTCATTGAGTAGATCTTAAGAATGAGCCATTTTACTTAATTAGGGTTCGATTTACGTAACACTTATGTTACGTAGAAACCGAACCATTAATCTTATGATCAATAGTTTAGATTCGACTAATTCGCGGTTCTATATAAACGCTGGACGACTGATCTCACAATTCTACATGCAGTCGGGCTTGATCTGAGCTCTTAATCTTGATTGCACAAAATAAAAGGACAAATCCATAAATGTTTGGATTAGTACACCGCGTAATGCGGTCTACGATTGAAGCGTGTCTATTTAACTAACTATTTTAATTTTTTTTAATTTTTATTTGAAATTAAATTAATTTAAAATATACTTTATATTTATATTATATTTAATTAATTAAATATTTAATTATAATTAATATTTAATTGAAATTAAAATCAAATAATTTTGAAAATTCAAATAAAATTATTTTAAATAATATTAAATTTCAAATACTTTTAAGAACCAGTTTAATTTAATTTGAGAATCATTTTAAATATTAATTTAATTTAAATACTCTAATTAATTAAAAACTTTAAAATTCCTATTAAATCTAAAAATACAAATAATATATAAAAAATTTTTAAAAATTTTAATTACTTTAATTTATAATTAATTTTAAAATTTAAAACTTAATTTATTTTAAATGATTTTAATTATTTGTATATTTTAATATTTAATTAATATTATATTAAATATTTTAAAAATTCAAATTTTAATTTAAATTATTTTCTTAAATAATCAGAGGATCTCTCATTAACATTTTAAAATCATTTTGATGATATTTTTAATTATTTTATTTTGAACCTATATTTTTATTTATAGGTTTAAAATATATATAAATATATTTTAAAATTATATATATTTAAATTTCCACATGTTGAGAGATCTCTTCGAATTTTTAAGCATTGATTAAGCTTGATTGAATAGCATTGATGGGGAGTAGTGTTTAATCAATGGATAATTATTTTGTTAATTATTCATTGATTAATCTTTCAATTAATTAAGTATTATTTTGATTTGCTTGTGTAGGATGCACACATCACTTAGCTTAGGCTCTCCTAGATCTAAGAATTGATTGATGTGATTGTATCTCTTTCATGTATGTCAAGGGTTATTTTGATTTGCTTGTGTAGGTACGTCTATGCAACTACAAGCAAATGCATATATATATATATATATAAAGAAATGTTTGGCATATTTCTCTCAACCTGATACTTTATGCTTTTTCAATTTCTATTTTAAACCTTTAACATATGGAACATATATAATTATGGATATTGATTTCTGTAATAGAAGTTATATATGCCTATTGAGTTAAATACTCACTGTGTTGATGCTTCATGTCTCAAGGAAAGAGAAGGGCCCAATTAAATAGAGTTGATAAAGATAAGTTTGCTAGGATAACAAATTTTAATTTGAGATGTTTTATAATCCAATTGTTTATTTTTATATATAGTTTTCATGCTAATTGAATTATTGTATATGCATTTTGGGATATGAAATAAATAATAAGGATTTATGCCATAAATGCATATCCATATCCGCTGAGTTAGTGATGGAATTAAATTATTCTGCTTAGACGTCTTTTTTTATTAATTAATTAGTAAATTATTCTGCTGAGACATAACATTCAGCTCCAACTGTGCAAAGAATGGAACTGTGGAACCGCCTTCCATAAGCCTTCCATAAGGTTGCCTTCTCTTCCCATTCCAAATCAATAAAATGCCGTTCATATTCAAATTAGATCAAATAAAAACAACATTCAAAAGCTATGTCTGAGCAGATTAATAAATAACAGTTGGAGTTGGATGTTATGTCTCAGCAGAATAATTTAATTATTAAAAAAATATGTCTTAGCATATCCATATCATCTGTGTTAGTGACAGAATTAAATTTTTAAATGAGTAAATTTACATTAACTTTCAGAATTTCATTTAAAAAAAAAAAAAACATTCCCAACCTAAGAGGCTAAAAAGGATCAATAACTCACTAAGGCTCGATGACCTACAAGCAAAATAAAAGAAAACTTAAAGAGCCAAAGATCCTAACCTAGATATATAAGAAAAGCAAAAGTGGCCGGCTAGAAGCCAAGACCTAAAAATCCAGAAGCCCATAGCTCAAATAAATATATTTGGATTCGAATATGATCTTGCTTGATTGTATACAAGCTCAACCAAATTCTAATTAATTCGAATTAAGCTTGATGTGTTAGCTCAATTGGGTTCGTAAATAGACTATGTTCTTACTCTTGTCAGGTGAGCATGAAGGCACAAACGAGTTGATCTTATTTATAGGATATCATAGTATAGTGCCAAGGTGCTTGACTTATAGTTCTACAACTATCAATCCTCATGGTCTAATTTGAAAGAATTTACTATTTTAGAATTTTCTAATTACATTCGAGAGCTAGGTTGGTTCTAGTGACCTATTAAGCTTTTGCTCATTATGTGGTTTATATGATTTCAATTAACTTTTTCATTAAATTTTCTTTCCCTTTCTTCCCTTTCTTCCCTTCCTTGAAATCATATAAACCACATAATGAGCAAAAGCTTAATAGGTCACTAGAACCAACCACTAAACCTAATGCACGAAAGGTAGATGTACTAGTGGCCATTTTAAAGGCCACTAATATCAATGGTTTAATTTGGTGCTAAAAACAACAGTTTAATCTACAACCTAAATGGATTATAGTAGTTATTTTTACACTGCGAACACAAAATACTATGAATTTCTAATGCTTTTAGTAGTGTCAATATTATACATATATGCCAAATCTAAAGGGACAAGACCTGCTCGTAAGCCCTAACATCTTCTTAGTTCCATCGTTATTTTGATTTACCATCATTGAAAATTTTTGCAAAAACTTCCATTGGCAAGTATCATACCCAATGAAATTTCCAGTGGATTTTTGGCGATAAATTTCTTAATATCCAATGAAAAAAATCTGTCAAAAATTTCGTCTAAAAGGGCCCTTTTTCCAAACCAGTTCCTCTCTCACGTTTCACTATTTTTCTCCTCCAACATGGGGAAGATGGAGAGAACAGGAAGGCATGCAAATCATCTAGGCTGAGCACGCCATGCCACGCCACAAATCCCTTGTTCGCGAGAACCCCCATAACTTCTTCTGCCGTCAAGTTCAAACAAAATATTTTTGCAAGAAACTATTTTTTGACGCACATTTCACTTGCAAAAAAAAATTATCAAAAATCCATCAAAAAGGTTAATCTCCAACAAAAAAAGGTCGATTTTCTATGGAGAAGTTTGACAAAGATTGGTAGTTTTCTTGTAGTGAAAGGGCGCCATCACAATATGATAGAGTTCTCTCTCTACAATATTAACAACTTTTTAGAGATAATGACAATCAGGGGAACACCTTTCCCATAAGCTTATCAAGTTCTCTGCCACACAACTAATTTAACACATCCTCCCCATATTATTCAACCAACCAATAACCCTCCACTAGTTGTGGACTTAAATCAACATCAATTTATTGATGTTTCTCAGGATGATAATAGATATATACTACGATGTCTTATTTAGTAAAAATTTCCTTCAAGAAAATGGAATCAATTTACTCATTCACATAGCTTCCAAGAGCTGTCACCCTTAACAAATGAAATTCTCTAACATACTATTCCAGACATATTAAAAGTACCTATTATTGATACATATGTTGGATCCTCTGATCCTTATGAACATATTGATCATATAGGACCATCATACATATCTAATAAGATTCTGATGCACTTCTTCATTTTTTTCTTTTCTGCTACACTTAAAGCTCAAGCACTCACTTGATTTAACTCACTCTCCCTCTCTAATATATTATCTACAACTTCACCCACCATGCCAGAATTAACAATACATTGCCAATTGAATAATTGTGAAGGACTCCACTCGTCTTTCTAGGATTCATTAAAATGATGGAAAAATACTAAAGAGTGATTTATTATATTTCTTATGATGCACATCAACTTCCAAGAGTAGAACAAGAATTATAAAGATGGTTTTATTTTGGATATCTCCACCCTGGACAATTCTACTCCTCATTGATGTGAGAGATAGTTTTCTCATATGCTAATCTAATTCTTCTAGTCAAATCTCAAATAATTGTTAATGCACGTATCAATTCTCATTTAAAGTTGTCTGTGCATTCCTCCACCAAACGTAAGAACTCACAAGAATTTGATCAACATATGCAAAGAAGAAAACATGATAAGTTAAAAGACCAACCTCATAAAATTCATTTAGGGTCACTTAACTACACCCCTTTAAATATATCAAGGGATAATATTTTGTTGGAGATTCAAAAGTTTGAACATCTTAAGTGGTCAAAGTCCCTAAGAAATCCAAATAGCAGAGAGCAGTCTCAATATTATAACTTCCACCATTTAAAAGGACATTGAGAAGAGAAATACTTTCAATTGAAGGATAAGTTCGAATGTATGATACAGTAAGGACATTTAAGTCATTATTTGTAAGAGCAACTTGCAGATTATTACCCTTTGAATAAAGAAGCTAGAACTGTTGTGCCAAAGAAATTGTTGGCATTACTGACTAGAAATGCCAACATATTAAAATTACTCAAAGAATTTAAGGTCTTCAAAATTTTCAACATATGTATCTTTCAAGTAAGTTTTTATTTGAATTATTAATGAAATTTTATATAAATAATATTCCATATAATAAAAACTCAAAAAGGCGGGCCCATGAGATAGCCTTGTTTGGAAGATAGTAGTTGACATGATCCTCACTTGAAAGACCTCGTGAGGGTAAGAGGAAGATAGAGTCTGCGCTCATAACCCTCAGAAAGCATGCCTATAAGGTAGCCTCAAAGGAAAGCTAGTAGTGGATAAGATCGTCATTAGAAAGACTTTATTAAGGAAAGTGTTTGACATGGTCTCCACTCATTCAAAAATCTCAGAAGGTAAATGCCTCAAAAATTTCAAGATTATTTTAAAACCTTTAAAGGTAAAAGCCTCGAAAGAAATATGTATATGTAAAATATTGCAAGGAAAAAGATTCAAAAGGTATATATACACTTAAAGTCTTAGAAGGCACAAGTCTCATAAGGTCTAGGATTATTCAAAAACTAGAGAAGGCTTAAATCTTATAAGGTATAGGTAAATCAAAAAGGCTAAAAGTATTAAAAGGTATAGGTACATAAAAGTCTTAGAATGTTAAAAGACTTAGAAGAAATATATATTTTTGGTTCATCAAAATCTTAGAAAGCTAAAAGCTTAGAAGAAATAAATTTACATAATCTAATTATTCTAATTGGGGGATAATATCTTAAAGAATATCTCAAAGATGCATAAAGAATTTAGTTTCTTCTATGGAAAAGTTCACAAATCAAAGTTATTCATATATAAAAATGAATCATTCATTACTTCCAATATATTGAAAGCAAACATCAGTCAAGTTCAAACAAGTATCTTAAAGTTATATACAAGGTTACGAGATTTACATAATATAAGCGTAATGAATTTCAAAATTCTATATTAGATATTCCAACTTATGGTCTTTTTCATTCAAAAAGGTGATGCAAAGAGCTAAAGATAAAACTTTATGAATTGAATTACTTTCAGCAATATCATTTCAACATCCAACACTACTATATATAATTTTTTATAATGATTACCTCCATATTGAGAAAAATTTTGGAACTTCAAAATATGATGAAAATTTTCTTAAAATGAAGTTAATTAAATTTCTTCAAGATAAAGATTAATGAATTGCCAGTAATTGTAGACATCATGTCGCTAACCCTTATTATCTTATAAGGTCTCCTTGGATCGTTATTTTATATATGAGGCAGTCAATCTTCTTTTCTTATATGTATTTTGAGAGGAGAATGAGCACTCATCCAGGTTATCAAATTAGTCATTATAACTTGTTCTCTACAAAGAGGGGTACTAGAGCTTGAAAAGGGCTACTGCTATTCAAGGAAGTGAAATACATCTTGTGTGAGAAGAATGGAGAAAAAATAGGGGTAAGAGTAACTTATTATCTATATATAGAGAGGGGCACTAAAGCTTGAATTGGGATACCACATATTCAATAAAATAGAATGCCTCTCATATGAGAATAAATAAAGAAAGAGGGGGGACATGAACAACTTATTCTCTTAGAGAAGGGCAAAGGAGCATGAAAGGAGATACTGTCTATTTTGATAGTGGAATGTCCCTCTTGTGAGAAAAAATTGAGAAGAAAGCGGGGGGGGGGGGGGGTAGGAGCAACTTATTCTCTATATAGAGGGGCCCTAGAGCTTGAAAGGGGATACCACATATTCAAAATAGTGGAATACCTCTCATGTGAGAAGAAATGGTAAAGAAAGGGGCCAACAAAATATTTGAATAGAGAAGTGGTTCTTCCATGAAAGAATATTTAAACATGAAGAGAGAGGAAGACAGTTACATAGTTTTAAATGATAGAGTTATGTAACTTTAAGGAAGAGAGTTACATGACATTAAACATAAAAGTTAGGTGATACAAATGAAAGAGTTACATGACTTTAAACGAGAGTTATGTGACACAACTTTAAGTAAAAAAAAATCTCTCATTCCAAAAAAAAAAAAAACTGACTTTCAAAAGAAAAACCTTTTAAAAGAAGTCTTTCTAAAAAAAAAACTTGCCTTTCAAAAATAAAAAAAAAAAACCTTTTAAAAAAAATCACTCTTTTAAAAAACTAAAAAATAGAGGGGTGTCATCAAAATGCACCTTTCGCTAGCGTTACCCTTGTAGAAACACTTGGGTAGGCTACAAGAACTATTGGCAATAGCATGTGGCTAACTAGCTGGCCGACCAAACAAGTTTGATCTAGTTCGGGGTCCCATTTCAGGCCAAAACTAGCATATTCTAACATATTTTGGGCCCCCCAAGATAATATTTTGATAATTTAAACTCAATTTTGACACTTCTCAAAGTTCAATAGAGCCTTTATAAAATTTTAGAGAAAATTGTACTATAATGTTTGCTCCAATCAGCTCGCACTGACTTTATGCTAGATTATTATAACTAAAATTTTATTGGTTTCATTTGGTTTGTGGTCCCAAGAAGAGGTCCATTCTAATGTCCAAGGAGTAATTGATTCTCATAATATTTATGAAATTATAATTTTATCTCATAAATTTTTTTGGAGAATCGAAAAAAATTTTTGGATTCAATAAGGTTTACATTAAAAAATAAGGGGCAAATGATATATCTACAAATTCACCTGATTTTGCACAAATCTCAAGGAAAAAAAAATTGATTTGGCATGAATCTCAAGGCAAAATGGGAATTAGAAACTTTTAGAATTAAATTCAAAAACATATAATTTCTAATTTCAGCAAATTCTTAGTCAAACTGAATGTCTCAAAGAGGCAAACCCAACAGTATCAAAGGTTATCCAATATGAGCCCAAATAAAACACTTGAATTATGATTAAAAACTTAAAATATTAATTTGATGATCAAATGAACTCCAAATTTGACATGCTTAAAATTAATCAAATGGCTCGATTAGAAGAAACCAATGAGCCCAAGATCATCCAGTTCTAATATCAATAAGGCACTTAAATGCTGAAATAATACTTTTTTATCAAGAAAATTAATATGGATTGTATGAAGGAGTGTTTTGGATTATGATTCAAAATATCAAAATGCTTATCCAAAGAGCCCATAAATAGAGCCCATTCTTGACATCAGAGGGGAGGAAGAAAAAAAGAGAACTAGAAATCGCTTTTGCATTTTCTAGCTATCGCCACTGATGACCGCCAATAACCACCATCAATGCCAAAAATTATTGTTAGTAATTGTCCCCATCTTTAGAGTCTTAACAACATATAATCCTGCTATTGGTTATAATTGTCTACATGTAGACACTTACTTTCTATAATCCCTATTGGAAAAATTCAGCCTTGTTGTTTATTTCAAGGAATTGTAAGGGAGGAATTGAAAAGGAATTTTCTAACACATCAAAATATATATACATTTTACAAATCTTTTCATCTGTTTTGGATTTCAACCTAAAATAATGACTATTGTATAAGCGATCAATATTGCACAAATTACACATCCAATAACTAATGAATATTATAACAATGCTTTATTTCAAGGAATTGTAAGGGAGGAATTGAAAAGGAATTATATAGCAAAATTACCATTTATTTCTCTTTGATATCAACTCCTTCGCCTTTTTTTATATTGAAACATTTTTTGTAATTGACGCCATGCACACTCAAAATAAATTGGTCATCAACCATTCGTTCTTCACATTCAATTTCTCCTTTGAAACCCTACATCTAAGTCCAATAATGATAATATAACTAGAATTGTAATAAACTATATTGAATTGAATGATAAGTTGATACAATGGTTATTTTTATAGACAATAGAAGAGCATAATAAAAGGAAATTGCAATAAATGAAAATATATACAATATTCACCATATATTATTACTATAAACTCCTACAATAAATATTAAACACATGCAATATTATATTATTATTTATATCACACTAAATAATTTTAATACCTTTACATTTATATTAATCATCCAATTTAGTAAGATGCTCACGCCTAAGGCTTCATTTGGGACGGTTTTCTTATTGCTTTTAAAGAAGCTTTTTAGTACAAAATATTTAATTTTTATATTAAAAAGCTATTTTAAGAAGCATTAAGAAAGCCGCCCCAAACAAAGTCCTAAATTTACACTATTTCGTGTACATTTTTTGAATTGGTTATATACTATAAACAATAAGTTATATCATAATAGTTGACCAATTATCCTATAATCATAATTCAGATATTATTGTGCTCTAATATATAAAAAAATTAATCTAAATAATAAAATATGAGAAAAAAGAAGAACGACAAAGCCATTTCTGTGTGAATTATCCATACTTGTTATTAAATTGTTAGTTCAAAGCTTAGGCGGCTTTGAGACCTATAGCTGTAAAAGCTTAGGAAATTAGTTAATAATTATTTCATTCGAACGATCTGCAATGCCATTGTATTAAAGCCATTTCACTGTCCAATTATGCAATCTTACCATTGCATTGTAGTTGTTAAAACTTTTAATATTGTAATTTAAACAATGATAGAAAAACATGTAAGATTTGAGTATATTTAGGACTAATTCGCATTTAGAGGGTGGTGTGAAGCACGTGAAATTATTCTTTGCAGCATTGGACACCATCTGGAGACGAATCAACACGTGCCACGTCACTTTTTAGCTTTATATCAGTGTTGTGAACTGATGTGTACATGATGATGTGGTATATTCTGATTCGTCTACTAACCGTCAGGTGATCGCATAGAATAATCTCTCGTGAAGCACATCATAAAACATGAGAGTGAGATAGGGAATGAAAAAAGATTCAAAAATTAAGCCACAAAAAGATAGAATCATCAATTTATAGTGTCTCAACATGGCATCATGCACTTCCCAAATTCCAATTATTACGAATTCCCTTAACAACTCAACAATTTCAATTATGATGATGTGGTGTAGTCCTTGTGCGTATTAGTAGGTAGATTCTACTTGTTTTATACGAACATCATCCTTTATAGTAGAGAGAACGCTTGTATGTCAAATATCATTACAGAGGTAAACTTTCTATAAAATTCATATTGGCTTAGTATTTTTAACAAGTAAAAAACTCGAAATTAAATATTGGGTTTTTATTTTGTTAAAAATTAATGTCTAGAATGTTATTTCTTTTGGGAGGAAATTGAGGCTATTTCCAAATTTGACATAAAATGAGTCCTCGAAATGTATTTAATTAATCCAAAAGTGATAGGTATCATATATATAAAAGGCTTTTATGCTCTTATTTTATTGCTAGAAGCTAAAAATAAGCAATTAAATATATCATATTCATTAACTAAATATATATCATTACAAATATAAATTAAATTCAAGCTATATAATAATTTTAAAGATTTTCTTAAGTATAATTATTTCAATTTCATATGTAAAAGGAATGAAAGTAAAAGCTTGATTTTTTTAAAATCATATTTTCTATCAACATGCAATCAAATGAGCCCTAAAATGCAAAAAAAATGTCCATGTTTTGCATATAAAGGTGCCACTCATAAATTTTTTCATTTGATGATGAATCATAGAAGATTTTTGATGCATTCAAGTTGATAACAAAATGTAATGAATTCCTCAATTGTTTGGTTCAAATGTTACTCCATTGAACTGCCTGTAATTTTCTAGAATCTCATTTCTATGTTATATAAACCAATTAACTTATGAGTTATTTGAATAAATCATTACTCTTACTAGTGATTTGAAAGTTCACTTTTCACTTAAAGATGGACAAGAGTTGAATCAAAAAGTTGTAATGGAGTTGTGATTATGTAAATGGTTTTGATATGTTTTTATAACTTGATAGTCGAAGCAAGAATTCATCAAAAAATCATACAAATCTTGTATTAATAGATACTTTTATTCTATGAAAGATACCGATGATCACTTAATCTCAAAAGGATTTTTTGTTGGTTATATTTTATAGAATTTACATGGGGAAAAACATTGTATAATAGGTAAAGGTGCGATGAATGAAATATTTATTGCCAAATAAAATTTATAGATGAAGCAATAGTTCATACTGAGAATGCAAGATGAATGATATAAAAGGATTATTAAGGGAAATAGTCTGTCAAAATAATTCACCAATAAGTTTAATGGATGAATGAAATGAGTTCAATACAAATCAACCAAATTATGATGGTGAGAAATTTATAAATTTAATGTAGGATGTAGGAGCACAGTTATACCCTTGTTGTAAGACATTCTTGAAGCTATCTTTCATATTACATTTATTTCTTTTGAAGTGTCTACACTTTTGGACTGCCAGTTTTTTTTTATATATTATTCGAGTTATTAATCAATATATTTCCCAAAGGGGTGTTATTTCTTAAGAATAAATACGAAGTGAAAAAGATAATGAAAATATTTGATCTTGGATCAACAAAGATAGATAGATTTCCTAATGATTGTATGTTATTTTAAAAAGATAAACCTTATCAATTAGAGGTATATCATGTAGATAAATTTATGGAGTACAAAGTAGTCAAGTATTATGAGGAAAATTATTAAAGGAATGAAAAGCCAAACAAAGTCAGCTAGTGATGCTTAAATCCATTTAGGATTATAGGTAGCATGTATAGCATTTGGCCTATACATTTAGTTCCATATAACATTTTTCCTTGGGATGGAACGAAACAAAATTATTTAATTCTATCTACTATTATACTAGGAGAAAAAAGACCCAAAAATGCTATTTATATTTATCTTCTACCACTGATTCATGACTTGTGCAAATTATGGTATGAACTTCTGTGACACCTCCAGATTCATAATTTAGTTTAACCTATTCTGACCTAATTTAAAAGAGGTAAATACTTGAAAATTTTTATTTTAAACTCTTTTGCATGTGTTTGGTATGTGTTTTCTGCGTATAAAAAAGGTATGCATGTGTTCCGAAGTGAGTTCTAGGGGTCTAAATGTATATTGGTGAAATATCAAAATGGTTCCCCTAGAGCACCTAGGTGTTGGGTGTTATGGCCCCTTGGCACTATTCTATCTGATTTTTTAAATTTGAACTAGCGCCATAGTGTCCAAATAGTGGTACATAGGTGTTGGGGCATTTTTTTCATTTATTAATTAAAATCCACATTTTCATTCATTTAATGTTTGACAACCAAGTGAGAGAGAAAATGGAAGAATCTGGAGAGGGATGAAAGGGATTTTAGCTTCTTTGAGAAATATTTAGCAGTTAAACTAGTTATAAAAATTGTTTGAATTGAGGTAGGTCACGTTATGCCTATACCAGTTTTCATAAATATGTATATATATATATATATATATATATATATATATATATATATATATATATATATATATATATATATATATATATATATATATATATATATATATATATATATATATATACTTAATTTTCTAATAAAATTTATATTTTTGTTACTAAAAAATGATGTAACTTTGTACTGATAAAATTTTTAATGTATAACATTTCATATGTTATAGAGATTAAAATTATAAATATTTTGAATATATTTATTAATTGTATACTATGTATTTTTAAATTTGTGCCTTTTTAATTGAATAGAAAATAATTCTAAATCTAAAAAATTGTCTTGTAGTTTAACAACCTAAAAATGTGAAAAGTATTTTAAAATAAAAATCTAATATTTTTGTATGAACAAGAGACTTAAATGTCATATAAGCTGCCTAGGTTTTAGAGCATAGCAACACCAAAAACTACCATTACGACCTTTAAGTCTCTATTTCTATAGTAGTTTTAAATTTTATATGCAGCACTACGACATTGGGTCAATGTGCCGCAACACTAGACCACTAATAGTATGTTTATATATTTTTTTATTCTAAATATTCCTACCATTCCCTCTCGCTCATCCTAATTTTGTGGGGCTTAGCTGGAAAGGAAAGAGCATATAGGAAGCAAAGGGGGTAGGAAGAGGAGAGAGAGAAGAAAAGAGAGGAAGCTCTTTAGGTCTTTTTGTCCATCACTTTTATTATGAAAAGTGTTTTGATCATTGTAAGCAATTATCCTCTTACTTTTATTTTTGATCATTATGATTTTGACAAATTTTATCTCTCATAGATTTGTCAAAAATACATTATCTCCAAATTTTATAAACTTTCACCTTGTAACTTTTAATATATTATATATTTGATAACTCTAAATGATATAACATAATTCTATTATTTTTTCACTAGTAAGAAATGTGTTAAAGGTGATTTACTATGATTTGATATGAAAATATTTCTATCAAATGGTAGGGAAAAGGTAAACTGAAAATAAGTTAAAGGTGATTTACTATGATTTGATATGAAAATACTAAAATTTGATATGAATTAAAAGATTAATGTGAATGAATATCAGTATGTGATTGGAAGACTTGTATCAGATATATATATATATATATAATAGATAGAAGATGAGAACTAAGTGTCATACAAGATAAAGTGTTATGCCATGGGAGTTACCTCTTGAACTCTATAGGGGAAAAAGTTCTACATGGCGGTAGACATCACTGAACTTGTAGGGGTCGCCTCTATAATATTATATATCTTATGGATGATTCTGATACTGTTATTAATTAATAATTAGGAGTCATAAGGCCTGGAACAAGATATAATATACCCACATATAAATATTTGATAGAATATTAATTATTGAAACTAATTACTTATTATAAATACTAATTATTAATATTAATTTCTAATATTGATTATTAATACTGATAATGTCTATTGTTACTAATGTTGTATGGACATTGATTTCTGTTACTTATGACTATTATTATATAGTGTAAACTGTAAAACTTATAGACTGATGAGAATGATTGAGTGATATAATTGAATGAAAAAAATAGAATTATTGATTGATTGATACAAGTGATCGATATAAAATCATATATTAATTAGTATGTTTTATTACATGATTTGCAGCATATTAATTCTCTTTTTATTGTATAGATTTTAGTGATAAGATTTTAGTTATTGGCTGGGCTTTAATACTCATTACGTAACTTTACATAACTTGTAAAGGTAAGGAGCCTTCAGCTTGAGACTACATAGTGATATTAGTATAGTTTTCTTCTAGTTCCTTTGGTTTATATATATCCTTTTGTAGCCAGTGTGACTATTATACTTATAGTTTTAGGACTATGATATTGTACACTACAGGAAAATCACCCACTTCCGGCGGCTTTTTCCGGCGGAATTTGACCTATTTCCGGCGGTTTTTTAATTTTCCGGCGGTTTTCCGGCGGCTTTCGTGCCGCCGGAAAAAACGGCGTAGGAAAATAATTTCCGACGGCTTTTTCCGGCGGCAATATATTTCCGGCGGTTTGTCGGCGGTCAAAAACCGCCGGTTGAAATAAAAAAAAAAAAAAACTAATTCCCGCTCCCGCTGAAACCGCTCCCCGGCGGCTCCGGCGGCACGCCAGCAACCCGCTCCGGCGGGCGGACCAGACCGCGTCGAACCAGCTCCCGCGGGCGGACCAGACCGCGTCGAACCAGCTCCCGCGGGCGGACCAGACCGCGTCGCGTCGGACCGGGCTCGCGTGAGCCAGGCGAGCCCGAGTGCGCCAACGATATTTCGCTGAGTTTCGAACCGTGGACCTTTCCTGACCACTGCGCCGTTTCTGCAAAATAGTTAAAATCTAAGTATTTTTTTATTTATATTAAAAAAAGTCTGAATATTATAATTAAACATTATTAATTTAAAATTTTTATTAAAAAAAGATTTAACTATTTTTAAGTCGGAAAGCCGTCGGAAAGCCGTCGGAAAGCCGCCGGAAAGCCGCCGGAAAATTCCGCGGGAAATTTTTGCGGGAAATTAGACGTCGCAAAATTTTGCGGGGAAATTAGCAGACGGAAAACTGCCGGAAAGCCGTCGGAAAACCGCCGGAAAGCCGCCAGATTTTTTTGTTGGAAATAAGACGTCAAAAACCGCCGGAAAGCCGACCGCCGGAAAGCCGCCGGAAAATTCCGCCGGTAATAAGTGATTTTCCTGTAGTGGTATTTAAATATTGATTATAGTAATGAGAATTATATTTTTTCTACTATTTATATTTCCTTAATGCAATTAATTCAATCTACTTATTAAATTAATCAGGTTATAAATGAATGAGTTAAAAAGATAATAAACAAAGAAAAGAAATTTTTTCACTTCAGATCCCAAGGTGTGACATCAGAGTAGTAACTTTAAACAATTGATCATAAAATGGAATTATAAGAATTGATCTATATGTCAAGTGGGATAGTATTGAGTTTATTTAGGCATTCATTTTATTTATTTTCATGTCCATATATGTTCAGTAAAATATTCTATATACTTATTTTTTTAGCGCTACTGCATTGTATGTATATCCCAAAATTAATATAGAATAGACCCTTCTATTGCAGCGATGGAGGTTCCTAACATCACAATGCTAGCCAACAAAAAACTACAATATTGTGGCATTACTTAACCTTATATAACTTGACTAAATCACATGTCATATCATGCATGATTATGGTAAGAAATAAAGACAGACCCTAAGATTCAGTTGGAGAAATACTGAGGAACTAAAACATCAAAATGTTATACGAAATAGAGCCACTACTGAATATAAATATAAATAAAAAGACTACTAAATATCATTAAAAATTTCTTTATATGTCATTAAAGGTCTATCTATAATAGCACTTGGCTACAAAAAGTATAATAAAAATAAATGCCAATATTACAAAATGGAGGCTAACCAAATGTATACAAATTATATAAATTAGAGCATGATATCAAAACTACTCAATTCACTCCTTACCCTTTACTTGATCTAAAAAATGAAGCAAAAAGTAGGAATGGGATAAAATGGCTTAATAGGCTATGATGTCCTAAAATTATATTCAACAACTCAAACCTAATGAGCTAAAAAAAGCTAAAATAATAAACTAAAGTACTATACGAAGAGATGAAACTAAATGAGACATTGATACTAAATTGAAATAATTAATTAAATAACTATTAAAAACTATTTTGAAACTAATTAAAAATAAACAAATACTTTTTAGTAAATATAAGAATGGCCCTTATGTCCCAACTTTCAATATATACTATATAACATAATCCCCTTCTAGCTGCCAATAAAATCCCTTCTCATCACCAAAAGAATGCCTTCTAAGTACCCCCTACAATATCATCACCGCAATAGAGTTTAACCACCAAGTTCGGGATGGATTTGTGTGGTTCCTCTACGCATAGGACACCAGAATATCGAACCATGAACGAAGAAAGGCATGAAAGAAATATTGTCTAGTGATTGTTAGGCCCCAATTCTTGATTGGAAGGGACGCCAAAGGTCTCTGCCCTCCCTCTCTATTAGATGGAAGGGCAGAGCTCTTGGGTTTTTTATGTTGTCAAACATATGAACATCAGAATAACCCTCAAACTTCAAAGCTTCCAACATATATAACAGATAACAGAATCCCTTATTTTTGCCATTAGAATATTTTCTTGTCGCCAACAAAATCTCTTCTCACCACCAACAAAATTTATTTTCACATAATTTAGATATGTCAAACATATGTACTAAAAAAATATGGTGCATTTTACACTACTGAAGAGATTACAATGTTATTATATAATTCTACAAAAAGATTGATGGATATCAGAATAATTTCTCACCCGGTGTTTTACTATTCACCAAAATTATAGTTGTTAAAACTCTATCATATTTCTAGAGATTGTATAGAATAGCATTCTGAAGCTTTAACTAATCTAAAGCACTATTTTTAAGTGCAAAATGAATTTTGAATTAATAAAAATTACTAATTTTAAAATCTCAAAGTGGAAAATGTTGAATAAATACTCAAAATAATCAGAATAATCATATTGATAACATATCAAAAGTTCCATGGATGAAATTTACTAGAATATAAGAATGTCACTATTTTGTATTACTAAATTAGAAGTATGAACACAAATATCTCAAAACTATAAATTATTGAAAATTGGGAAAGACAATATGTTAGCTACCACGAATTGACAAACTTTTTAAATTGGGCCATAAGCTCAAAATGACTCAAAGCCACCTAAAATAGACTTTCTCTCTAAAAACCTTCTCTCTCCTCTAACTTGTAACTTGAATGAAATGAAATGAAAATGAATAATGGGTTGAAATTTTATTATTAGAATTTGAACTAGTGTTATGATGCCCTGCAGCACCTTCCACTGTGTTCCCTTAGAAAGCCACAACATTGTAGCATAACCCATGCATTGCTGCATTAAATTAATTTCTAAATTTTTTAGTGCAAATGCACTGAAGCGCCACCAACACCAATGTCGGGGCACTTAAAAGGAGAAATTTAAACTTTCTCAAAAATGAAAACAAAGTCCTCGGGACCCATTTTAAAACACATGCAAACTCACATACACACAGAATACTTCCAAACATATGGAAATGAGGTTCAAAAGAAAAAACATTTATTGTGTTACCTCAACTCAGGTCGGATCTTAACATGTAAAATGATATATCAATTCTGGAGGTGCCACACATTGCATGATAGATCCATATGTTTATATTTTCATTAAAAGTCATTTTAATAATTTTGGCTCATTATAGGCGGAGTGGAGAAACAGAGAGATAAAGAAGTGATAGGAGTTTGGAGGCTAAAGAATGAAGGTCGTCCATTGAGCTAATTTAGAAAATTATATTGCTTGAGCTAGGTTCATAATATCTTATTTCTAATTTCAATTGCAGTTTTTTTGTAAAAGAATAAAGAGGAAAAATACATTTTAATATGTATAACTAATATTTTACCACTTAAATTTTAGTATGTCAAAGAATATATTGTCTATAAGAAATACGTTTTCACCATTTGTTTTATTTATGCTAATTGCTAGTTATTCCTCTATTAAAAATTGGCATAATCCTCTCTTATAAACTAGTAACCTTAAGATTGATTATAATCCTTGAAAAGTTTGAAAATGATATTTTGAAGCATAATTATGAGTGTTATGTTAAATGGTGAAAGTTGTAAATTTTGAATGACACGTGTATCATTCTTCATATGGTAGTGCACATACATTAAGGAGTATATATGTACCTTGTGCATATGATTAACTTGTAAAGCATTGCATATGTATTTATAATCATATGGCATATATTTTATTATGGGTGACTGATAAAGTACACTATAAACTATGTTATGTGGGCTTAATATTATATTTTATTCTACTATATTCTATAATGTTTGTCTTCATTCTTGCCCCATATGCTTCATGCAGATCTGGGAGGTCTAAGGGAGACATAAGTGAAAGTGGAAATATGAGGGGATTAGGAGGTTCTACTTCATCTAGTGGACGTAAACTATGGAAGAACTAATTAAAAGTGGAGTCATAAATAGGCATCGATGCAATGCATATGATTTCATATTTTGATGTTAAATAAATACTCTTAAAAAAGTTAAAATAAAAGGAGACTCTAAAAGTAAGTACATTTTGTTAACTCCGTATAAGAGATAATTTGGAACATTTACGAAAGGATATGAATGAAAGTACAACTTTGTTCTACTCTAGACATTAATGTACTCTGATAGGTCTATGAAACTACACGTAAATGCATATATATGAAAAGAAATTTTTAGTGTATTTCTATGAACCTGACACTTACTTCCTGCTTTTGCAATTACTAATTTAAACCTTTAACTTATGAAACATAATTATGGATATTGATTTTTGTAATAGAAATTATGTATGCCTACTGAGTTAAAATATTACTATTTCGGGGAAAGGGAAGGGCCCAATTAAGTATAGTAGATAAAGATAAGTTTGCTAGGATCAAAATTTTTGAGGTATTTTATATCAGTTGTTTAATTTGATATAGAGATTTCATGTTAATTGGATTAATGTATATATATTTTGGTACATGAAATAAAATTATGGTTAGAATTAATGCTATTTATTTTGAATGCCATAGTTAGCCCTAGTGTTTTCATATATTTATTTTGATTTGGCATGTATATTTATGCATATTCAACAGAGTTTTTATAATTTTTATATCAAAGAAAACTTAAATATTATTTAGGGATTGATAGAGCCCTAAATTATTTTCATAATTATTTAGATTACTCCACTGTCCCCATCAAGTTTTTGGTGCCATGGCCAGGAAGAATTTATTTTGTTTGTAATTTTACTATATTTTTGAATTAATTACAGAATTAGACATACTCATACTTTATTAATAATATTATTTTTGCATATTTATTTTATATTTGGGGTAGATATTGTTTATATTACATTGTATTTTGCATTAATAGTCAAGTCATTAGTCATTATATTATTTCATTTTAGCATGATTCCATAAATTAAAATTTAAATTACTCTAAAAATTATATAAGCTAAAACCATAGCATTTATTTTTTGAAGCACCATGGATCCAGTAAAACTCAATAAGTAAACACTGTTAAATCATTAATTAATCGAATCATATGGATTGAAAGTTATATTATTAATTTTTTGTAAGTGATGAAGCGTTGGAACTAAAACCGTGATGCCACATCATATTCATCATTGTAGCATTGATAGCACCGCAGGGGTCACCTGACACGACTACTACTGCACTGACATGTGGCAGCATCGTAGTGGTGGCCCAATTTTAAAAAAAAAATCATTTTGATTTCCCAGAACTAGCATAGCTGCACCACGTGGCCTAAACCCTTATAACATTTGAATCTGATTATTTCTTTATTTAGTTCATGCTTTAAGAGCCGTGGTGCCATACCTTGTAGTGTCGCTGTGCTTAAATGTTTATAAATTGGAATATCAATTTTCATCTCAGTTCACCTTGTATTCCATCCATTTCTCCTTCTCTACTCTTAAGCTTCTCTCTATAGCAAGGGCCCCCAAAACCTCTGGATCAGGAAAGATGAGAGCTATAACCTATGACAAATTCAAATTGGTTTCTAAGGTAGCTAAGTCAAGGTTTGCAAAATGGGTAGTCTCTAGACCTCTTATCCATGTGCATGGATTTCTTGTCCCAACCCTACCAATCTAGCAAAAAATTTTAGATAAAGGTTGGGCCCATGTTTATGAAGAACCTTATACTGTTGTGGTGAATATATTTAGAGAATTTTATGTAAATTGGTAGAAGTCTTCAAATTAAAGGTGCTTTGTAACATGAAAATGGGCTCCTTCTTATGTTTTAACCATTAATAGAATCCTTAAGTTACAAGAAATAGAATTTGTTAAACATTTTGCTTTTATTCATACCCCTTTTGATTCCCAAGAAATTTTGGTGTTACTTTGTGGACCAAATAATAGAGTTAGGTGGAAGACTTGAGAACATAAACTCATTAATTTCCATATATCCCATATGAAAATTAAGGATAGGGCCCTCCTAAATTTTGTTATTTAGAAGGGCTACACTATTAATATTGGAAAGTTGGTCCTGTCTCCCCTTAAATACATTATGAGGAGATCTACTTCAGTGGGTTTATGCCACCATTCTTTATTATATGCTATTCTATGTAGTTGAAGGAGTGAGTGGTGATCAAAATGAAGAACAGTTATTCCCTATAACTACTCTCACCAGGGTAAATACTGAATTTTATGCAATTAGATAAAGAAGAGGAGGATCCTAATGAGCCCAGGTTTTCTAGAAGGCAGGGAGCAATAGCAGCAGGAAGAGTGTAGGGACTCCTAAATCTGTAAGTGATCAGGTTGTAGGCTTGAGTGGGAAAATGGAGAAGGTTATTATGGTAAGTCATGAGACTGGTAATTTTAAGTAAAAATACAGATGGCTCATATGATGGATAAACAAGAAAAATGATACTAGTATAATTCAGATTTTAATGAGGCACTTATTGGAATGTTCATAAATAGTTTATTTTTTGAAAGGCTAGAGCAATATGAGTTTCCTTCTACACCTGAGTATTGATCTTTTATTTGGCAGTCTGGATAAAGAGATGAAGAGGAGGAAGAAGATGAGGAAGACCTTGATTTTGATGGGTAGGCTTGAGAGAGTGTGTGTGTGTGTGAGAGATTATTGCTTTTAATTTATAGCGTTACATTTTCATTTTATTTCATTTTGAATTTTCATTATAGTTTGTCTGAAGACTTAAAACTTAATACTTCTGGGAGACAACTCATCTATGTGTGATGTTAGTATCAGTGATGTTAATGTAATAATATATTACGTTTCATTTTCAACACATATTTATGTACTTCTTACTACTCATAAGAAAACATGTGTCTTTAGTGTTCGTTTATATGTTTATTTATAAATTAGCAAACTCCTTTAATGCCTAAATTATTATTGTCCTCTAATTACTTTTAGATTCTAATTATTTAATTAACCATTATTAAAATGATAATTAAAAATTATGAAAAATTAGCATAATAATAAAACCCTAGATCCTAGTTTGAATGAACTCTATTTATACTTCAATGGTTAGAAAAACAAATACTTAACTCATTCAATCATTTGAGTTATTGTCCTAATTAAATTTATAAGCTATTCCTTTATGAATTTAATTTCTATTATTATAAGATGAATAATTAGTATTAAAAATTAGATATGAGTAGATTAAAAATTTGAAATCATGGCTAACTAAAAGATAGAATTAGTAATCTCATCAAGTCTATACATTAAAATTATTAAGATTGTATGAGAATCCTAAAGCAGAAGCTGATATTCAAAATCATTAATTTAATACTCCACAAAAGAAAAAGAAAAAGAACTACAAATAGTTTTTAACAAGAAAAAGATATCAAAAAAAAAAAAAAAAAAAAAGATGAGTATATTCAAAATTTGGAATCAGTGAAAGTTTAAGATTTGAAATTTAATCTTATATAAAAAATATAAAGGATAAGATGAGAAAGCTAATACAAGGGATGACGAACTAAAGAAAGTATAATTTTAACTACAATCATATCTAATTATTAATACTATATTATTCACTTCAACATTCAAAAGTTAATTATTAAATATATAACATATAATTTTAAATTAGGTAAAAATAAGAATGATTTATTAAGTTTAACTATAAATATTTTTCCAAACCAGAAGTATAGCTTTGATTTTTTTACTAATTCTATATAGTGATGCAGTATCCTATATTTAGTAATTTAGATTGTCACTTTTTTTTTTTGTTTATCACCTAATCAGAATTACAAATTTTTATTTAATTGAGGTCAAACAACAATTTAGGTTGGGTAGGATTTAATAAGTGTGAATAACGTTATATTTTATGTCTTAATTTATTAGTAAAAAAATGTTATTTTAGTTATGATTATGCAAGAAAATATAAAAATGGGCAAAATTTTCAAGTATGTACAGCACCGCAGCATCGAACATAATATCACTACAGTGCCATCATTAACACTGCCTGAGTGCCCAAATATGAACATGGTAGTGCCAAGTCTCTATTTGACAGTGCCACAACATCATAGAAGTCAATGAAATAAAGCCTAGACTCTATCTGTATAGTGCCACGAAGGTAAATTCTAGCACCTAGGTCTTCATAGCCTAGAATAAACGTCACCCGTAGGATTTCCCTTAGGTGGATACCTATTGACGTAGCATCGACTCGAACCTATCACTCAACACAAATCAGGCTCGATTTTTTATTCGTAGATGTCGATCGACTCAATCGAATTTATTTTCGATCAAATTGATACATTATTGGGCTCAAATCAATTCACCAATCGAATCAAAATCAAATCAAATTAACTCAAATTGAATTCGATTTCAATGGCTCCGATTAAACCGTTTTGACTCGTCACAAGTATATATATAATAATAATTGATACGTCATAAAAAATTATCTTAATCGGGCATGAATCTTGATGCAAAATCAAGTTTAGAAACTTCAAAAATTAATTCGGAGACCATCCAAACTCCGATTTCAGCAAACATATAGTCGAACTGAGCGTCTCAGGAATACAAACTCAACGACACCAAGATCAACCCAATCCGAGCCCAAATGAATCCGAATCAAGGGCTCAAAGCGCTGTTGGAATGTTCAAACCGCAATTTGAGTTACCAAACATTCTCCGATTTTGACGAGCTTATACTCGAATCAAACGGATCGACGAGATGAATCCAATGAGCTCAAGATCACTGAATTCCGAAATCATTAAAGCCTTCAAATGTCCAATGAACGGTCCACGGTCAAAGGGTTCAGCAACAACCCATAACCACCCACTCTCCCTCTCCCTCAACCCATAACCACCCACTCTCCCTCTCCCTCAACCCCAATAACGTCCAAGCCTCCCTCCTTTCATACATGACATGTCCAAGCCTCCCTCCTTTCATACATGACATGTCCAAGCCTCCCTCCTTTCATACATGACATGTCCAAGCCTCCCTCTTCTCATACATGACACGTCCAAGCCTCCCTCCTTTCATACATGACATGTCCAAGCCTCCCTCTTCTCATACATGACACATCCAAGCCTCCCTCCTCTCATAGATGACACATCCAAGCCTTCACCCTCTCATACATGACATGACCAAGAACTCCTCCTCCCCATTGGCAAGGAACTCCAACACCCGCTCTCCTCTCCTCTTCAAGTTACACGAAATCAGCCTCCTCTCCATACGAAGCCTCCTCCATCGTTTCTACAGCAGTTGCAGGCCGGCGATCTTCTAAATCTTGAGTATATCCTCTACATATTCATCTTCTTTCTTTTCCTTTTAACAATTTTAATGATGAAAAAGTGATTTGAGAAAGTTTAGTGCTATCATTTTAGAAGGAGAAGAAAGTCTATTAGATTAAAAATGTGAGAATTTTTCTTTCCATTGTTTTCTCTTATTGCAAAGAGAATGATTCTCTTTCATTTTTTTAACTCAATTTTTTTTTGGATTTTCAACGATTCTTGAATGTTTGAGTTGTTAGATTGGAGATGCTCTTTTCATTTATTTTCTGTTAAGTTTAAGAATTTATTTTCTCTTTTGAAAAGTTTCTTGAGCATGTATAGAAGAGATATGAAATGATTCATCATCTACATCTTTCATGGTCAAGATTATTTATGTTGGTTGCTTTAACTGTAAAGAGAAAGTTTAAAGGTATTACATGTATGATTATGTCCCTTATCATTTAAAGCAACGATCTTTTGTTTGAAATCTTGGTTTATCCCTTTATAAAAATTGTGTTTGAATTATCTATAATAGAGATTTCGAAAGAGCATTGGTATATTTTCTTCTTCTTAATAACTCATGATCATGAAAAATTACAATCTTGATGAATATGGTATATTGTCGGTAGATTCAAGTGAGATTAGTAAGTTTGTTGAAATATCTACTTATACTTCATATTTCAATTTTAGAGAATAAGTGGTTCAAATGCAAGTTTGTGTGTTCTACATTGGGAATTTTCATAAGTCTTTGGAAAGAGTAAGTTAGCATCAATTGTTCTTTCTCATTATTTTTGTTGGAAAGTGTAAGTTTTAAAATGAAAATGTGTGGATTTTGAATGGTGTGTTTCTAAAGCTTTTTGTGTGAGACATTGGAAACTAAAGTGCGTTATAAATGTGTACTCTAAAAAGGTGGATTATATATACGTTTTCAAAGAGAAAATAAATATGATTTTGAAAGGTCAAAGAGAAAATAAATATGATTTTGAATGAGTTTTTGTGGTTTTGAAAGGTGAATAGTGAAGCAAAATTTTGTGTTTAAGTTTGAAAAGTGAAAGTGTAAGTGTATGTTAGAAAGGTATTGTATTGAAACATGCAAAAGTAAAGTGTTTAATTTTGTGGTAAGTGAATATTTTCGAAATTGGAACTTGTATGTTTTACAAATTGGAATGTGTGATTTTAAAAAGTGAATTTGTGTGTATGTTTGGAAAAACAAAATAGTATGAAATATGTAGATATGTAATAGTAAAGTGAATATGAAAATGCGTGTATGAGTGTATGTTGGAAAGTGAAATGATGGGTTTTAAAAGTAAAACTTGTGCATGTTTTGGAAGGTAGAGATGTATTTGAACTTGTATACATTTTTTGAAATAGTGAAAGTTGTATATATTAGAAGTGAAGGTATGTGTGTCGAAGGTGAAAATTGTGTTCATTTTAGAAAATATGAAATCGTGTATGTGAGAAGTGAAGTTTTTGTTTGAGCATGTTTTGAAAAGTGTAACTTGTGAGTAATTTGAAAAGTGGAAAAGTTTATGTTTTAAAAAGTATAAAATTGATTTTGAAAAATGAGATGTTGGAATTTTGAGATAAGTGAAAGTGTTGAATGGTTCCAAAAGGACATACAACCAAACCAGTGTCCAAGCCCGAAGAAAGGTACGTCTTTATTTTCAGTAAATTTCAATTATTTTATTGTTTATTATTAAACATGCTCTAATCCCTGCTTTTCCTTATTTTTCCTGTTTTATTTACATAAACTGCGAGGAATGGTACCGGTCGAGGGAACAAAAGTACAAAGAGCTAAAGGTGTCAGTCGCCTCTATCCAACCGGGTAGAGGTGCTACGGGCGAAACCACCGGGTCGTAGCCCCCGATTACTGTAAGTATTTCTAAACTTAGAAAACCTTTAGCGGCCCCTTGATGTGGTTTGCGTAAATCCTTCCCTTTTAGGTTCCTGTAGTAACTTCAATTTTATTAGGTTTATTTTTATTTGCTTTTAGATCCTTAAACCCCTTTTACACAAGCGCAAAGTCCTAAGGGTTAGTAATAACAAATTTTTATCCCATATAACAGTAGTGACACTTAAGGACAAAAATTAAGGATCGGGTCTTAGAAAACTTAGACTTAGGATGCATGTACACTTTAGGATAGAAACATATAACATAGAAAACTTAGTGACATTCATTATTATTATTATTATTATTATTATTTTTATTTTTACTTATTTATTTAACAAATAAAATTTAATTAACTAATAATTTTCTTTTAAATAATAATTAATTTAGGACATATCAAAATCACATAATCTAATACACACACTTAGATTTATTTACTAGGACAACCGACTCTAGCTTTAGGTTAGGCCGGTGTTTATTTCCTTACTGCACTGTGACGGCTTTTTCTCGAGTTTTACTACATGTTGGTTTTGAAATGTTGGTGTGTTTGTTTATTTATTTTTACTGCACTCTGTGTTTTGATTTGATTAACGATTAGATTACCCATAGGTTAGGAGCGATCTGGATTGTTAATATGATTTTCTGCAGTGGCCACACTCATGTAGGGCAATAAAAAGGGGGCTAATTAATCAATAATCATATAAATGCTACAAGTGCTTCAGCTGCTTAGCCCCCAAATGAAAAAGAGTGTGGCCAAGTGTGGCTGGTGGATTTAATTTAAATGCATATATATAATTGCTTGGAATGATTTTTGCTTAGGATAACCCTGCAGGTGGTTTAGATCTTCTTTTTCTTTCAGTGAAATGTAATGTAATGTAAACGTGTTTGAAAATATGTGAAAGTGATTTTGAAAGCAGGATATCACATCCAATTTGGAATCTAAAGAAAGGAGAATATACCTCGAAGGATTATTCTCTTTTATTTGGAAAGCCAAATTAGGATGATTTTAGTATCCAAATAGAAATGAAAATACCCCTTTTAGGGATGAGTTTCTTTTCATTTGGATATCCAGACCCGACAGATCCAAGAAGTTCGTAGAAAAAAAAGTACATAACGAGAAGATTAAGGAAAGAAGATGAAGAAATGAAGATTCAAGGAAAGGTATATCCCATTTCAAAAATCACTTGCGTCATTCTTAGGATTAGAATCCGGGTTTGTTATCAGTGGTGCCCGACCACTTTACTTTTCTGCAAATTCTGGGTGTAATATGGACATTGGATATTAGACATTAAATTTGGATTATTAAAATTGATTGTTTACATTGTTTGTGCAGTAGATTTTTTTAGGATCTTGCATGTCGTGTTTTGTTTTAGCCTGGATACGAATCGGAGTGCTTTTTTTCGTAAGGGTACGCTTAAAATTCTTCTACTTGTAATTTTAAATAAAAATTTTAGGCTCACATAGTAACTCTAACGATCTAAGAAGTAAGCTCGGGGCCGCCGAGAGTCAGCATAAGCATATTAATACTTTTTCTTCCTTGTTAGGCACCTCCCCACCTGTGGGTTCTTGCAGACCACTTGACCTATGAGGGTGCAGTTCTGTCAAGGGGAAGTTATGCAATCTCTAGGGAAAAACCTATTTTCTAAGCCTAATTTTTAAACTGCTTCATATTCATTTTATGCATTCGAGTCAATTAGCATGCATTGCATTATATACAAATTAAAAAGAGTCTAAAATATTAATTACATTTTTTTAGGCATAATTCACCCTACATAAGTTATGGGGCCAATTAGGAACTGTCTTAGATGTCGGCCCCCAATTCCTTAAAACTTAAACAACGTCCCTACCCATCTTTCATTAGAGACTGGAGACATGATTTTAAAGCGCCTAGGTGGTTAGCTGGCTCCCCAATCCAGGCCGGGGTAAGTCCAGATTTGCACTTCATTAGTTAGGTTCGGGTCACTATTTTATAGTACCCAAATTAGATTTAGGTTCTGAGGCAGATTCTTTTTAGATCTTAAGTCCTCGCCCTCCGGGAATATAATCCTAAATTTCTAATAAAATGTCAACTTAAACATAAAATTTTCTCTTAAAATGTAAAGCCCAACATAGGATAGATTGAGGTTGCCTCTGAGCTTCTCAAAATCTGGCTCCTCCTACTTTTCTTCCTTTGACCCGCTAATAAATGTTCAACATTGAGCTTTCTCCTTGAAAAAATTCCTACTTCTTTTTTCTTGTCTTTTACTCTATAATCAGAAGGATATGAAATCACTGCTTTAATCGAGAGTTTTCTTAGGAGCTTCTCTCCTAGGATGTAATTAACTATAGGGGCTTGCCTCTATAGGGATTTGAGAACCCCAGACTAAAATAAACCTTATTTTATTCGTATAAAATAAGGGAAGAATCTTTAGGAACGTAGATATTTTTAAAACCTCAATTTCTAATCTTGAATAGACTTGTAGAATATTATTATTTCTTTTTCAGATAATATAATATTATACTTGTTATATTCAACTTTAGAAATGATAAATTTTATAAAACTCATTCTCGCTTTTGGATATCTTGAAGAATGTTACGTTCGTCTTTCAAGATGATATAATATTCTTCTTGTCATATCTAAATAAAAGAATGAATAAACTTTTTCAAAAAACATATTTCTATCTTTAAACATATTCTATAGAATTTCATTTTCATCTTTTGAGATGATATGTTATTCTTTGAACTATGTTTAATTATAGAAATGTCAATTTTCGAAATCTTATTTTGATATTGAATTCATTGTAGAATATTGTGTCGGCCTCTCGAGACTGTACTTTATTCTCAATGCAGTATTTGATTACAAAATAGGAGAAATCAAAATCTGCGTGGTGATACATAATTTTTTCCCACCAAGGTTTTTCTGGCGACTCCGCTGGGGATCAATCCTCTCTCCATCTTTAGCAGTGTTTTATACCCTTTAATCGGTAGTATATTTGTGCTCGTCATAGGTTGTAACTACCTTTCTTCCGCCGGTTCTTTTATTCATTTCATTCTTGGATAATTTGGCCAGTATCTAAAAAATTTATGAGGTCTTATTTTGGACCCCGTTAGAAAACTAACGGGAAGATCCTTTGTACGACCTTTTTGTAAAGAATTTTTCTGTGCTAATTCAAATGTTGCAGTTACATTTTTCTTGTAGCTTGATGTTTGACTTAGCACTGGGTCCAAAATCCCTTTGCCCAATCTTTAGTAATATATATAGTTACTTTTTTTAGTAACTTAATGTATTATTTGGATTGGGTCTAAATAATTTTAAGTCTTAAAAATTTTTAAACTTATATGTCCTAGCCAATATGTTGCAGTTATATATATTTTTGTAACTCAATATGTGACTGGACAAATCTTAAGAAAAATTGAACTTTGAAATCAAAGTTTTCTTCTTATCTAAACCAGCATATTACAGTTATATATTTTTATAGCTTAATATGTTTGGTAAGATAAAATCCAAAAGCTGAAACCTTCAAAACAAAACTTTTTGCTTGTCCTACTAACATATTATAGTTATATGTCTTTGTAGCTTGATATGTTTGTTAGGACAGGGTCCAGAATCTGATATATGCAAGATTTTTTAGATTAAATTTGATTTAAATTGAGAAAAGTTTGAAGGTTCAAATACAAGTCAAGCTTATAAAAATAATTTTGCTAGAGAAAATAGCAGGTTGATTTCTTTTAAAAAGAAATTTACCTCTATCTTCCTTAAATTGTGATTAAAACTTCAATGTGGTTGACTCCTCTAAACCTTAAAGAATAAGACCTATGGTTATCAATGCTAAAATGAAAAGTGTGTTCCCTCCCTCCCTCCACTTGGGTGGATTAAGACTTTAGATGAAGATATATCTAATCTCATTTCCTTTTGGAACTGTAAAGCACAAAAGTTTTGCTAATTTTGTTAAGTTCCTAGCAATCGTCTGAATTAAATTCAAATATATTTTCAAATCTCATATTCAACCATATTATAATTTTTTTAATCTTAGGAATGAATAATTATTGGTTGATATATTGAAGTTTTAAAATATTTTGAATTCCCTCATCTTTAAGCCTTCTTGTAGGTTAGAATCTAAAACGCTTTTAAATCCTATTTCTTAAGAGTACTACATGGATACGACGATTTGTCCTCTACTATGTGGTTTAACTCTGATAGAAAATGGTCCTTAAGGCATGCGATGAAGATAAATGACCTAATCAATTATATAAATGCCTTCGTTTACCGTTTGAAATTTTCTCTTATGGTAATATTTTTAAATCAAATTTTAGCTAAGTTTACTCTTGGCTATATTACTTCATTTGAGAAAACTCATGAGCAGTTCTTATTAAATATTGATCATCTTAAATTTCATTCAAGTCGAAAACTTAGGACAATTCAAGTTTCTTTATTAAGGTTAACCCATGATATGGTTAACATTCCATTTATCATGTGGTTTTCCCTCAAAATTAATTAAATCATCTTGAATTGATACTAAGTTAATCGATTTCATAATATTTTTGATATTTTCCTTCTTTAGTAGTAAAATAAATAAATAAATTATTATCATATTTGGGTTCACCCATTATGATATCCATAAATAACTTCTTCTGAATTAAGATATATGTCAAATTGAAATTGGAGAAAGTAGAAGTCTTGTTGATCTCCTTAATATTATGCATCTCATACACATCTTGCAAGTTTATGAACTTGTTTCATAATTATCTCATTCAAGTTATTTATTCGTACTATAGGATTGGGTCCGATTTGTAGATCCATCTTCCTTGTATGAGAGAGTTAATTTTCTACTCTTATACTTGAAAGACGATTTTACAAATGGAATAATCATTTCAAGGTTTGAGAAAAGGAAGCCTAAAAAAAAAAGAAGAAGTAAAACATATTTACTAAATGTGAAAACAAAAAAAGGACACATTTATTAAATGTGTAAAAAAAAAAAAAGAGAAGAAGAAGAAGAAGAAGAAGATGGCTTCCTTTTCTAAATCTTGAATATCAAAAGACTCATTCATCCTTAGTATTTTGAACACTTAACTTTGAGAACTCAAAATTTTGGTTCATCATCAAGTATTGATGTTCTATTAGATGCAAATATATATCATCTAAAAGATTTGAAAATGTTGAATTTCTATCTCCAATTTAATTCTCTTTTGATATAATTCTTAATTCAAAAATAAGAAAAATATGAAGAAGAAAATCCCAGTTTTTGCTTGTAGGGAGCTTTGATCTGGGTTAACAAAATCTAAGTCTCGAGACCTCTCTAGTTAGCAAACTTAAGCAGGTCAGTTCAGATTTTCAAATCATTATCAAGAAAAATCACATAGATGATCAATCTAAATGGAGTTGTAATGGTGCTGCTTATACATTATTGGGTTTCACATATCTAACATAATTGAGATGTATAAACAAACCATGATCCAAAAATCTTTAACTCTCTTTTAGACATCTTCCAATTTGAATGAGATTCTAGACATGGTCCTAATGCTTAATAACATATAGTGATATTTATGGATATAAAAATCACTTTCTTTAGGTTCAAAATTTTGAAACTAAACTAAGGGACATCCCTTAGGTTGTTATGAGATGATTGTCTAATGTTCTCATTCATTATTGAGTATATATCATACAAATTTAAATCTATTATTGACTGAACTAGGATGTTAGAACATTAGGGGTTCTATCCTTAGTGATGTCGATGATACCTTTGTTTGAATCTTTGTCAAACTTCAAAACAAAATCAAGCTACAATTTGACTAAGTCCATAATTGACTAATCTTGGATGTTAGAATTGGAGGGATTCTATTCCTGATAAAGTCTATGATAATTTCGTCAAAAAGATATGAAATTCAATTCACAGTATATCTTTATCATAAACTAGATTTGGTTGTTAGAGCCTAAACAACTCTATCCCTGTTTCTTTTCATAGCATTGAAATTCAAAATATTTGAAACTACAATTTTCTTTAAAGAAAGTTGTTAAGTTTTGATTATTTTGATTAAACTCATATTGGTCATATTCAAAATATATAATTTAAAAGGAGTCAACCCATCTTTCGTTGAGTTTTTGAATATTTTCCCATGTCATTTTCATTGGGTTAAGATGATTAAAACTTAAACGATCACTTTCAAATATTATAAGAAATTATCAAATGAAAAATAAAGCTCTCACTCTCTGATGAAAATCAAACTTTTCTCAATCATTATGAATATTTGATATTTCTTAGTGCTTTCACTATAAAGGATACTCAAATATGCTCGTTGTTCTGTAATAACTCATGCAAAAGTTAAAAAATTTTCAGAGAAAATTTTATCATGTTGCATTTAGTTCTTTTAAAATGAGAACTCTAGAAGATTCTTATTATTTTCTTTGAGTTACTCGAAACAAATTCAATTACAGAATGAATCTTTAATCAAAATCTTGCATTTCTCCTCCAATGGTCGAGATGTTTTGATAAGTCTTTATTTATCAAAGATGGTCAAACTACTCCCTTTTTGTTTTCCTCACATATAATGATCCGGTATAAAAACATAATCCCTAGTGGATTATTTGTAAGTTATAAAGATCATTTATAATGAAGGATAAAATAAAATTTTAATCAAAAGATTTTCAAGTCTATCAATCTTCAAAATTTTTTTCTTTCCCTTTTAGAAAATGACATGTATAAAAGCTTATGATCTCTAGTAGAACATTGTAAGTTATCAATGTCATTTGTGGTTAAGGGAAAAGATTTAAAGCCTTAAAGAAATAAACTTTACTTTAAAAATTCACCACCCTAAAATCAGTCTTTAGGTCTAAGTCCGCTTTTACGGCATCCTATTGACTTTCTGGCTTAAGTCCGCTCTTACGGCAGCCAATCCTGTTTAAATCAGTCTTTAGGTCTAAGTCCGCTTTTACGACATCCTATTGGCTTTCTGGCTTATGTCCGCTCTTACGGCAACCAATCCTGTTTAAATCAGTCTTTAGGTCTAAGTCCTCTTTTACGGCATCCTATTGGCTCTCTGGCTTAAGTCCGCTCTTACGGCAGCCAATCCTGTTAAATTCGTCTTTAGGTCTAAGTCCGCTTTTACGGCATCCTACTGAATTTCTGGCTTAAGTCCGCTCTTACGGCAGCCAATCCTGATTAAATATGTCATTAGGTCTAAGTCCGCTTTTACGGCATCCTATTGACATCTTTGGAGTTAGGAGTAAGCATCCCTAGTGGCATCCTAATCTTCGTCCCGAGGAGAAGTATAAGCATCCCCAGTGGCATCTTCTCTTCATTAAATTCTAAATCTTAAATCTGTCTTTAGGTCTAAGTCCGCTTTTACGGCATCCTATTTACATCTTTGAAGTTAGGAGTAAGCATCCCTAGTGGCATCCTAATCTTCGTCCCGAGGAGAAGTATAAGCATCCCCAGTGGCATCTTCTCTTCATTAAATTCTAAATCTTAAATCTGTCTTTAGGTCTAAGTCCGCTTTTACTGCATCCTATTGACATCTTTGGAGTTAGGAGTAAGCAACCCTAGTGGCATCCTAATCTTCGTCCCGAGGAGAAGTATAAGCATCCCAGTGGCATCTTCTCTTTATTAAATTCAAAATCTTAAATCTGTCTTTAGGTCTAAGTCCGCTTTTACGGCATCCTATTGACATCTTTGGAGTTAGGAGTAAGCATCCCTAGTTGCATCCTAATCTTCGTCCCGAGGAGAAGTATAAGCATCCCCAGTGGCATCTTCTCTTCATTAAATTCTAAATCTTAAATCTGTCTTTAGGTCTAAGTCCGCTTTTACGGCATCCTATTGACATCTTTGAAGTTAGAAGTAAGCATCCCTAGTGGCATCCTAATCTTCGTCCCGAGGAGAAGTATAAGCATCCCTAGCGGCATCTTCTCTTCATTAAATTCTAAATCTTAAATCTATCTTTAGGTATAAGTCCTCCTACGGCATCCTATTGACATCTTTGAAGTTAGGAGTAAGCATCCCTAGTGGCATCATAATCTTCGTCCCGAGGAGAAGTATAAGCATCCCTAGCGGCATCTTCTCTTCATTAAATTCTAAATCTTAAATCCGTCTTTAGGTATAAGTCCTCCTACGACATCCTATTGACATCTTTGAAGTTAGGAGTAAGCATCCCTAGTGGCATCCTAATTTTTATCCTGAGGAAAAGTATAAGCATCCCTAGCGGCATCTTTTCTTCATCCTATTTACACTCTTGAAGTTAGTCTTGATTTATAAAAAAAGGTTTCAATCATATCAAAATCAAATTCAAAATTTCTATTCGTGTCAAAGCTCATTCAACTTTTCAATATCTTTGCTTTATTAAATAATACTAATTTCATTAGCTATTATTATTTTTTAAAGCCATCAATGCCAACATCAACTTCAAAATCACAGAATCAACTCAAATTTTTGTCAACTTTTATTTTGATTTTCTATCAAAATAATAAAATCTTTTCAAATTGTATACTCAAATCTTCAACTTTAATTCTGGATCTAGTTGATCATTTCGGTCAACACCAATACGCACAATAAACTTTGGCAAGTTTATCATGCCTATTGGGGGTCCATTTGTTGACCTCATTATTCGAGGTCAATTTCCCCGGACTCAATTCTAGCACCTAGGTATTCATAGCCTAGAATAGACGTCACCCGTAGGATTTCCCTTAGGTGGATACCTATTGACGTAGCATTGACTCGAACCTATCACTCAACTCAAATCAGGCTCAATTTTTGATTCGTCGATGTCGATCGACTCAATCTAATTTATTTTCGATCAAATTGATACATTATTGGGCTCAAATCAGTTCACCAATTGAATCAAAATCAAATCAAATTAACTCAAATTGAATTCGATTTCAATGGCTCCGATTAACCCGTTTTGACTCGTCACAAGTATATATATAATAATAATTGATACGTCATCAAAAATTATCTTAATCGGGCACGAATCTTGATGCAAAATCAAGTTTGAAAACTTCAAAAATTAATTCGGAGACCATCCAAACTCCGATTTCAGCAAACTTACAGTCGAACTGAGCGTCTCAGGAATACAAACTCAACGACACCAAGATCAACCCAATCCGAGCCCAAATGAATCCGAATCAAGGGCTCAAAGCGCTGTTGGAAGGTTCAAACCGCAAATTGAGTTACCAAACAGTCTCCGATTTTGACGAGCTTATACTCGAATCGAACGGCTCGATAAGACGAATCCAATGAGCTCAAGATCACTGAATTCCGATCATAAAGGCCTTCAAATGTCCAATGAACGGTCCATGGTCAAAGGGTTCAGCAACAACCCATAACCACCCACTCTCCCTCTCCCTCAACCCATAACCACCCACTCTCCCTCTCCCTCAACCCCAAAAACGTCCAAGCCTCCCTCCTTTCATACATGACATGTCAAAGCCTCCCTCCTTTCATACATGACATGTCCAAGCCTCCCTCCTTTCATACATGACATGTCCAAGCCTCCCTCTTCTCATACATGACACGTCCAAGCCTCCCTCCTTTCATACATGACATGTCCAAGCCTCCCTCTTCTCATACATGACACATCCAAGCCTCCCTCCTCTCATACATGACACATCCAAGCCTTCATCCTCTCATACATGACATGTCCAAGAACTCCTCCTCCCCATTGGCAAGGAACTCCAACACCCGCTCTCCTCTCCTCTTCAAGTTACACGAAATCAGCCTCCTCTCCATACAAAGCCTCCTCCATCGTTCCTACAGCAGTTGCAGGCCTGTGATCTTCTAAATCTTAAGTATATCCTCTACATATTCATCTTCTTTCTTTTCCTTTTAACAATTTTAATGATGAAAAAGTGATTTGAGAAAGTTTAGTGCTATCATTTTAGAAGGAGAAGAAAGTGTATTAGATTAAAAATGTGAGAATTTTTCTTTCCATTGTTTTCTCTTATTGCAAAGAGAAGGATTCTCTTTCATTTTTTTAACTCAATTTTTTTTGGATTTTCAACAATTCTTGAATGTTTGAGTTGTTAGATTGGAGATGCTCTTTTCATTTATTTTCTGTTAAGTTTAAGAATTTATTTTCTCTTTTGAAAAGTTTCTTGAGCATGTATAGAAGAGATATGAAATGATTCATCATCTACATCTGTCATGGTCAAGATTATTTATGTTGGTTGCTTTAACTGTAAAGAGAAAGTGTAAAGGTATTACATGTATGATTATGTCCCTTATCATTTAAAGCAACGATCTTTTGTTTGAAATCTTGGTTTATCCCTTTATAGAAAATGTGTTTGAATTATCTATAATAGAGATTTCGAAAGAGCATTGGTATATTTTCTTCTTCTTAATAACTCATGATCATGAAAAATTACAATCTTGATGAATATGTAATATGGTCGGTAGATTCAAGTGAGATTAGTAAGTTTGTTGAAATCTCTACTTATACTTCATATTTCAATTTTAGAGAATAAGTGGTTCAAATGCAAGTTTGTGTGTTCTATATTGGGAATTTTCATAAGTCTTTGGAAAGAGTAAGTTAGCATCAATTGTTCTTTCTCATTATTTTTGTTGGAAAGTGTAAGTTTTAAAATGAAAATGTGTGGATTTTGAATGGTGTGTTTCTAAAGCTTTTTGTGTGAGACATTGGAAACTAAAGTGCGTTATAAATGTGTACTCTAAAAAGGTGGATTATATATACGTTTTCAAAGAGAAAATAAATATGATTTTGAAATGAGTTTTTGTGGTTTTGAAAGGTGAATAGTGAAACAAATTTTTGTGTTTAAGTTTGAAAAGTGAAAGTGTAAGAGTATGTTAGAAAGGTATTGTATTGAAACATGCAAATGTAAAGTGTTTAATTTTGTGGTAAGTGTATATTTTCGAAATTGGAACTTGTAAGTTTTACAAATTGGAATGTGTGATTTTAAAAAGTGAATTTTTGTGTATGTTTGGAAAAACAAAATAGTATGAAATATGTAGATATGTAATAGTAAAGTGAATATGAAAATGCGTGTATGAGTGTATGTTGGAAAGTGAAATGATGGGTTTTAAAAGTAAAACTTGTGCATGTTTTGGAAGGTAGAGATGTATTCGGACTTGTATACATTTTTTGAAGTAGTGAAAGTTGTATATATTAGAAGTGAAGGTATGTGTGTCGAAGGTGAAAATTGTGTGCATTTTAGAAAATATGAAATCATGTATGTGAGAAGTGAAGTTTTTGTTTGAGCATGTTTTGAAAAGTGTAACTTGTGAGTAATTTGAAAAGTGAAAAAGTTTATGTTTTGAAAAATATAAAACTGATTTTGAAAAATGAGATGTTGGAATTTTGAGATAAGTGAAAGTGTTGAATGGTTCCAAAAGGACATACAACCAAACTGGTGTCCATTCCCGAAGAAAGGTACGTCTTTATTTTCAGTAAATTTCAATTATTTTATTGTTTATTATTAAACATGCTCTAATCCCTACTTTTCCTTATTTTTCCTGTTTTATTTGCATAAACTGCGAGGAATGGTACCGGTCGAGGGAACAAAAGTACAAGGAGCTAAAGGTGTCAGTCGCCTCTATCCAACCGGGTAGAGGTGCTACGGGCGGAACCACCGGGTCGTAGCCCCCGATGACTGTAAGTATTTCTATACTTAGAAAACTTTTAGCGGCCCCTTGATGTGGTTTGCGTAAATCCTTCCCTTTTAGGTTCCTGTAGTAACTTCAATTTTATTAGGTTTATTTTTATTTGCTTTTAGATCCTTAAACCCCTTTTACACACGCGCAAAGTCCTAAGGGTTAGTAATAACAAATTTTTATCCCATATAACAGTAATGACACTTAAGGACAAAAATTAAGGATCGGGTCTTAGAAAACTTAGACTTAGGATGCATGTACACTTTAGGATAGAAACATATAACATAGAAAACTTAGTGACATTCATTATTATTATTATTATTATTATTATTATTATTTTTACTTATTTATTTAACAAATAAAATTTAATTAACTAATAATTTTCTTTTAAATAATAATTAATTTAGGACATATCAAAACCACATAATCTATTACACACACTTAGATTTATTTGCTAGGACAACCGACTCTAGCTTTAGGTTAGGCCGGTGTTTATTTCCTTACTGAACTGTGACGGCTTTTTCTCGAGTTTTATTACATGTTGGTTTTGAAATGTTGGTGTGTTTGTTTATTTATTTTTACTGCACTCTGTGTTTTGATTTGATTAACGATTAGATTACCCATAGGTTAGGAGCGATCTGGATTGTTAATATGATTTTCTGCAGTGGCCACACTCATGCAGGGCATTAAAGAGGGGGCTAATTAATCAATAATCATATAAATGCTACAAGTGCTTCAGCTGCTTAGCCCCCAAATGAAAAAGAGTGTGGCCAAGTGTGGCTGGTGGATTTAATTTAAATGCATATATATAATTGCTTGGAATGATTTTTGCTTAGGATAACCCTGCAGGTGGTTTAGATCTTCTTTTTCTTTCAGTGAAATGTAATGTAATGTAAACGTGTTTGAAAATATGTGAAAGTGATTTTGAAAGCAGGATATCACATCCAATTTGGAATCTAAAGAAAGGAGAATATACCTTGAAGGATTATTCTCTTTTATTTGGAAAGCCAAATTAGGATGATTTTAGTATCCAAATAAAAAAGAAAATACCCCTTTTTAGGGATGAGTTTCTTTTCATTTGGATATCCAGACCCGACAGATCCAAGAAGTTCGTAGAAAAAAAAAGTACATAACGAGAAGATTAAGGAAAGAAGATGAAGAAATGAAGATTCAAGGAACAGTATATCCCATTTCAAAAATCACTTGCGTCATTCTTAGGATTAGAATCCGGGTTTGTTATCAGTGGTGCCCGGCCACTTTACTTTTTTGCAAATTCTGGGTGTAATATGGACATTGGATATTAGACATTAAATTTGGATTATTAAAATTGATTGTTTACATTGTTTGTGCAGTAGATTTTTTTAGGATCTTGCATGTCGTGTTTTGTTTTAGCCTGGATACGAATCGGAGTGCTTTTTTTCGTAAGGGTACGCTTAAAATTCTTCTAGTTGTAATTTTAAATAAAAATTTTAGGCTCACATAGTAACTCTAACGATCTAAGAAGTAAGCTCGGGGCCGCCGAGAGTCAGCATAAGCATATTAATATTTTTTCTTCCTTGTTAGACACCTCCCCGCCTGTGGGTTCTGGCAGACCACTTGACCTATGAGGGTGCAGTTCTGTCAAGGGGAAGTTGTGCAATCTCTAGGGAAAAACCTATTTTCTAAGCCTAATTTTTAAACTGCTTCATATTCATTTTATGCATTCGAGTCAATTAGCATGCATTGCATTATATACAAATTAAAAAGAGTCTAAAATATTAATTACAATTTTCTTAGGCATAATTCACCCTACATAAGTTAAGGGGCCAATTAGGAATTGTCTTAGATGTCGGCCCCCAATTCTTAAAAACTTAAACAACGTCCCTACCCATCTTTCATTAGAGACTGGACACATGATTTTAAAGCGCCTAGGTGGTTAGCTAGCTCCCCAATCCAGGCCGGGGTAAGTCCAGATTTGCACTTCATTAGTTAGGTTCGGGTCACTATTTTATAGTATCCAAATTAGATTTAGGTTCTGAGGCAGATTCTTTTTAGATCTTAAGTCCTCGCCCTCCGAGAATATAATCCCAAATTTCTAATAAAATGTCAACTTAAATATAAAATTTTCTCTTAAAATGTAAAGCCCAACATAGGATAGACTGAGGTTGCCTCTGAGCTTCTCAAAATCTGGCTCCTCCTACTTTTTTTCCTTTGACCCGCTAATAAATGTTCAACATTGAGCTTTCTCCTTGAAAAAATTCCTACTTCTTTTTCCTTGTCTTTTACTTTATAATCAGAAGGGTATGAAATCACTGCTTTATTCAAGAGTTTTCTTAGGAGCTTCTCTCCTAGGATGTAATTAACTTTAGGGGCTTGCCTCTATAGGGATTTGAGAACCCCAGACTAAAATAAACCTTATTTTATTCGTATAAAACAAGGGAAGAATCTTTGGGAACGTAGATATTTTTAAAACCTCAATTTCTAATCTTGAATAGACTTGTAGAATATTATTATTTTCTTTTTCAGATAATATAATATTATACTTGTTATATTCAACTTTAGAAATGATAATTTTATAAAACTCATTCTCGCTTTTGGATATCTTGAAGAATGTTACGTTCGTCTTTCAAGATGATATAATATTCTTCTTCTCATATCTAAATAAAAGAATGAATAAACTTTTTCAAAAAATATATTTCTATCTTTAAACATATTCTATAGAATTTCATTTTCATCTATTGAGATGATATGTTATTCTTTGAACTATGTTTAATTATAGAAATGTCAATTTTCAAAATCCTATTTTGATATTGAATTCATTGTAGAATATTGTGTCGGCCTCATTCTCAATGCAGTATTTGATTACAAAATAGGAGAAATCAAAATCTGCGTGGTGATACATAATTTTTTCCCATCATCTAGCACCGCTAAGTCAAAGTGAGTGCCATGTGGATGCCATAAGTTCAACCATCAACAAAGTTGTGGCGCTAAAGTTATAACCTTTTAGGCCATGATCTGCTAGCAAAGCGACATATCGATTCATTAAATAATGGATCCATGTCAGCAAGCATTGTAACGGAGGAAACCTTTTAGCATTACAGCGTTAATTTATTTATAGGTTCTACGGTGTATGTATCTTGAGCACCATGGTTCTAGAATTAATTTTCTATGATTTTTTTATAAATAGTTTGTTTGTAATGTTAGTAAGGGAGTTTGGTCACTTATTTAATTTCAATCTTTATAGTTCTTTTGTGATTTCTTTTTCTTAGGAATGGTAACTATTAAAATTCAGAGAAGTACTAGATGCATTCTATTAGAGTATTTTGCTTATGCTTGTGGAAGCAATTCAAAATTTTCAAGGATGAGTGTAGAGAAGATCATTGAATCCTTCCAGTGATATATTTTCCTTTATATTTTCTTTCTTTTGTATAATTAATAATAAAAATAAAATTTCTTCACTTGTTCTTCATATATGTCTAAATTATTTAGTTTTAATTTGATGGTATAAATAAAATATAGAGTACTAATGAATTCTCTTTAAAAAATTTTCATAATATTTTTAATAAATCATATATTTATTTAATGCACATAGTGGCCATAGATGTAGTTAATATCACGTGTAATATGGAGCCTATGAATAGGAAAGTAGGTACAACTAGGTACGTTGGATTAATATGATGTAAGCATAGGCAAAGTGCTTTAATGTATTAAATTTCTAGAGTTGAATTATCATGAAGGGAACAATACATGTTTTACTTACTATTCTAATATTCTCGTAGGGTGACATACTATGGAAGTTTAGAGTGGTATTGACGTTGGAAGATTTTATTATCCTTTATCTCTTCATGTTTGACTGAGCGATTAGTGATACATATGCTCTAAATAACATCAATATAAAATAGAATCATTAGGAAACATATTGTATTTACATTCCTCAATCCATAAAAAATTATCCAAATAGTGTTTCATTTAATATTTTTTTATTTTAAATTAAGTGATTGAATCTCCACCAAAACTAATTTTTATTGAGCAGGATAATTATTTTAGTTGAAGCAGATAGTACTAGTATTTGCAAGTGAACATTCTTCCCCGTGGGATTGATACTCTACTCTATTACTATATCACTTGATTTGGCATTGATACTTACATATATTAAGTAGGGATTTTATAATTTTTATACTAAAGAAAACTTAAGCATTATTTAGGAATCAATTGATCCTTAAATTATTTTTATAATTCTTTATGATACTCTACAGGCCCCTATCAGTGAGCTACCAGCATTGCTATCGATATCAAGTGTCTGACAGGCCTGCCGACAAAATAGGTTTGGTCTTGTCTGAGCCCCATTTCAGGCCCAAACTAGGACATTCTAACATTACTTGGGCCCCAGGATCATCTTTTGATATTTTGGACTCAATTTTGACACTTTTTAAAGCTCAACAGAGCCTTTATATTCAAGTCCAATCTAAATTAAAAAATTTTTAGAAAAATGTACAATAATTTTTTCTTTAGTCAGCATGCACTCACATTATAATAGATTATAACAAAAATCAAGTTGATTTTATTTGGTTTGTACCCCCAAGAAGAGGTCCAATCTAATGACCAAGGATTAGTCGATTCTCAAAATATTTATGAAATTATAATTTATGTCATAAAATTTTTTGAGGAATCAATTTTTTTTTATGCAATAAGATTTACATTCAAAAATAAGGGGAAAATGATATATCTACAAAAAAATTCAAATGATTTAGCACAAATCTCACTGTAATATATGATTTGGCATGAATCTCATAAAAAATTGGAATTAGAAACTATTAAAATTAAATTCAAAATCATATGAACTCTAGTTTTAACAAATTCCTAGTCAAATTGGATGTCTCAAAGAGGCAAACCCAACGGTACCAAAGGTTATTCAATCTGAGCCCAAGTGAGACCAAATAAAACACTTGAATTATGATTAAAAACTTCAAATATTAATTGGATGACCAAATGAACTCCAAATTAGACATGTTTATAATCAATCAAATGGCTCGATGAGAAGAAACCAACGAGCCTAATATCACTCAATTCTGGCCTCATAAAGACACTTAAATGATGAAAAAATACTTTATGATCAAGAGAATCAATATGGACCGTATGATGGAGTTTTAGATTCTGAATTAAATTATCAAAATGCTCATCCAAAGAGCCTATAAATAGAGCCCATTCTTAACATGAGAGGAGGGAGGAAGAAAAAAGAGAACTAAAAATCTTTCTAGCATTTTTCTAGCTATCGCCACTGGCGTCCACCAATAACCACCATCAATGCCAAAAAATCACTATTAGTAATTTCCACCATCCTTAGAGTCTTAACAATATATAATCCTACCATTGGGAAAAATTGTTTACCTATAGACACTTACTGTAATCCCTATTGGGAAAATCAAGTTATGTTGTTGGTTTTTGTCCATTTGTGGATCTTATTCTATTATCTCCCTCAAGAAAAATGATACATCTATTTAATCCCCTACGTACTTCTTCAACAGTGAAGAAAGGAGGATTCTTGTATCACTTCTTTCGTTGTGAATTTTTCAACTAGGCAAGGCCCGAGATTTTTTCTCTATTAGGGTTTTCCACATAAAAATTTTTCTTGTCTTCCTACTTAATATATAAGTGTTAAATTTTTGTATAATGATAAGACATAAGACACATACTCTATTAGCTCAAATTTTCTAACACATCATAATATATACACTTTTTATAAAAAATTTTCATCTATTTTGGATTTCAACCTAAAATAATAAATACTTAAAAGCTACCAAATAATATAAGTGATCAATATTGCACAATTTACAAATACAATAACTAATGAATATGATAACAATGCTTTATTTTAAGGAATTGTAATAGAGGAATTGGAAAGGATGGATATAGCAAAATTATTATTTATTGTTGTATGACATCAACGCCTTTACCTTTTTTTTGTATTAAAATATTTTTGTAACTGATGGCATGCACACTCAAAATATATTGGACATCAACCAATCTTTCTTCACATTCAATTTCTCCATTGAAACCCTACATCTAATTCCAATAATGATTATATAACTAGAATTGTAATAAAATTTCTTGAATTGAATGATAAGTTAATACAATGGTTATTCTTATAGACAATATAAGAGCTTAATAAAAGGAAATTTCAATAAATGAAAATATATACACTATTCTCACCATATATTATAACTATAAACTCCTACAATAAATATTAAACTTATGCAATATTATTTATATGACAATAAATAATTTTAATACCTTAAAAATTATATTAATCATCCAATTTAGTAAGATGTGCATGCCTAAATTTACACAATTACTTGAACATTTTTGTATTGTTTATATACTATGAACATTATGCTATATCATAATAATTGGCAAATTATCCTACAATCAGAACTCTGATATTATTGAGCTCTAATATATAAGAAAACTAATCTAAATATTATATATCATATTTTCACCATCTTCATATAATGAGGTAGCATTTAATTCCACTGTGATGAATATTATTGATGTGATATCAGACTTATTATCTAAGAATTTTGATTTTTTTTCTTTCTGAAGGTGATTTTCACTCTATTTTTATCACATATAGATGTCTTTATATTTTGAGATAAATTAAATAAATTTAATTTAGGTCTTGTTTTATGTTTAACTTTATCTTGGATTGGTATAGCATGAATGTATGCATATTGACTTAAACTATATTTGAATCTCTTATTCAAGTTATTCAATATATTAATCTATAATGTTTCTCTTATCTATTGTGTTTGTAATAAACTAGCATATAAATCATTAATAGGGAAATTAAAGTTTCATTATAGAGGGTTTTAAAAATTTTACCCTAAATTTAAAGAGTTAGACTTTCTATAAAATTCATATGGCTTAGTAATTTCAACAAGTAAAAAACTCCAAATTAAATATTGGGTTTTGATTTTGTTAAAAATTAATGTCTAGAGCGTTATTTATTTCGGGAGGAAATTTAGACTATTTCAAAATTTGATATAAAATGAGCCCTCAAAATATATTTAATTAATCCATAAGTGATAGGTTTCATATATATAAAAGGCTTTCATGCTCTTATTTTATTGCTAAAAGTTAAAAATAAGCCATTAAATCTATCAAATTCATTAATCGATTATATATCATTACAAATATAAATTAATTTCAAGCTGTATAACCATTTTTAAGATTTTCATAAGTATAATTATTTCAGTTTCATATATAAATAGAATAAAAGTAAAAGAATGACTTTTAAAGTCATATTTTCTATCAACAAGTAATCAAATGAACCCTAAATTTGAAAAAATGTCCATGTTTTTAAGGGTGCCAATCATAAATTTCTTAATTTGATGATAAATTATAGAAGAGTTTTGATGCATTCAAGTTGATAACACAATGTAATCAATTCATCAAGCTCATTGTTTGGTTCAAATGCTACTCCATTGATCTGCTTGTAATTTTCTAGAATCTCATTTCTATTGCAACATCAAATTTATAAAGGGAGCATCAGGTCATACTGAGAATGCAAGCATAGATGATATGAAAGCATTATTATAGGAAAAATTCTGTCAAAAGAATTCACCCATAAGTTTAATGGATGAATAAAATGATTTCAATATAGATAAAACAAATGATGATTTTGAGAAATTTAAAAATTTAATGTAGGATGCAGAAGCACAGTTATACCCTTGTTGTAAGTCATTCTTAAAAATATCATATTACATTTATTTCTTTTGAAGTGTTGACACTTTTGGAATACAAGTTCTTTTGATATGTTATTCGAGTTATTGAACAATGTCTTTCCCAAAGGGGTGTTTTTTTTCTTAAGAATACATACAAAGTGAATAAGATAATGAAAACATTTGATCTTGTATCAACAAAAATAGATATATGTCCTAATAATTGTATGTTATTTTAAAAAGATAAATCTGATCAAGAGATACATCATGTAGTTATATTTATGGAGTATCAAGTTAGTTAAGTACTATGAAGAAAATTATTAGAGGAAAGAAAACTCATACGAAGTTAGCTAAAATTGTTCAATATTTTTGTTAATTTTTACACTTCGAAGATTATTCAAAATAAAAAAATCCTTATGAAGTGATTATTTTCATGCTAAATATATACATAAATAAAAATGGCTTGTTATAGCATCCATTTAGGATTATAAGTATTCACCTTGGTTTAGCTAGTGATGCTTCAATCAATTTAGGATTATTGGTAGTATTTATAGTACTTGACCTATACTTTTAGTTCCACATAACATGTTGCCTTGGGATGGAATGCAACTAAATTATTTAATTCTATCTACTATTATACTTGGAGGAAAAAGACCCTAAAATGTTATTTATATTTATCTTCTACTACTGATTCATGACTTGTAAAAATTATGGTATGAACTTCTATGACACCTCCAAATTCATAATTCAATTTAACATATTCTAACCCAATTTGGAAGAGGTAACTGCTTGAAATTTTGTATTTTAAACTCTTTTACATATGTTTGATATGTGTTTGGATGTGTTTTGTGCGTATGAAAAAGATATGCATGTATTCTGAAGTGGGTTCTAGGAGTCTAAATGCATAGTGGTGAAATATAAAAATTTTTCTTATAGAGCACCTAGGTGTTGGGTGTTCTAGGCTCTTGGAACTATTCTTTCTGATTTTTTAAATTTTAACTAGCGCCATGGTGCTCAAATAGTGGTACATCGGTGCCAGGACATTTTTTGCATTTATAGATTAAAATCCGCTATGTCATTCATTTGATGTTTGGCAAACAAGTAAGAGAGAGAGAAAAGAGGAATTGGAGAGGAATGAAATAGATTTGAGTTTCTTTGAGCCATATTTAGCTGTTAGATAAGTTATAAAAATTGTTTGAATCGAGGTAGGTCACATTATGTCTATCCCAATTCTCAAAAATATAATTTTTTTTAAATTTTTGAATAAAATTTATATTTTCGTTACAGAAAAATGAGGATAACTTTACACTGATAAAATTTTCATTTTGTGACTTTCCATATGTTATAGAGATTGAAATTCTCAGCATTTTGAATATTTTTTAGTAATTTATATTGTGTATTTTGAAATGTGTGCCTTTTTAATTGAACAGAAAATAATTTTGACTCTAAAAAATAGTCTTATACTGTAAAAACATAAAATTTTGAAATTTATTTTTAAATAAAAATTTAATATTTTTGTATGAACTAGAGACTCAAATTCCATATAAGTGGCCTAGGTTTGAGAGTATTGTGGCACCAAAAACTACCATTACAATGTTTGGGTCTGTATTTCTACAGTAGTTTTGAATTCTGCACACAACACTGTGGCACTAGGTCGAGTGTCGCAACACTAGAGCACTAATAGTGTTTTTATGAATAGGGAAAAATAAATTGAAAATAAATTAAAAGTGGTTTATTATGATTTGAAATGAAAATACTAAAATTTGATATGAATTGAATGATTAATGTGAATGAATATGAGCACGTGATTGGAAGAGTTGTATCAGATATATATACTAGACAGAAGATGGGAACTAAGTGTCATACAATATAAAGTGCTATGTCATGGGAGTTACCTCTCGAACCCTATAGGGGATAAGGTTCTACATGGTGGGAGACATCATGGAACTTGTAGGGGTCACCTCTATAATCTTATATATCTTGTGAATGATTCTGATACTATTATTGATTATTAATTGGGAGTTATATGGGTAGGAACAAGATTCAATATACCCACATATGAATATTTGATAGAATATTAATTATTAATTATTGATACTAATTACTTTTTATTAAAACTAAATATTAATATTAATTTCTAATCTTGATTATTAATACTGATAATGTATTATTACTAATATTATATGGACATTGATCTTACGGACATTGATTTATGTTACTTCTGACTAATATTATATAATGTATAAATGTATAAGTTATAGACTAATGAGAATGATTTGATGATACGATTGAATGACAAAGATAGAATGATTGATAGATTAATATAAGTGATTAATATAGAAATCATATATTAATTTGTATGTTTTATTACATGATTTGGAGCATATTATTTCTCTTTTTTATTGTATTGTTTTTAGTAATAAGATTTTACTTATTGGTTGGGCTTTAAACTCATTACATGATTTTACATGATTTCAGGTAAAGGTAAGGAGCCTTCATTTTGAGGCTATGTAGAGATATTAGTATAGTTTTCTTCTAGTTCCTCTAATTTATGTGTATTCTTTTGTAGCTAGTGTGTTTATTGCATATATATATATATAGTTTTGGGACGTAGGATGTTGTATTTAAATATTTATTATAGTAATGAAAATTATATGTTTTTACTATTTATATTTCCTTAATGCAATTAATTTGATCTAGATATTAAATTAGCCTGTTTATAAATGAATTAGTTGAAAAGATAATAAATAAAGAAAAAAAAAAAAAAAAAGAAATTCTTTCACTTCAAATCTTGAGGCGTGATATCAGAGCAATAATTTTGAAAAGGTGATCATAAAATGGAGTTATAATAATTGGCGTATAATTTTAGTGGGATAGTATTAAGTTCATTTGGGCACTCATTTTATTTATTTTCATGTTCATATATGTTCAGTTACATATTATATGTACATATGAATTTGTCAAACCTATATATATATATATGATAGATGGATAGAGTACCATTTAGATAACTTTTGTATATAGTACTCCTCTGACTAACAATTCTGATATAGTTTTGCAATTTTGTAGTCTGATAACCCAGATGATGGGTGAAGTATATAGTAGAGTTCTTGTTGTTAAATATGATGACATAGGCAAACATCTACGTATATTTTTTAGATTGAAGCCTCTATAGTTTGAGGGTTTTATTGAGCGGATTGGTCGAGGAGGCTAGAGAAGACTTTTGATAGTATATAATATCCTTAGAAGAAAGTACTGTTAGCAATTTTGTTAGATGGTAAGGCATAGCACTAGTGGATGGGCTAGTAGAAGGATAAATTTTGGGGGAGATTGAACTATTTGATTAGTTGGGATAAGTTTTATGATGTATTTTGAGCTTAATTTGTACCACCATTTGCATGATAAGAAATGCAAAAGACCTTTTTAAGACTAATTCAGGGGAGTACGATGGTTATACAGTATGAGACTGAGTTTACTACTTTGGCTAATATACTATGTATTTTATTAGCACTCCTAAGGAGAAGTGCTATTGGTTTCTAAGTGGATTTTGAGATAGTCTAAGATAGCTACTGGTTTCATTCCACATTTTTTATTTCTTTGATCATATGGAGAGAGCACATTATAGAGAATGATCTAATAGATACTAAGTAGTGGTGAATTGCAAGTAGGAAGAGGTTCACTAGTAAGAAATTTGGCAGTGGGTTTTTTGAAAAAAAAGAGTAGATTTAGAAAGACAGAGTTCAAGAGAGATTGTTCGTTATTATTTGCACCAGTCTCTAGTAGTGGCGATGTGTTCTATCCTAATTTCATTAGTGAACTGTATGTATTCCATAGTTATGGATACTGATATTTTGGTCAGTGTTAGAGGATGACAAGACAGTATTTTTGATGTAGATAGGTGGGACACGGGGTGGCCAAATCTCCATAAGCAAGATTTTATTGATTATTTGAGCCTCAATATGAGAGTTTTGTTAGACCAATAGGGAAATCGAGGTCAATTCTACTCCATAAATTTTTTGATGGGCTATTTTGTAGAGGTAGTGGATATAGATTTATGGAAAGCTCAGGAGTAGGTAGTTCATATAGAGTTCAAAGAGAGTTTGGTAGTTATGGTACACTAGCTTTAGTTCATCAACTTGTACATAATTTTACTTAATTAGAGGCTCAAAATGCTCCTTATATTATGATAGGCGTGGTTTATATTTTTAGCATGCTTATCATTTTTTTTTTAATTCTGGAGACAATCATTTAATTATTTTTTTTAGTATTTCTTCAATTTACTATATCTGCCTTCAGTTTTATTACCATTTCTTTTATTATTATTTTATTGACTGAAGATGGTATGATAGCCAATAGATTTTATAATATTGATATTTTTAATAGAAAGTAGAGGTCTAGTTTTATTTTACTACTTATTTTTAAATTTAATGTCATTTTAGATATAAACTAGTTGAGTCGATATGAGGCTCAGATTGATTACTTTAAGAAACGAGTCACCTTATTTATGGGTATTCAGACTTCATATTTTAGGGTATTAAAGATACTTTATCCTATCTGATTTCTACTATTAAAGTAGATATATTATAGAAGAAAGGTTGTATGGTATTTCTTGCCTCAATTCGAGATACTTGGGTGGATTTGGGTTCTATTTCTAATGTTTTAGTAGTGCAAAAATTTCTTGATGGTTTCCTGAGTTGTTAGTCAGTTTGCCTTTAGATAGAGATATTGAGTTATGTATTGATATATTTTTGGCAAGGTTCTAATATCTAAGACTCTATATAGAATGACATTTAAAGAACTTCAGAAATTAAAGGTATAGATTCATGAGTTCATTTACATATGTTTCATTTATCATAATATGTCTCCATGGGGAGAACCTGTACTATTTGTTAAGGAAAAGAATGGTATGATGTGCATGTGCATTGATTACAGGGAGTTTAATAGAGTCATGATCTGTTAACCCCTATATCTCAAACCACGCAAGAAAGGACACAAACTAATGAATAAAGTGATACACGCCTTAGCGATGCACATCACTTAAGGGGTCAAACGACCTCCAAATGCCAAACGGATGGTATCGTTGCGATCAGGACACTGAATTCTGCTAGGTCGAGGCCCCTCATAATTTAATCGGATGAGATTGGTCAAAAGAGACGATCGACACCCAAAATTAAAGCACGAGGCTGATCAAACGATGTCGGATCAACAAACAGACTTCTTCATTATGTTCAGAACATTACTAATACTCAAAAACTGTATTTTACTTGTTCAATCTGGATCATCCTAATGAGTGACATGAATTTTGAGGCAACGCGTATTTTGAGAAAATCAAGCCTCGACGTCGCTTAGATGATGTCCGATCATGAAACGGATTATGCCATTACGTCCGGAACGTCCTCGACATTCAAAATATACATCTTTTGTAATTAATTGGGATCAATCATAATGGTGACACAGATCCCAAGATAATAACACGCATATCAAGGAATTTGGCCCTCGATGTCTCCCAAATGATTTCAGATCAACAAATGGACAGTGTCATTGCGTCCGGAATGTCGTCTACATTTAGAATATATATTTTATTTAATGAATTTAGATCATCTGGGATGGTGGTGAATTTCTAAGGCGATGCAAATATGATATTAAGGCCTGCGTTACGATGGAAACGAGGCCTCGAAGATGCTCGGATGACGTCCGATCGACAAACGGACAGTGTCATTATGTCTGGAACGTCGTCGAAATTCAGAATATACATTTTGTTTAATAAATTTGGATCATCCGAGGTGGTGGTGAATTTCTAGGCGATGCAAATATGATATTAAGGCCTGCGTTATGATGGAAATGAGGCCTCGACGATACTAGAACGACATTCGATTGACAAACGGACAGTGTCATTGCGTCCGGGACATCGTCGACATTCTGAGTCTACATTTTATTTAATCAAATTGGATCATTTGAGATGGTGGTGAATTTCTAAGGCGATGCAAATATGATATTAAGGCCCGCGTTACGATGGAAATGAGGCCTCGATGATACTTAAATGACGTTGGATCGAGAAACGGATGGCGTCATTGCGTCCGGAATGTTGTTGGCATTAAGAGTCATGTAAATTGTTTGGCTTGAACGATCCACAAAGAGCATGAATGATTGTGACAATTCATACACAAGAATATGCTAAGAATTTGTGGGCTTCGATGTAATTTGCTTGAAGTGATTTCATCCAAATGAACTTCATGCAAGCAATACAACTCAAGTGAAGGCGATAAATGTCACAACACCTTTACAATCAATCATTATCCAATGTCAAGAAAATACGTTGATCCATTATAAGTAAAGATTGATGATACTACAATAAGTGCTAGCACCTACAAACTATATAACAAGAGCCAATGAATGTAGTAATGCTCTTGTAGTCAACCGTCATTCAACATCAAGCAAATATATTGGACCTCTACAAGCAAATGTGAAAGATCTGCAATACATATGAGTCTGCTACGAATACAAATGTATGCACAACATCCGTCAATGGGTAGATGCATAAAGACTACAGTAAATGCAGTATCCTGCAGTCAACTTCAGTCTACGGATGAATACATCTGCCTCCAACAGTAATTGCTGTATTATAAAGACTAAAATCATAGCAAAATGTATAAAGAATACAAGTTCTTATGAGCTTCTACAATCTAAGGAAGGAGATTAGTTAGTGCACTATGATCCGCCTACAAAAATTAATAAAAAGTGCACGACAGTCTACCTGTATAAAGCAGCAAACAACTGATCCAGAAGCTGCTACGCCACGCCACCAGATTTGCAACATTCATACAAGCAGACAGAAGGCGTTTACAATTATTTCAAAGTACCCCTGCATGTGCACTATAAATTGTATACACATATGTACACTAAAAGGGGTAGAAACAATTATAAAACCTGCATGGGCCCCAGCGAGCATGTTATTGATATACACGTGATGTCTAGGGATGCTGCGCAGGTTGACAAGTGAATTCAACTTCGAAACCGATCCTTCTATAGGGTCAATAGAAGTCGACAAGGTTCGCACCAACAAACAAATATACGGTTGTGGCGACCGTCATATTTATCTTAATACGTTCACGTTAGGCCTTTAATGCCTACAATCAAGAGAATTTATTAATCAAAGGCACAAAGCCTACGAGAAACCTGATCCTCTATCGACCAGTAGATAGAGTCAACAAGGTTCAATCCAGAAATTGGAAATGCTCCCCAAACACCCTGATGATGGCCGTGTTGAATGCAGATCTCAACCGGAGGGGTTCCCCAAATATTTTTAAATGTCTCCCAAATATCCAAAGTTTATTTCAAATATTCCAAAGCTCCACCCAAAATACCCATAAAAATCCAAAAACTCCACAAAAATACTAAAATCCCAAAAATATTTAAAAATAAAACTATCCATCCCAAAACTTAAAGCAAAATCCATCGATCCACCCTCAGCAACAGTTTGCCGGGGTGGACAAATTAAAGTTTACTTCAACTCACAAAGAGTTAAATGCCTAGTCAAAAATATCGCTATGATTCATTCTCAAAATAATCTCTTGCCAGTAAGGACATGGTACGTGTCCTCTAACCGGCAGTTTCGCCGCTAAATGGCACTGCAGGTAAACGGTTATGACCCGGGGCCCTCTGAACCGAGTGGTTCTGCCGCCAAATGGCACCACAGATACCGGTTATGGTCAGCGCCAATACGCTCCTTATTGGCATCAAATTCTTGAGATCTGAATCAATAGGATATGATCGATAGGGCACAAAGCCTTCTGTTAGCTAAGGTGGATTCAAATTTATCCCCTTAGACAAACATCCATCCCTCTACAAGGTCCCTTTGGACGAAGCAATCCATGGCTTCAGACAAGGATCCTTCTGTCAGGTTGGGTCGACTAACTCCTCTGACTAAGTAGACCAGGGACCACGATGGCCCAGTACGACGGAACCATGGGATCTTTATCGGACCCATCATCCATTCTCCCAACATCCGCTTTAAGTACGAGATGGTGAAAATTTCATATTTTAAATATCAAACTTTTCAATACTTTCCAAATTCCCAAATCCAAATCCAGTTCCCCAATCTCAAACCCATTTGCTGCTACTATACGCCAGATAACACGTATATTCTACGTATCTGATCGATGAGTAGCCTTAATTGAAAGTTCTCTCTCGTGATCGAGAGGGGTAATTAACTATAGGGGCTTGCGCCTATAGGAAACCATAACTCAGGTCATAAAGTCCTCACAAAATGAGGGTGAAATCTCTGGGTAGTTTCTTATCTACAAACCCATCTGCCTTCCATAATTTACCCGGAACGTAATTCCGTTAAAACTCCCTCGCCGAAAAAAAAGAAACATGCGGCGGGGAGGCCGAGGCCGAAATTTAGGAGCCCACATGATCAAGAAAAAGTACCCCTTACCACAGATTCATAATAAATTTGATCAACTTATAAGATCATCTATATTTTCTAAGATTCATATGTAATCATAATATTATTAAGTGAAGGTGAGAGAGTCTGATGTATTGAAGATTGCTTCTAAGTTCCTATTCATGCCTTTTAGAATGACAAATGCACTAGTGATTTTTACAAGTCTCATGAATAGGGTATTTAGAGATTGGTTGGATCAGTTTGTGATCATTTTTAAAAATAATATTTTATTTTATTTTCTTTTGAAAGATCAAGCCAGACATCTAAAGAATATTTTGGAGACTTTAAGGTAGAATTAGCTATATATATAAATTTTCAAATATGCATTCTAGCTTTGGAGTATTCTTTTCTATGGCACATGATGAGTACTACAGGAATTTTTATAGATACCAAGATTATTCAGGCTATTATTCATTGGCTGAGGTCTGCTATTTTATTTAAGGTACATAGATTTCTAAGCATGGCCAATTATTATAAGAAATTTATGAAAGGGTTAGATTTCTACACCTATGATTAGATTGACTCAGAAGTTAGTGGCTTTTGGTTGGACAATGGCTTATAAGGCTAGATTTCAAAGATTAAAGGATTTCACTTCTACTCTAGTTTTAACACTTCCATCTAGTACAAAAGAATTTTAAATTTTAGTGATGATTCACTAAAAGCACTAGGATGTGTTTTGATGATGCACATAAAAGTCATATTCTATGCCTCTAGGCAATTAAAACCATATAGAAGAAACTATCTAATGAAAGATTTAGAGTTTACTACTATTATCTTTACTTTGAAGATATGGAGATACTATTTGTAGGAGCCATGTGTGAAATTTTCACTGATCATCACAGTCTAATATATATATATATATATATATATATATTAATTAATTAAAAGATTTTGAATCTAAGGTAAAGGAGATGACTGAAGTTAATCAAAGACTATGATATGACTATTCAATACTAACCTAGTAAGGCTAATGAGGTAGCAAATACTCTAAGTAGAAAAGTTTCTAGATTATACTCTATCAGCTTACATCTCTGCTCTCTATTTTATAACCATGTACTGCGGTGTTACTGTTGCATATACATTTTGATGTGGAAATGAATGAGATTTTATGGATGAGTTTATTTCAATCCTTTGAATATTTTTAGTAGCTCTATAGTTTGTTGTTGTTTTTTTAAGTTTAAATTGGAAGATGAAATCTAAAAAATTTTCCAAAACTAAATATTGGTATTTGTCTGTCACAGTTCAACACGTCAACCCCTATTCCATCAATTGGTCTTGTCAATTTGGCTTTTAAAGAGTTCAATGCTAATTATGACCTTATAGCTAGATAAACTTTAAATATTGGTGATGCATTTATATTAATTATTAAAGATTTTCAAGCATATGTAATGTTATCTGGATGAACAAAGAAAAAAGAGATATGCTTGTCCTTGTTGTGTGCAAAACACATAATCTTTATGTTTATACAAAGGGAAGAAATTATCCTACATGGGTCATCTTTGTTGCCATCCAGATAATCACGTACTTCATCACAAAAAATATTATTTTTATAATATAGAGAAATTTAAGAAAGAACCTTGAAGGAAGAGTGGCAGAAATTATATCATATTTACAAAATATACAATTTCCTATTGGCTTATTCACTACAGTTGATTGGAAAAGAAGATGTAATGTACAGGTGACCAAAGAATAGAAGAAAAAATTAATTTTCTATCTGGATGTTATATATATATAAATAAATATATATATATATATATATATATATATATATATATATATATATATATATATATATATATATATATATATATATATATATATATATATATATATATATATATATATATATTGAGAAAAATGTTTGTGAATGTCATTATTTAGAAATTGAAATACAAAGTAAACTAAATTTTGGCGCCAACTTCTTTCATAATGCAAAAACAAGATAAAGTTGAGTTATGTGAAGTTTTTAAAATGTTTTAAGGATATGCGTTCAAGATGTGTCAGCATAACTAAATGAAAAATTATGGGCCTAAATGTCGTGATTGTCATATTCTTATAGAAGAAATTCTACTCATTTTTCTTAGATAATGTGCACCATGAGATGAGTTTATATGTATTCTTGTTGAGATATAACATCTCGTTAAATCATATTGCATGAAGTTTATCATTCTCAATGAATTAAAGATGTTACAGAATAATATTATAATGACTTCATGCCATATTGAAAAATCATTACGCTCATCATTCTTAATAATAATGGTTCATCTACTTATACATTTTAGCAGAGGAAGTCAAATTAGGTGGTCCTATTCAATACCTATGGATGTAATAATTTGGAAGGTAACTCATTTTTTTATCATTCATTAGTAATATTTATGTAAGCACTCATAGGAGCTTTTATCATTTATAGATTCTTTTTAGCCTTAAAGGACTAGGTCAATGTTGACCTATAAACCATAGACAACAGGAAAAAAAAAAAAGATTTGTATAATGTGTATGATTTCTTTTTAATAGCCTAGTAGTTAGTTAATTCAGTTAATTTGTTTGTTGTTGGTCTATTTTATTTTCATTCCTTAATAGTACTTATAATTTATATTAAGTGCATTTTGCTATTAATTTTTTAAATATTTTTTGTAGATGGATACTAGTGATGGGCCCCCCTGGTGATCGATCAAGAATATCTTTTGTAGGTGCAAGAAGGTAAACATTGGCTCATCTTGTAGGCCTATGCTTACCGAGAGACCTCTTATTCTCAAACTACCACTAAAACTCAACAAAGTCTGCCTTTACCTACTCTTCAACTTGATTATCCCTACTTTTACTATCCAGACTCCTGCTTTCCTTCACCAGACCCCTACGTTCCTTCATTATAATGCATAGTACTCTCTTCTATCTTTACTACCCCCACAACATTCTCATGGAGTCCCTACCACTTATCTATATCCATCATGTCATTCTACAACCCACCATCACTTTAGCCTTTTGCAAGTGGACCTTAATTCCACCTTGGTTGCAGCAAAGTAGATGTTATATGGGCATATATTGATTGCACCTGAGGGTGACACGTATGTGCTTACTACAATCTGAATGCTACTAAGATAATTTGAGAAATATTTTTTCACCTAACACATTTTGTTCAAGTTTTATCCATCATAGCAGCCCACACATAAGATATGGTTCATCATATGGAGCATGTTTGATGCTCCTTATATTTCTTAGAAGAAAATTATAATGGAAGTGCACAATATGTGGTTCAAGGAGTTTGAGATTAGTTATTAGAAAATATATTCTATATTATATCTTTTTAATTAAGCTAACAAAAAATATTATATATTATATCTTTTTATATGCAAAAAAGATTATTACTAGTTGCCCGAGCACATTGATAAGATTAAAAAAAATTTTGAGAAGCATGAGTCAACTTGCTTGTTAGATATGTTTACGGACATTAAGAAGTCAGCTGAGCAATGACCTCTCTAGATTGGTGAGAGTGTATAGGTAGAGCGCTGACCAATACTTAGGGAGGATGGAACAGAATAGACAGAAATGAGCTTCTAACATTAGGGGCGTGGGTATTTTTCCTTAGACTGCTCAGTTACACTCACTGAGCACATGACACATTTGGTAAAAATTTTAATAGATTTTAATTATTTATTTAGTTAGTAATGCTAATATAAGTATATTGCAGAAATAGTTGCTGACTAGAAAATTATCCATTGTTGAGTAGCATAGTCATACCTACAAGAGGCATGAGGACCAATAATGGGTGGATGAGTGAGCTAGGAGAGCCTACGTGAGTATATTAGTTTAAAATTTTAAGTGTCATGTGTAAATTAATTAATCTTATATTAACTTTTGTACGAAGAGTATACACGACTTCAAGAGAGCTAGCTAAAGCATGTAAGGATTCCTTTATGGGATCTGTAGATTATTCTGACTACCGCACTTCATCGCAAGTAGTAGGTGGAATGCAAAAAGAAGGAGAATGATGAAAAAGATTCTGATTAGAATATATTTTATTACTGGACGAGTTAGAACTATTTGCTTATAAATTTTATGTTCCTTTTTTATTATATGACAAAACTGATATTTATTTTAATAATATTTGGTAATTATAGGATATTGCCTTTTGATCAATTGTCTTGTTACTTCAACATTAGTATTTCTATTCAATGTTTAAATTTTATGAAGATATATGTATGTTTTGACTGTATAATTGTAGGCTTGTTGTGTTGTACAGTAATTAAGAGAGAGCTTTTTTTGTTTTGTTTTTGGTACAGGTATGCGCCTGATTATCCACTAAAAACATCGATACAATGAATCACAATAAATGATTCATATGACCATATCTGTCGGTATTAATTAACGATATATTATCTATCAGAACAATGCGGCGGTTCATTCAGTGGAAATAACTGGAGGCTACACCACCGACATTTCCTGCCAAGCTTTCCTACCCGAACTTCCGGTAGACCGAAAGTCTAAATTGCTGGAAAATGAACCAAAAAAAATGTAGTCTTTTTGCACTCATTTATAAGTCCACTGGTAAATTTGTCATAAAGGTTTCCGAAGAATGTTTTTAGCCCGAAAAGTATTTTTGACGCGTATTTTATTGTCGAACCATTTTTTGCCGGAAATCCGCCATAAAGACATTTTTTCCCATGCATTGCTGTCATTTCTGGTGGATTTCAGTTGACAAAAATGTGTGTTTCTTTCCTGTAGTGAGATTTGCATATGCTTTTATTTTTAATCCTTATGTGTAGTTGACGATTAACATGGTATGTTGTTTCTTTTAGTAAAATATTTGAATCTTGTATTAGAATTGTTGATCTTGCTAAGCTTTATTGCTCACCAAATATTGAACAAGTTATTATTTTTAATTAAGGGGAAAGATAAGGTTAAGTAGGATTAAGAATCAAATGTTAAATTGATTATCATGTAATTTGATATATATAGTTGTGACATAGGATATGAAGCATGATAAGGTAATGTTTATTTTGAAAGTTTATTGTTATGAATTTAAAATCTGATATTTATTAAATACTTTGTGATTTGATAAATGAAATATTTTATATTGATTCCACTTGGTTGACTCATGTTAATTATTGGATCTCTGAGTTAGGAATTAGGTTATATAATATTATTTAGTTATTATGTCGAGTTTTTATCTAATGTGTAGTTAGTCTCCTTTTTTTTAATTTGAGCCTATTGATCTTAGAATAATTTGTCTAATTTTTTTCTTCTTTTAATTTATTTATTATTATTATTATTATTTTGGACTAATGTTCCTCTAATTAGTACTTTCATCTTAGTAATAAAATTATTTTCTTTTTATAAAAATATGGCTATTTAGAATTAATGGGAACGTAAAAATGTTTTACAATAGAATTTCATCTTAGGTGTTTGGTTAAAAAGTAAGTATAATGTAATTGGATTTAACAAAGAAATGTGAATAAATATATTTTCTTATTAATAGTTTCCTATCAAATCTTATTGAAAGCAGAAAAAAATAATCGAGTTATCACTATCTCACACATTTTTTTTCATAATAAATAAAAACTCAATTTATAATCAACTAAGAAAATGATATAAATTTTTTTATTAAATTTCCCCTAATCCAATATATAAGTGGTGAAAATAATTTTCTATATAATTTCTTTAGCATTCCATTTCATTTTTATCAAATTCTTCAAATAATACAAAGCCTAAAAGTACACACTCAAATTATTTTACTTTTTAAACCCCCTCCAAATTCCATAGAACAATAATCATTCCCATTATTAAAACATAAATTACATTTTTACCAAGCTTCACATATAGAGAACACAAGCTCACTTATTATTATTATTATTATTATTTTGGATAAAACCCACTAACGGTAATATTAAAGGAAAAATACAAGTTTTTGCTTTTTTTTTGGATAAAACCCACCGACGGGCTCACTTTTTATCATCTACCCTTGCATCAAATTAAGTATGCCTACTAGCCATTAGAATTAGTGGATTCTTCTTCTTTAATGTAGACCCTTTAAACTCCTCCAAATCTATGTCCTCCTTGCTCATCCCTTGAATCAAATCCCAATTAAAGGCATAAAGAAGGTTTGCCAATGCAATCTCCATAAATGCCATCCCCATATTCATCCCTGAGCACATCCTTCGACCAGAACCAAATGGTATAAGCTGGAAATCTTGCCCCTTCGTATCAATAGAGTTATTTATGAATCTCTCGGGAAAAAACTCTTATGGCTTTTCCCAATAAGTTGCCTCCCTACCAATAGCCCATGCATTGATAACTATCCTTGTTTTGGGTTGAATATCATACTCGTCTACTTTAAATCCTCTTTTGGCTTCATTGGGAATAAGTAGAGGACCAGGTGGATAGAGCCTTAGTGTCTCTTTTAGTATCATTTTGAAATAGTGTAGATGTTGAATGTCTGTCTCTTCTACTTTTCCTTTGTTCTTGACAACACTTCGCACTTCATTTTGAGCCTTTTTCATGATTTGTGGATTCCTAATGAGCTCTGCCATTGCCCATTCTAATACTAACGATGGAGTATTTGTTCCTCCAATGAAAATGTCCTAAAAAAAGAAATATAAATAACTTCTTCAATTAATATACTTGCATTGTAATAATTCTTCTTAAACATAAATCTAAAAGTATGTTATTTTATTTTTCTTCAATGTACCATGTTATATATCAAAAGAAACTTATATGACTATTATGCTTAGTAATCAAATCCTCAAATAACAGATCAAGATGAGTTATATAAAAATATATTTAAAATATACTAAGCACGATAATAATAATTTCTTATCATATTCAATTACTTTAATTGCTAGACTATCAACATAAAATTTTAATTTCTCACAATAGGAAAATCGCGTGCTACCGATTGTCAAAATTCTTTTTACCCGTAGCATCTGATGTAACCATGTTTTCATAAAAAAATGTAGGGAAATTCTTAATGCTTGGTAAGATTTTAGCTTTGTTTGGGATGACTTTTTTGCTATTTGTAAAGTTGTTGTAAAGAAAATAACTTTTTATAATTGTTGTAAAAATCAATTTTCTAGTAAAAAAAATTTTTAAGCAGCGAAAGAACATTAGCCAAATAAAAATTGTGGTTGATATTTGAAAAGAATAGTAAAAAAAATTGTCCTAAATAAAGTTTTTGTCTTTTATTTTTTTATTTTTATTTTTTTTTGCTAGACATTAATCAATAAACTTATAAGCTATTATATTTTATAAGACAAAATAAATTTTAAAAAAAATTGAATAACTTTTTTGTAATTGAGAAGAAGAAATTAATTTGGAAAAGTATATGCTACCAAATTCATTTCAACTCACGATTGCATATTTATATATATATATATATATATATATATATATATATATATATAGATATATATATATATATATATATATATAGAGAGAGAGAGAGAGAGAGAGAGAGAGAGAGAGAGAGAGAGAGAGAGAGAGAGAGAGTAAGAAGTAAGAAGTAATTGAGAGAATTTGGTTACCATGAGCACACCCTTGACGTTATTCATAGTGAAATTATTTGTCGGATCCTTTAAGAGGCCAAGCATCGTATCCAATAAGTCTTCAGCTCCTTCACTTTTTGGTCTCACTGGATCCAAATGCTCGCTAATAAATTCTTCAAATATATCGTCCAATTTTTTCATAAACTTGTCAACTCTCGCATCCAATCCACTAACCACATCAATCCAACCAAATCGTGGGAAAAAATCAGCAACAAAAAAGCATCTCGATATACTGTGCATTTCCTGTAAAATCTCATGCAGCTTATTCCCATTGTTGTGATAACTTCTACCCAAAGCTATTCTAGTCATCATATTAGAACCAAGAGAAATAATAATATCAGTAAGATTAACAGGAATGTTTGCTTCAGCTAAGTCAGATATGGAGGAAATAATGTGTTCAATCTCTTCTTCTCTTAAGGTTCGGAAGGAAGAGACTTTCTTAAGGCTGAAAATCTCGTGGGAGCAAATCTTACGTAGCTCTCTCCATTGCTCCCCATAAGGTGCGAAGGCTATGTCAGCGCCTCCATAACTTAGTTTATTGAAGAAAGAAACAGTTGGCCGGCTACAGAAATCTTGGTCATGGTTTTTGATGAACTTCTTAGCCATTTCTGCTGAGGAGATGACGAGTGCTGGGTGAACGCCTAGCTGAAGAAACATGAGAGGGCCATATTTGTTGGAGTGTTGAGAGAGTAAGCGATGAAGAGGTCTTTGTAGAAGATGGAGATTTCCTATAATGGGAAGCCTGGGTGGGCCGGGTGGGAGTTTGGGTTTGCTTGTTCTTCTTCGGTGATCAATGTGATATTTTAGGAGGAGTAGAGAGGTTAAGAGGAGGAGGAGGATGGGGAGAAGTGGAAGGGCCATTGGAGTTTTGATTACTGTGTTATTAGCGAGATAGATTTATAGGAGAGGTATAGCAGCTAGAAGACAAACGAAGTTGTAATATTAGGAAATTAAGAGAGAGAATATATAAGGGGCCGGGAAAATTGTGTTGATGCCATGATGTTTTTTGGGTCACTTGATTCCAGATTATGGGTATTGTTGAATAAAAAAAAATGCTTCTTACAGCTATTGAACATTGATATATATATATATATATATATATATATATATATGATGATATGAATTTGTTTGAAATATTTTATAATATGAGCTTGGTTGGAGTTTAGAGGATGGCTCTGATAGCACAGGCCTCCCACAAATAAAAATATAGATTTTTTTTAATTTGTATTTTTTATTTTGTTATTATTTATTTTTTTTAAATATTATTATAGTCAATTACTTTTATTATTTTACTCATTTTCTTATAACGTTGTTTTTTTTTTTATATTTAAATATTTTATTTTATTTTAAGATTAATATATATATAATAAGTTAAAAGGGCTTTTTCTATTGTGACTATTAAAAAATTAACTACGAAATTGAATACGAGATTGGTGGATGAATGATATTTTAATTACTTATCTTATAAAATAGACATTAATTGAGTGTTATGCTAGGGTTTTCTCCTTGAGCGTTCTGCTTAGTTTTTTCTCCAGTCGTCTTCAATTCTTTGCTAGTGAGCTCCCTGCACCTCTCGGAAGATTTTTTTTTGTTATGTTCCTGCTTTCTGAGATTTAGGCCGTTCTCTTATTGGTTTTTAGTTTTCATGATGGTTGTCCCCCTGCCTAGGGTTTTTTTCGTTAGTACAGCAGTTATTCGTGTTTCGCTTTTAGATCCGGGCGTGAGAAAATAATTTTTTACTTTTTATTTAAAATGCTTTAATTCCCACTGTGGGCTCCGAAAATTCGGCCCCGGTCTCAGCCCGCACTGACTATGCTTTTTATTTTGGACGAGGAAGAGTTTTAACAAAATAAAGTTCCTGGGTGAATTTTGGAAGGCATATGGGTTTATAAATAAGACACTACCCAGAGATTTCGCCCTCATTTTGCAAGGACTTTATGAACTGAGTTCTGGTTTCCAATAGGCGCAATGCCCCTATAGTTAATTACCCCTCCCGATCACGAGAGAGAACTTTCGATTAAGGCTAGTCTTCAATCAGATACGTAAGTGATACGTGTTATCTAGCATATAGTAGCAGCAATGGTTTTGAAAATTGGAAGCTTGAAGGTTTGAGAATTGGATTTGGATTTGAAGATTGATATTTAAAATAGAAATTTTCACCATCTTTTACTTAAAGCGGATGGTGGGGGAATGGATGATAGACCCAATCAAGATCTCATGGTTCCATCATCCCGGGCCATCGTGGTCCTTGGCCTACTTACTCAGAGGAGGTAGTCGACCCAACCTGATAGATGGATCATTGTCGGCAGCTATGGGTTGCTTCGTCTAAGGGAACCTTGTAGACCTAGAGTGAATATTTGCCTAAAAGGAAAAATTTGAATCCACCTTAACTAACAGAGGGCTTTGTACCCTATCGATCATATCCTATTGATTCATGTCTCAAGGATTTGATTTCACTAAGGAGCGTATTGGCTCTAGCCATAACCGGTATTTTGTGGTGCCATTTAGCGGTAAAACCACTCAGTTTAGAATGCCCCAGGTCATAACCGTTTATCCTACAGTGCCATTTGGTGGAAAAACTACCGGTTAGAGGACACGTACCACGTCCTTATTGGCAGGAGATTGGTTGAAAATTGATCCTAGTGATATTTTCGATTAGACATTTGGCTCTTTGTGAACTGAAGTAGTTTTTAATTTGTCCTCCTCGACAAACTATTACGGAGGGCGGATGGATTTTGCTTTAAGCATGTGATGATTTATTTTCACATTTAAATATCTTAGAATTTATTGGCTTTTGGACTTTATGGAGTTTTGGATTATTTGGAATGGACCCTCCGATTGAGATTTTCGTTCAACACAACCATCATCGAGGTGTTCATGGGGTCATTTATCTTTTGTTGATTGAATCTTGTCAACTCTATCGAATTATCGATAGAGGATCAGATTTCGTAGGCTTTATTCCCTTGTTAGTAAACTCTTATTTATTGTAGGCCTTGAATGCCTAATATGAATATAAAATAAATATGTCAGTCGACCTCGTGACCGAATATTCATTTAAGATTTCTAGCCTTATCAACTCCCGCTTGTCTGCATAGGAGGATCGGGATCGAACTTAAATTCACTTACTAACCCGCGCAGCATCTCTAGACGTCACGTGTGTACCAATAACATGCTCACCGGGGCCATTACGGGTGTTTGGGGGCATTTTATAATTGAACCCTGTCAACTCCTTTTATATACTTAGAAGGATCGGGTTCAAATTTAATAACCCGCGTAGCAACCCTAGATGTCACGTGTGTACCAACAACACGCTCGTTGGGGCCCTTGCGGGTTCTATGATTGCTTTTATTCCTTTTAGTGTAGCTATGTGTATACAAACTATGGTGCACTTGTGCGGGGGTGTTTTAGACATTCGACGGGCCTTTCATGATGGCTCGTAGAAGTCTATCTTTGTCGTAGTCTTTTCAGCATTTGCTTGCAGACAATATGTTGGATGCACGACTACTGTTCATCAAGAAACTTCCAAGCCTCCATAATCTTATCCAACTCAATGTTCATAACTTAGTTAAATTGAGATTCACTCAATCTTGATTTGATCTGGCTCTCTCTTTCCAGAACTAGTATAGAAATCAACAAGTGATTTATCAATTATGTCGTCTTCCTTGTTTTCTGTTGTTGGCTTGAAGAACCAATCACTTCTATCTTGGATGATTGTATCCTTACCAATGTCTTACACTTTGAAATCAGTAACCACTACCTTGAATCAATAACTTACCATTTTCACTACATTACTAAATTTTGACATATTGAATGTGGAATGGCTCTTTGGTATCAACTTATGATCATCAGCTCATAATGTGTTATCATCCACTTTGATTTGCAAATATGTTACCGTGCCTATATCACAGAATAATCCACTATAGATATTTTGTATTCATCCGTAGATAGCACGCCACTGTTGACCTCTACAACCAACCCAGGAATCTTAAATTTGATAATGAGAATTCAGCTTGAATATGGATTGTATTGGGTTTTATTATGCACTGGTGGAAGAAGCAATCAAATGGGGAACATCTAGCTCATGTTAATGGAGTTGATTTGTACAGAAACATTTCTCTTCTATCTATAGTGGGCTATGACAGTATGGGAAAGACAACTCTCCTACAACATGTTTATGAAGATGAAATGACAAAGGAATTTGATCTTAAAATGTGGGTTTGTGTTTCCAACAACTTTGATGTAAAAAAAAAAAAAGAAAAAAAGTCATTACAGATATGTTGGAATTTCTTAAGAAGGAGAGGACTTGTTTAGGGACACTTGAGACACTTCAAGATAGTCTTCAGGCTAAGATCATGTCCAAAAATTCTTACTTGTGCTGGATGAAATTTTAGAGGATGATGAGAAGCAAGATAGAAATAAATGAGAAAATGCTCTCGCTCCTCTGTCTTTTGAAAGTTTGGAAAGTAAAATTTTGGTAACAACTCGAACGGACTCGGTTGTACTAATGTTTGCAGAGGTAATCAAAAAAGGAAGAGGAAATAGTTAAATGAATAAGTTTAGAGAAAGACGAGTGATTGCAGGTCCTCAACTCTCATGCATTTGCTGGTGTAAAGAACCCTTTATGATGATCATAATTTTTTTTTTAGAGATATATAGTAATAAAAAAAAAGAGAGAGAAGGCTCTTAAAATCTCCATTAACAGCTAAAGTCATTGGTGGTGTTCTGAAGGGCAAATTGGATGAAATGGTTTTGGAAGGCAGCTTTAGAAAGCAACTTATTTGAGTCAGAATTCTATCAATTCCATTTTAAGACTAAGCTATAAAGTTCTACAAAATCATCTAAAAAATTATTTCGCATTTTTGTTGTATGCTTCACAAGATCATACGTTTGATAAAGATAATTTAGTCTGAATGTGGACTTCGCAGGCCTCCTGAGAATTGGCTTCCCACATACACAAAAGTTCCCCAGCCTGTTTTCCTCCTTCCCACTACGACCGTCCGCCCCCTCCACTTGTCCGACGAACAGATCTCCTCTCTGTTTACCCAGGCTAGAACCACCTTTTGGTCAAGTTCTGGTCGTTTGTCTTCTTCCCCACGTGAGAGTATACAAACTCTTGATCCAGCCACGGCCTACTAAAAGTTCTTAAATTCTTTCCCCAACCATTGAGGCTAGCCAACGCAAACTTCTCTTCCGCTTTCTCTGCTAGCCACAAACCACTTCAGATTCTGTCTCCATAAACCACTTCAGTGTTCTACCGAAAGCTTCCTAAAGTTTACAATAATGAGTACAGTTTTTGTTATTCACGTGAATCACATTGTCCTTTGCCATTACTTTTTATTTTATTTTATTTTATTATTATTATTATTATTTGTTAATAAATATGTAGCCTTAGTTGAACTTTCCGTCTTATCATTCAAAGTTAAATGGTAAAGCCACTTGATTACTTTGAGGGGCCCACTAGTCCTTCCAAAGTAATAAAGATAGATTCCTTTTATTTATTTTTGTTCAAACATATCTCTGTATTTTATTTTTCTTAGTTCATTTTCTTTGTTTAAACCTTTATTATATGTTGTAGTTATTAAGATTGTTGTTTTAATTATTTATGAGATAGTTAACAAGTTAGTACATTTTTAGCCCACTTGTACCATAGCTATTAAGTTAATAGTTTAACTGTATGCATACTGTAAATATTAAGTTTTTTTTTTTTTTTTTTAAAAAAAAAAACTTTTTTTTTTAATTATTTTCATTAACTGTTAAGTCTTACAGTTAGTTCAATTAATTTTTTTAACCATTTATATTATAGTTAATTAAATTATTTTACTAACTGTTAGTATAATAGTTAATCAAATTAATTTCTTTAACTATGTAATGTTATGGTTAATTAAATTATTTTCACCAACTGTTAGTCTTATAATTAATTAGACTAATTTTGTTAACAACTTATATCATAGTTAATTAATTATTCTTTTTACTAACTATTAGTATTATAGTTAGTTAAATTAATTTCATTAACTATTCATGCTATAATTAGCCAAAATATTTTTTTTAACTATTAGTATTATAGTTTGTTAAATTAATTTTATTAACTATTTATAGTATAATTAGCTAAATTATTTTCATTAACTATTAGTTTTATAGTTAGTTAATTTCTCTTTCCACTCGTCGTCGCCACTAATATTGCAAAGGTATAAAATTCCTAAATTCAAAACCTCGAGAGCCTATTTCGGAGTTTGTGGCACACTAGAAAACCGCCCATATACGCATTTATTGTGCGTGTTGGGATGGGACCCCGGTGCGGTGCAACCGACGAGGCGGGTAATCACCTTAAATTTGAGAGCCCAATTTCGTAGTTTGTGGCGCACCAGAAAACCGCCCATACACGCCTTTATTGCACGTGGTGGGATGGGACCCCAGTGCGGCGCCTACGACGAGGCGGGCAATCACCTAAACTCCATTTCGACATTCGCGGCGCACATGAAAACTCCCTATACACGCCTTTATTGCGAATGATAGGATGGGACCCCGCTGCGGTGTCTACAACAAAGTGGGGTCGTTTATAAATACCCTCGAGCGAGGGGAAAGCAAACTATATATTTTTTTTTATGCAGGTGCACTCGAATACCCCATACACGCCTTTATTGCGTATGGTGGGAAGAAAAGTACACGGCCATGGTGTCCTCATCCGAAGGCTGCTACCATACACGCCTTTATTGTGTGTGGTGGGAAGGCTACTCTCCCAAAATTTCTGCTAAACGGGGGAGACGCCGGGAGGCTTCCAAAATTTTGTCTGAAAAAGACAAGGACTTGCAAACTTTTGGTCTGAATCGGACTTGGATGAAAAGAAAGAATTTTGACTAAAATTTGAACTTGAAATTAACTTAAAACTTAAACAAACTTTAATTAAATGACATGAACTAATCTCAAGTTCAAATAAATGACCAAAACTTTGACAATCATAAAGGATTTTTATTGAACTTGTTGAACACCCATTCAAACTTAAATAAATAAATATAAGTGATTGAGTTCATAATTAATAAATGACAATCATTAACAAGATGCAAATGAATACATATAAATTTGTAAGCCAAAGGATTTTGCAAGTGTCATTCACTTAATGATAATGATGACACCATTTGATTTTTAATATAATCTTCATGCAAATGACAATGATTGTATCGTAGCATTCATCTTTATTCATATAAGTGGTAGATGATCATTTTGATCTTCTAACTAAATATCAATGAATGTACAAAGGTCTACAAATGAGATTTAAGAGCCTACAACAAAAAAAGATTCTTATGAATTCATGCAAAATATATGTAGTGAAAGAAATAGTTGGCTTACAATCATGAATGATGTGCAAGTGAATATATTAGCTTGCAATCAACAATGGTGGATAGATCGTGAATGCATGCAATAATTCCCCTTCAATCAATAGCAATGAATCAATTGGGAACTTCTTTTATCCACAATCAATGATCAAGACAAATTCACAACTTGACCATGAGTAATGACATGGAATCTCTAAAGCATATATGACCAATATTCATTTCAATCATAGATGCAAGGTAAGGACGATTGCAATGAAGGGGATATTCATGAATAAATTATAAAAAAAAATGTGTAATGAATGCAGCATTCCTATAAATAAATGGAAGAAAGAGGTGGACAACATATCAAGCATTCGTTAATAATGATTAACTTGTGGAAGACATGTATGTTGCATATACAGGGAAAAAGGGACATCCAGTGAATATGAAAGGTGCCCTCACAATCTAAACCAATCAAGCAGCTATTAAATAAACATATATAGCAATATCCTGCAATTCATATTCAAATAAGATCCATGAAAGCCAGAAAGACATGCTAAAGAACTACAATAAATGCAAATATCAACAAACATAAGGCAGGAGATTAGTTAGTGCACTATGATCCACCTGTAGAAAACAACGAGTAGTGCACGATAGGCTACCTGTACGAAGCAGCGAACAACTCTATTCAGAAGCTGCTACGCCACGTCACCGGATCCGTAATCCATGCAAGCAGACAGAAGGTATTTTTAAATATTTTCAAAGCACCCCCACACATGCACCGTAGTTTGTATACACATAGGTACACTAAAAGAGGTAAATACATTTACAAACACCCGCATGGGCACTGGCGAGCGTGTTATTGGTAAATATGTGACGTCTAGGGATGATACACGGGTTATCAAATTTGAACTCGATCCACCTAGGCAGGTAAAAGGAGTAGAAAGGGTATAATTATAAATGCCCCCAAACACCTACATGGCCCCGGCGAGCGTGTTATTGGTACACATGTGACTTCTAGAGATGCTACGAGGGTTATCAAATTTGAACCCGACCCTCCTAGACTGGTAAAAGGAGTAGACAGGGTATAATTATAAAATGCCCTCAAACACCCGCATGGGCCCCGGCGAGCGTGTTATTGGTACACACGTGACATCCAGGGATGTTGCGCAGGTCAACAAGTGAATTCTTGTTCAAACCCGATCCTTCTATACAGATTAGTATGAGTCAACAAGGTTTGAACATTCAAATAAATACATGATTGTGGCGACTGATGTATTTGTTTTAATACATTCATATTAGACCTTCAAGGCTTACAATCAAAAGAATTCAAAAACAAAGGCAAGAAGCTTATAAGAAACTCGATCCTCTATCAACATCTTGATAGAGTTGACAAGGTTCACCCATAAACTGCAAATATTTTCAAATGGAAATGACCCCATGAACACCTCGATGATGGTCGTGTTGAATGTAAATCTCAACCGGAGGGGTTCACAAATATTCCTAAATGCCTCCCAAATGTCCATCCAAAAATCCAAACTCCACAAAATCCCAAATCCATATATTTGAAATTGAAAATAAACTATCAAGTGCTTAAAGCAAAATTCATCCACCCTCCGCAACACTGTCGAGGCGGACAAATTAAAAAACTACTTCAACTCACAAAAGAGCCAAATGCCTAGTCGAAAATATCACTAGGATCCATTCTCAAATAATCTCCTACCAGTAAGGACGTGGTATATGTCCTCTAACCGGCGGTCTACCTCGAAATGGCACCGCAGGATTAACGGTTATGACCCGGTGCCCTCAAAACAGAGTGATTTTGCCGCCAAATGCCACCACGAAATACCGATTATGGCTAGAGCAAATACGCTCCTTAGTGGCATCAAATCCTTGAGATATGAATCAATAGGATATAATCGATAGGGCACAAAGCCGTTCGTTAGCTAAGGTGGATTCAAATTTGTCCCCTTAGGCAAATATTCACCCCAGGTTTATAAGGTACCCTTGGACGAAGCAACCCATGGCTGCCGACAAGGATCCTTTTATTAGGTTGGGTCAACTACCTCCTCTGACTAAGTAGATTGGGAACCATGATGGCCCGGAACGACAAAACCATGGGATCTTGATCAGGTCCATCATCCACTCCCCCACCATCCGCTTTAAGTGTAAGATGGTGGAGATTTCTATTTTAATTATCAAAATCTTCCAACCCTTCAAACTTTTTTCCAAATTTTCAAATTTATGCTGCTACTATATGCCAGATAACACGTATCTCTATGTATCTGATTGATTACTAGCCTTAATCAAAAGTTCTCTCTCGTGATCGGGAGGGGTAATTAACTATAGGGGTTTGCGCCCAAAGGAAACCAGAACTTAGATCATAAAGTCCTCGAAAAATAAGGGCAAAATATCTGGGTAGTGTCTTATCTACAAATTCATCTGCCTTCCAAAATTTACCCCGAAACTTAGTTCGTTAAACTTCACTCGCCGAAAGAAAAGAGAAAGTAAACATCATCAGCGCGGCGGGTAGGCTGGGGCTGAATTTTTGGAGCCCACTAGATTTCTGGCGACTCCACTAGGCAATGATTTCTCTTTCCATCTTTGGCTAGTCATATGAGTGTTATAGTAGCAATCATACAAAATTTTAAAATCATTTTCTATGTGATCATTCATACATTCGTTGAGATAGCCTTTTCTATAGGGCTTTAAATTTATGTTACTTTTTATTGCTTGTTAATAGTTATCTGCTTCTATCTTTTATTCCGTGCAAGTCTCTACATTTTGAAAGTGTGGGGTGATGTATCAGATGATGATTACTAACCCTTACAGTTTATTTTTGCAGATGGATCTACAGAACACTCCTTTCACTGTTCAACTAGGCGGTGGAGCCAGCATTCAGTTGGCAAATGCTCTGATAAATGCTAGAAATGCCGGAGCTACCATCCAATTTGGTAGCATTGACTTCCTGGAAATTGCTGCAAAGAGTCTGCCATTCCTGCGAATGGTCTGAATGCTGAGAGGTCTTCTAGAAGACTTAATACTGCTGAAGCTCCTACCGATCATGTGAATCTGCCAGCACAACGACTTTCTGCTTTTTGTGTTTGAACGACTGTCACAGTCAAAAGCCCCGGCCACCAAGAGAGTTGTGGATGAAGGATTTCTATGGTGACTGCAAACACCACTGCTACATCAAACAGGTTACCTACACTCGGGAAGAATAATGTTGAAGCTTCCTCATCAGGAGGGAAGCTAACAAGGAGGCAGAGGAGAAAACTGAATGTCGAGCTCTGAGCTCAGAAGCAACTAGTGCCTGTGCACCCATAAAACCTGTCAGCCCAAGAGCTTGAGGCCAATGTCCCCACCAAGAAAAGGTTTACCAACCTTAAGTGGGTGAAAAGAAATAGTCCTTCTAGTGAACTCAAAAAGTCATTCTTGGAGCATCGACCAGAAGCACCAACCTCCCAAAAGACTAGAGAACCTAAACGATTGTCAGCCCGAGTACATCGAGTGCTAAAAACAGTCAGAGAGGGGACTGATGAAGAAGAAATTTTAGAGGCTGCTAGCTATCGATGCTAGGAGAACCCCTCCGAGGGAGAGGCTATCATCTGCTGTGATAGCTGAACGAGAAAGATACCGATGACCAGCTCCACATGGTGAACATTGGGGTGTGACACCTGAACCTCAAGTTCAGGGATCCGCCACTGAAAGGTCCCGACATAAGGGAAAGAAAATCTGGAGGCCAAAGCCTTGTAGAGAAGAAGAAAGAAGAAGAGAAATAAATCTGGGCGTGACATCCAGTATGGCTTCCCGGAGATCCGCCCCCACCTACAAACAACGTCAAAGATGGGTTCCAAAGAAGATCCATGATGACGTCCCTCCCGATGGTCGACACCTTGGAGAATCCTCCAGGGGATCCCATCGCTCTCCATCTCCTTCGAAAGAAGAGACTAACTTCGATCATAGTACACTGGTCGAAGAAATCTCCTTTCCTAATCAAGAACAAGAGATCCAGTGGCGCCATCGCTCAAAGATCCGAGTACTGGAAGGAGAAAAGGAAGGAGAAGTAGATATAAAAGAAGGGGAAGAAAGTCTCAAAGAGAATATAGAAGAAAATATAGAAGAAAATCTCGAGGAAAATCTTGAAGAAAATATTGATGAATTTACGAAAGAAAACCTAGATGATGAAATAGAGGATATCATGAACCTTGAAGTCGTCTATTTCGTAAGACATATATGTGCTATCGAGGAAGTCTGCCATGATGATGGTGAAGATGATGGAGATTGGTAGCCACAACCCAGGAAAGTATGCCAACAAGAGACTGGTTTTGTTGTTGGCAGAGGTGATCGCTCCTCTAGAGAACAAGAAATAGAAGACATTGAGCAGAAACCCTTTGATGACCAAGATACCATGCTCACTGACATGAGAAGACAAATGAGGCGATAGATGAGGGTCAAAGATAAGGAGATCTCTCAACTAAATGAAAAGATGAATGAGATAATGACCCAAATGGCAGCAATGATGCAGATGATGCAAAGAACTTCTACCGGTGGCGTTATACCCAATCCTCCAGCTGATCCTCCAAATCATCGAATGCCTCAAGTCTCAGGAGTACGGGGCACTCCTGAGCACGTTCATGAGGCTCAAAATATAACTCGCCATCCTACTCCTCAAAATATTGCCAGCACCTCCGAGCCTGTAACGGCTGCACAGCTTGAAGGGATAATCACATAGAAGATCGAGGCTATCATAGTCATTGATCAAGAAGAAATGTTGGTTGGCAAAAGTCGCCCATATCCTGCAGAATTCGACCAAGTACCGAACCCAAAAGGGTATTCGGTCCCAAAATTCCATACCTTTAATAGTACTAACAACCCCCGACAACACTTGGCGCTGTTCAAGGCCACCTGCGGGAATACGTGGGGAAATGATGCTCTATTCTTCCGGCAATTCATTAACAGTTTGACAGCAACTGCATTCGAATGGTATGCCGAGTTTCCAAATGACTCTGTAAAGAATTTTGCAGAATTAGAGATCATATTTGTGAAGAGATTCGCTAGTGCGACCGAGAAGATCACGATCATCGATCTCGCTTTAGATAAGAGAAAGAGAGAGGAGTCGGCATCGAAATACATAACTAGCTGGCATATTCTAAGCTTGAAATGTGAGCAGTAACTTGAATAAGAACATGCCATGCAATTATTAATGGGAAACATCGATGATAAGATGCAACCCTTCTTATGTATGGCCATAATTACCACATTTCAAGACCTGCTGGATAGAGTGGCTAAATTTGAAAAGCTAAACTTATCAAGATCAGAGGGCCACTCTGACAAGCCCAAGAAGCCCAAAACCTTGGGGACAAGAAAGAGTGAAACTTACTCTGCATCCTCTCTCAAGCCGAATAGAGGGAAACAAGTGGTTTATAATGTAGATAAAGGCAAACAACCAATGCAGTATGAAGAAAAGTCAAAATAAGTCTACAACCCTAACCCCCAACCGAAGCTGATACTCGGGGGAAATGATAGGCCACAAACTTTTTAAAGCGGAGGGGAACGTCCGAGACAAGTAATGGGAACCAATGATAGAACTTTCCCATCTCTCAAAGACAAAATAAATAAAGAATATTCATTCAAAAGAGATAGTGTCACAAAGTTATTTTGACAAGCATTAAAAGCAGGCTTAGAACTGCCAGAGTGCAAGAAGCCAGAATAGTCGAAAGAAGCTGGTGACCCAAACTTTTTCCCGTATCATCGAGTGCTCGCCCATCCCATTAAAGATTGCTACATCTTCCAGGATTGGGTTGAAAGGAAATATCAAAAGAGAGATCTCACATTGTCAGATAATGTGCTGGTTAATCCCATAAAAGAATCAACCCGGGTAGTTACAATTTCCTTTACACCCCCGGTTTAAGAAAAAAGAAAAGAAAGGAAGCTAATTCAAGAAGAACTGTGGGAGACTGTAGTCTCTAAGAAAATAGTAAAGATGCTGAAGCAGCTTGAGGGTGTTCTAGGTGTGAAGTGGAAGTCTCCCACTGAGCCGTTGATATATCTCAAGACACTACCTGTGATGCGAGCATCCACTTCTAAGCAACTCCTTAACCAAGCTGGCACTTCAAAGTTCGAAAACCCGCATGTAGGCAGAGAACCCTTCGGCTGTTTACACTCTCCAAGTGTAGGCAGAGAACCCTTCGGCTGTTTACACTCTCCAAGTGTAGGCAGAGAACCTTTCGGCTGTTCACACTTTCTAAGTGTCGGCAGAGAACCGGATCTCCTTGACAGATCTTCTCATAAGAATCTAGAAGGAAGAAGGAAAAGAGTGAAGTAATCCCAATTCACAAGTAGAGACTCTTACCTTTGAAGTCCAAGTGAAGCCTTCTCGCTCCAGTGGTAGTAATCCTCCCTTGAATGCTCTCTACCACTCTCTCCTTGGCTATTCTCTCAAGAGGCACAAAGATCAAATGACAAAAAGATTGGGTGGCAGTCTAATTTGGACTATTTATACAAAAGACAAGAAAAATCGCCCAAACACTGCAAGTATTCAATTCTGTACGTAGTGGATCGTCTCGTACGATCGTGGATCGTTCTGGACGATTTTACTTAAACGATTTGAAACGACCCCATTTGTATATGTGTACAAAATATCTTCGTACAGCTGATCGTCCCGTAGGAACTAGGTTCGCCCGGTACGAACGATTATTATAAGGTCGGTTCTAGAAACTGCTGAAAACCATTCTAAGTCGGTTAATCGTTTGGACGAAAATTTATTCGTCTGGATGAAAATTTTACAGAGGACCGATCGTCCTGGATGATTATTTATTTTGTCTGGACAAAAATTTTCCAGAGACCAGATCGTCCTGGACGATTATTAATTTCGTCTGTACGAAAATTTTCCAGAGGACCAATCGCCATGGACGATAATTTAATTTCATATGGACGAAAATTTTCCATAGACCAGATCGTCCTGGACGATTATTAATTTCGTCTGTACGAAAAATTTCCAGAGTACCAATCGCCATTGACGATAATTTAATTTCGTCTGGACGAAAATTTTACAGTGAACCAATCGTCCTGGACGAATATGACTTAGAAAAAAAAATTTTCGAGCAAGTTCCTATTCGTTCCATGTGCTCTATAGGAGATAACTGTCTGATCGTCCAGTACAAACTGATATCGTCCCGTACGATCAGTATAAATTTTATATGATCTCCTTATGTGTGTGTGTATATTTTTATTCACTCAAAATACAATCACTCCCTTTCAATTAGATTTCTAAGAAAAGTGCAAGCTTCAAATTTTACAAAGTATCTCATGCTGAATTTAATTTGAAGTCTTCGTAGTCTGGAGTTTATTTTTCCTGAAATGTTAATACACACAAGAGCAAATATAATTCTTCTAAAAAATGTTAGGAGATAACTACACATTTTAACAATAATGTTTGGAATCATCAAAACTTCATAAGTTGCAAAAATGTAAAGCATGCAAATAGCAACTATCTTAACAATCTCCCCGTTTTTGATGATGGCAAAACGATTATTGTTTGTATGGTTTCAATTTAAACAAATCTCATATCTCCTAACCCCCCCCCTGAATTGATGAATACATAAAAATAAGGAGGCATTTTGAACCATAAAACACAATTTGTTGTTTTTCAAAAAAAATTTAAATAAAAACAAATTAGAAAACCTAGAAAACAATAACACACAAACAAAACATACAAACATACAAACACAATGATTTCTCCCCCTTTTTGACAACAACAAAAAGTGAAGAAGAAATAGACAAGAAATGTAAGTAATTGTATGGAATTCATTTGAAAATTTAATCTAAATGGTGATTGACACAAGGTATGCAATTTTAAACTAAAAATATTAGGTCAATCATAGAATTTCATAAAATTTAAGAAGTGATATAACATTGTAAGTAAAAATAATTTATCAAAGACATGATTCAATTTAGACATTCCAATATAGAAAATCATTACAAGAGAGATGTAAAAAAAAAATTTATATTTCAAAGTTCAATAGAATATAAATGAACATAACATCAATTTGAATTAAGAGATTGAAAGAATTTGGAAAGAAGAGAATTACCACATGTAGCGCTTTGCGCATCTTTTTCAAAAAATTTGGGCACATTTTTGTGCATCTTTTGATATTGGGCTAATTTTGTGCCTCTTTTTCATATTTGCGAACCTTTGCGCATTCCTTTTGATTTTTATACTTTTTGTACAATTTTCAAGAGTAATTGAGACCAATTCTTTCCGAAATCAATAATCTAAAATTTTAAATATTTTTAAGTGCATAAATATTACTTGAGCAAAGAAATACAAAATAAGAAAACATCTAAATTACAATAATAATATTAACTTTTATGTAGTCTAAATTAATAGACATGAATTTAAAAGTTCTAATTACAACAAGTTATAAATAACTTTTAAATTTAGAAAGACTACATTTTCTAATGTAAATAATCTCAAATTACAATCTAATTTAAGCACTATGAAGATTAAATAATACTAATAAAATTCATAAAAATTAATCACATTTCAAAAACAAATCAAATTTGAAACAAGTACAATATGCATTGATATTAAAGAAAGGATTACACATTTCATAATATCTAAAAATAAATAAGAAAATACACTAAACTTAAAAGTAAAAACAAACATAAAAACAAACACTTAACATAAAAATTGATACAACAAAACATAAAACACGAGTACAACAAACACAAAGAAATTCATCTCTACTGTTCTGGAGGAGGAGGAGGAGGAATGCCACCGAAAATGTTGAAGTAGGAGGCCATCAACATTACATTGGTATTGATTTCATGTACTTCATTTCTGATGCTACCAATGTCTTGTTGTTGCTGCATAAGTTGAGCATTAAGTTGATCAAATCTTTGATCAACATGAGTCTCAATTCTATCAAATTTTTCAATCAGATTCTGATAATCTGACTGAGGTGCAGAAGTTTGCACTCCTTCTTCTTCTTCTTCTTCTTCTGAAGCACTAGCATGTGCTTTTTCTTTTTCTTTTTCCTCCTCGAAGATCAATCTGAAGGAAGCATCATTATAGTAAACTGGCTCTTCGTATTCTTCATCAGGATGCACTAAGTTTTATTTCTTTTCCAAGATGTAAGTAACTAAGTATCCCAAAGAGATGTTCCTTTTTCTCTTCTGATCTTCATGTCCTATTTCTGAAAGCCCATAGATATGATCTATGATAAATTGGGCTTCGTCAATAGGATGACATTCTATAATCAAAAAGGTTAGAACAGAAAGGAGAGGGGTAATATTAATCCTATCACCAGCTTTAGGAATGATTGAAGACAGAAGGATATGCTGGATGATTCGGGCATTTTTGGTCATACCGGAGACTCTAGCAACATGATAGTCAAGACCATTTTGTCTAATTACCCTATTGACATCATACCATTTGAAAGTGGTTTCTGTCATTAGAGTGTGAGCTCTATATCCTTCAGTTCTTAAGTTCAAAAAGGCTCCAATGTCATGTTTAGTGATTTCCACTTTTTGTTTGAAGACAAAGGAACTTATGCAAGAATGGTCGGAGTTAAAACTCATGTTTGCTAGAAAATAGTGGAAGGTTTGCTTGTTGTAGAAGTGGACGAGAGAAAGTATGAAATGAAATTAGGTTGAGGCAAAAAGGTGCATTACCTTAAAGTGTATCTCGCTTTGAATTAAAATGCGAGAGGGAGTTATTTTGGCAGAGGCAAAACGAGGAAAGGATTCCTCATTTTCTTTTGACAGGAAGTTTTTAGAGGCATTCCTGCTGGGTTTCTTTGCCAACACCTTTTGTCTCTTTCTTGAGGAGGCCATTGTCGATTTGAAGTAGAAAGGGATTGAAAGAGAAGTTTGAAAGTGTGATTGTTAAGTTAGAAAGCCTTCATATTTAAAGAAAATGATACGATCGTCCTGGACGAAAAAAACTTCGTCCTGGACGAAAAAAACTTCGTCCTGGACGAAAATCATCGTTCGTCTGGACGAAAATATTTCGTACAGACGATCAAAATCGTCCAAAATATAACGGCTTTTCGTAATCAACACAACTTATGATGCGTCCCTTCGAACAGGCTTTTTAACTTGACCTATCGTACAGATGAAATTATTTCGTACAAACTATCAAATAGTAACTCGTTTTAATGTCTCTTGAAAACCGTCCCCTACAATGAAACGACATCTATTCGTCTGGACGAACCAAAAATTCGTACTGACAAAATCCATTTTAAAACTGTCTTATCCACTCAACCGCTGCATTCAATTGTCTAGATGTCTGAGAGAAAAAAAATTATCATCCTGGACGATCGTTAGATCGTACAGACGATCTAATTAAAAATTGCTCTCAAAAAGGTTAAAATTCGCGCAAACCGTTCTTTCTCACATCGTCTAGTACGAAACAAAATTCGTCCCGGGCGATTTCCTCCAATTTTTGAATTTGAATTTTAATTTAAGAAAATCAAACTAAACATTCAAAAACATAGAAAACATAAAACAAAACCATAGACCCAAAAACAAATTCATTCAAAACACACAAAATTTTCACAAAATCAAAAACAAAACAAAAAACATAAATATCAATATTGCAAAGACATTTTGTTTAGGCATTCAAATCAATAACACCAAGCCTTGTTCTTAAAGTACTGAAGGTATCAAGGGTTAAAGGTTTTGTAAAAATGTCTGCAAGTTGATTTTCAGTTGAAACATGTGTGAGTTCAATTTCTCCCTTGGATACATGATCCCTTATGAAATGATGCCTTATATCAATGTGTTTGTTTCTAGAATGTTGAATAGGATTTTTGGAAATCCAAATAGTACTAGTATTGTCACAATAAATTGGAATAGTGCCTACAGTTAATCCTAAATCAATCAACTGTTGTTTTAACCAAAGTACTTATGCCACACAACTTCCTAATGCAATATATTCTGCTTCTGCAGTAGATAGGGCTACTGAATTTTGTTTTCTACTGGACCAAGAAACTAATAAATTTCCAATGAATTGACATATTCCAGAAGTGCTTTTCCTATCCACTCTACAGCCTGCAAAGTCAGAATCTGAATAACCAATAATTTCAAATGAAGAGCTAAACTTAGGATACCAAATTCCTAAGTTTTGAGTTCCTAGTAAGTATCTTAAAATCCTTTTCACTGCTGTCAAATGTGATTCTTTTGGATCTGATTGAAATCTAACACATAAGTAAACACTGAACATAATATCTGGTCGGCTAGCAGTCAAGTAAAGAGAAGATCCAATAATCCCTCTATATTTCTTTTGATCAACAGATTTTCCCTTAAGCTCCTTATCCAACTGAACTGAGAAACTCATTGGTGTACTAACAGGTTTAGCATTGTCCATTTTATAATTGAACCCTGTCAAATCCTTTTATATACTTAGAAGGATCGGGTTCAAATTTAATAACCCGCGTAGCAACCCTAGATGTCACGTGTGTACCAACAACACGCTCGTTGGGGCCCTTGCGGGTTTTATGATTGCTTTTATTCCTTTTAGTGTAGCTATGTGTATACAAACTATGGTGCACTTGTGCGGGGGTGTTTTAGACATTCGACGGGCCTTTCATGATGGCTCGTAGAAGTCTATCTTTGTCGTAGTCTTTTCAGCATTTGCTTGCAGACAATATGTTGGATGCACGACTACTGTTCATCAAGAAACTTGCAAGCCTCCATAATCTTATTCAACTCAATGTTCATAACTTAGTTAAATTGAGATTCACTCAATCTTGATTTGATCTGGCTCTCTCTTTCCAGAACTAGTATAGAAATCAACAAGTGATTTATCAATTATGTCGTCTTCCTTGTTTTCTGTTGTTGGCTTGAAGAACCAATCACTTCTATCTTGGATGATTGTATCCTTACCAATGTCTTACACTTTGAAATCAGTAACCACTACCTTGAATCAATAACTTACCATTTTCACTACATTACTAAATTTTGACATATTGAATGTGGAATGGCTCTTTGGTATCAACTTATGATCATCAGCTCATAATGTGTTATCATCCACTTTGATTTGCAAATATGTTACCGTGCCTATATCACAGAATAATCCACTATAGATATTTTGTATTCATCCGTAGATAGCACGCCACTGTTGACCTCTACAACCAACCCAGGAATCTTAAATTTGATAAAGAGAATTCAGCTTGAATATGGATTGTATTGGGTTTTATTATGCACTGGTGGAAGAAGCAATCAAATGGGGAACATCTAGATCATGTTAATGGAGTTGATTTGTACAGAAACATTTCTCTTGTATCTATAGTGGGCTATGACAGTATGGGAAAGACAACTCTCCTACAACATGTTTATGAAGATGAAATGACAAAGGAATTTGATCTTAAAATGTGGGTTTGTGTTTCCAACAACTTTGATGTAAAAAAAAAAAAAGAAAAAAAGTCATTACAGATATGTTGGAATTTCTTAAGAAGGAGAGGACTTGTTTAGGGACACTTGAGACACTTCAAGATAGTCTTCAGGCTAAGATCATGTCCAAAAATTCTTACTTGTGCTGGATGAAATTTTAGAGGATGATGAGAAGCAAGATAAAAATAAATGAGAAAATGCTCTCGCTCCTCTGTCTTTTGAAAGTTTGGAAAGTAAAATTTTGGTAACAACTCGAACGGACTCGGTTGTACTAATGTTTGCAGAGGTAATCAAAAAAGGAAGAGGAAATAGTTAAATGAATAAGTTTAGAGAAAGACGAGTGATTGCAGGTCCTCAACTCTCATGCATTTGCTGGTGTAAAGAACCCTTTATGATGATCATAATTTTTTTTTTAGAGATAGTAATAAAAAAAAAGAGAGAGAAGGCTCTTAAAATCTCCATTAACAGCTAAAGTCATTGGTGGTGTTCTGAAGGGCAAATTGGATGAAATGGTTTTGGAAGGCAGCTTTAGAAAGCAACTTATTTGAGTCAGAATTCTATCAATTCCATTTTAAGACTAAGCTATAAAGTTCTACAAAATCATCTAAAAAATTATTTCGCATTTTTGTTGTATGCTTCACAAGATCATACGTTTGATAAAGATAATTTAGTCTGAATGTGGACTTCGCAGGCCTCCTGAGAATTGGCTTCCCACATACACAAAAGTTCCCCAGCCTGTTTTCCTCCTTTCCACTACGACCGTCCGCCCCCTCCACTTGTCCGACGAACAGATCTCCTCTCTGTTTACCCAGGCTAGAACCACCTTTTGGTCAAGTTCTGGTCGTTTGTCTTCTTCCCCACGTGAGAGTATACAAACTCTTGATCCAGCCACGGCCTACTAAAAGTTCTTAAATTCTTTCCCCAACCATTGAGGCTAGCCAACGCAAACTTCTCTTCCGCTTTCTCTGCTAGCCACAAACCACTTCAGATTCTGTCTCCATAAACCACTTCAGTGTTCTAAGGCTTCGTTTGGGACGACTTTTTTACTGCTTTTTAAAACGGAGTTTTAGTACAAAATTTTTTATTTTTGTACTAAAACTCCGTTTTAAAAAGCAATAAAAAAGCCGTCCCAAACGAAGCCTAAGTCATGGCCGAAAGCTTCCTAAAGTTTAAAATAATGAGTACAGTTTTTGTTATTCACGTGAATCACATTGTCCTTTGCCATTACTTTTTATTTTATTTTATTTTATTATTATTATTATTTTTTGTTAACAAATATGTAGCCTTAGTTGAACTTTCCGTCTTATCATTCAAAGTTAAATGGTAAAGCCACTTGATTACTTTGAGGGGCCCACTAGTCCTTCCAAAGTAATAAAGATAGATTCCTTTTATTTATTTTTGTTCAAACATATCTCTGTATTTTATTTTTCTTAGTTCATTTTCTTTGTTTAAGCCTTTATTATATGTTGTAGTTATTAAGATTGTTGTTTTAATTATTTATGAGATAGTTAACAAGTTAGTACATTTTTAGCCACTTGTACCATAGCTATTAAGTTAATAGTTTAACTGTATGCATACTGTAAATATTAAGTTTTTTTTTTTTTTTTAGAAAAAAAAAACTTTTTTTTTTAATTATTTTCATTAACTGTTAAGTCTTACAGTTAGTTCAATTAATTTTTTTAACCATTTATATTATAGTTAATTAAATTATTTTACCAACTGTTAGTATAATAGTTAATCAAATTAATTTCTTTAACTATGTAATGTTATGGTTAATTAAATTATTTTCACCAACTGTTAGTCTTATAATTAATTAGACTAATTTTGTTAACAACTTATATCAAAGTTAATTAATTATTCTTTTTACTAACTATTAGTATTATAGTTAGTTAAATTAATTTCATTAACTATTCATGCTATAATTAGCCAAAATATTTTTTTTAACTATTAGTATTATAGTTTGTTAAATTAATTTTATTAACTATTTATAGAATAATTAGCTAAATTATTTTCATTAACTATTAGTTTTATAGTTAGTTAATTTCTCTTTCCACTCGTCGTCGCCACTAATATTGCAAAGGTATAAAATTCCTAAATTCAAAACCTCGAGAGCCTATTTCGGAGTTTGTGGCACACTAGAAAACCGCCCATATACGCATTTATTGTGCGTGTTAAGATGGGACCCCGGTGCGGTGCAACCGACGAGGCGGGTAATCACCTTAAAGTTGAGAGCCCAATTTCGTTGTTTGTGGCGCACCAGAAAACCGCCCATACACGCCTTTATTGCACGTGGTGGGATGGGACCTCAGTGCGGCGCCTACGACAAGGCGGGCAATCACCTAAACTCCATTTCGACATTCGCGACGCACATGAAAACCCCCTATACATGCCTTTATTGCGAATGATAGGATGGGACCCCGCTACGGTGTCTACAACAAAGTGGGGTCGTTTATAAATACCCTCGAGCGAGGGGAAAGCAAACTATATTTTTTTTTATGCAGGTGCACTCGAATACCCCATACACGCCTTTATTGCGCATGGTGGGAAGAAAAGTACACGGCCATGGTGTCCTCATCCGAAGGCTGCTACCATACACGCCTTTATTGTGTGTGGTGGGAAGGCTACTCTCCCAAAATTTCTGCTAAACGGGGGAGACGCCGGGAGGCTTCCAAAATTTTGTCTGAAAAAGACAAGGACTTGCAAACTTTTGGACTGAATCGGACTTGGATGAAAAGAAAGAATTTTGACTAAAATTTGAACTTGAAATGAACTTAAAACTTAAACAAACTTTAATTAAATGACATGAACTAATCTCAAGTTCAAATAAATGACCAAAACTTTGACAATCATAAAGGATTTTTATTGAACTTGTTGAACACCCATTCAAACTTAATTAAATAAATATAAGTGATTGAGTTCATAATTAATAAATGACAATCATTAACAAGATGCAAATGAATACATATAAATTTGTAAGCCAAAGGATTTTGCAAGTGTCATTCACTTAATGATAATGATGACACCATTTGATTTTTAATATAATCTTCATGCAAATGACAATGATTGTATCGTAGCATTCATCTTTATTCATATAAGTGGTAGATGATCATTTTGATCTTCTAACTAAATATCAATGAATGTACAAAGGTCTACAAATGAGATTTAAGAGCCTACAACAAAAAAAGATTCTTATGAATTCATGCAAAATATATGTAGTGAAAGAAATAGTTGGCTTACAATCATGAATGATGTGCAAGTGAATATATTAGCTTGCAATCAACAATGGTGGATAGATCGTGAATGCATGCAATAATTCCCCTTCAATCAATAGCAATGAATCAATTGGGAACTTCTTTTATCCACAATCAATGATCAAGACAAATTCACAACTTGACCATGAGTAATGACATGGAATCTCTAAAGCATCTATGACCAATATTCATTTCAATCATAGATGCAAGGTAAGGACGATTGCAATGAAGGGGATATTCATGAATAAATTATAAAAAAATGTGTAATGAATGCAGCATTCCTATAAATAAATGGAAGAAAGAGGTGGACAACATATCAAGCATTCGTTAATAATGATTAACTTGTGGAAGACATGTATGTTGCATATACAGGGAAAAAGGGACATCCAGTGAATATGAAAGGTGCCCTCACAATCTAAACCAATCAAGCAGCTATTAAATAAACATATATAGCAATATCCTGCAATTCATATTCAAATAAGATCCATGAAAGCCAGAAAGACATGCTGAAGAACTACAATAAATGCAAATATCAACAAACATAAGGCAGGAGATTAGTTAGTGCACTATGATCCACCTGTAGAAAACAATGAGTAGTGCACGATAGGCTACCTGTACGAAGCAGCGAACAACTCTATTCAGAAGCTGCTACGCCACGTCACCGGATCCGTAATCCATGCAAGCAGACAGAATGCATTTTTAAATATTTTCAAAGCACCCCCACACATGCACCGTAGTTTGTATACACATAGGTACACTAAAAGAGGTAAATACATTTACAAACACCCGCATGGGCACTGGCGAGCGTGTTATTGGTAAATATGTGACGTCTAGGGATGATACACGGGTTATCAAATTTGAACTCGATCCACCTAGGCAGGTAAAAGGAGTAGAAAGGGTATAATTATAAATGCCCCCAAACACCTGCATAGCCCCGGCGAGCGTGTTATTGGTACACATGTGACTTTTAGAGAAGCTACGAGGGTTATCAAATTTGAACCCAACCCTCCTAGACTGGTAAAAGGAGTAGACAGGGTATAATTATAAAATGCCCTCAAACACCCGCATGGGCCCCGGCGAGCGTGTTATTGGTACACACGTGACATCCAGGGATGTTGCGCAGGTCAACAAGTGAATTCTTGTTCAAACCCGATCCTTCTATACAGATTAGTATGAGTCAACAAGGTTTGAACATTCAAATAAATACACGATTGTGGCGACTGATGTATTTGTTTTAATACATTCATATTAGACCTTCAAGGCTTACAATCAAAAGAATTCAAAAACAAAGGCAAGAAGCTTATAAGAAACTCGATCCTCTATCAACAGCTTGATAGAGTTGACAAGGTTCACCCATAAACTGCAAATATTTTCAAATGGAAATGACCCCATGAACACCTCGATGATGGTCGTGTTGAATGTAAATCTCAACCGGAGGGGTTCACAAATATTCCTAAATGCCTCCCAAATGTCCATCCAAAAATCCAAACTCCACAAAATCCCAAATCCATATATTTGAAATTGAAAATAAACTATCAAGTGCTTAAAGCAAAATTCATCCACCCTCCGCAACACTGTCGAGGCGGACAAATTAAAAAACTACTTCAGCTCACAAAAGAGTCAAATGCCTAGTCGAAAATATCACTAGGATCCATTCTCAAATAATCTCCTACCAGTAAGGACGTGGTATATGTCCTCTAACCGGCGGTCTACCTCGAAATGGCACCGCAGGATTAACGGTTATGACCCGGTGCCCTCAAAACAGAGTGATTTTGCCGCCAAATGCCACCACGAAATACCGATTATGGCTAGAGCAAATACGCTCCTTAGTGGCATCAAATCCTTGAGATATGAATCAATAGGATATAATCGATAGGGCACAAAGCCGTTTGTTAGCTAAGGTGGATTCAAATTTGTCCCCTTAGGCAAATATTCACCCCAGGTTTATAAGGTACCCTTGCACGAAGCAACCCATGGCTGCCGACAAGGATCCTTTTATTAGGTTGGGTCAACTACCTCCTCTGACTAAGTAGATTGGGAACCATGATGGCCCGGGACGACAAAACCATGGGATCTTGATCAGGTCCATCATCCACTCCCCCACCATCCGCTTTAAGTGTAAGATGGTGGAGATTTCTATTTTAATTATCAAAATCTTCCAACCCTTCAAACTTTTTTCCAAATTTTCAAATTTATGCTGCTACTATATGCCAGATAACACGTATCTCTATGTATCTGATTGATTACTAGCCTTAATCAAAAGTTCTCTCTCGTGATCGGGAGGGGTAATTAACTATAGGGGTTTGCGCCCAAAGGAAACCAGAACTTAGATCATAAAGTCCTCGAAAAATAAGGGCAAAATATCTGGGTAGTGTCTTATCTACAAATTCATCTGCCTTCCAAAATTTACCCCGAAACTTAGTTCGTTAAACTTCACTGGCCGAAAGAAAAGAAAAAGTAAACATCATCAGCGCGGCGGGTAGGCTGGGGCTGAATTTTTGGAGCCCACTAGATTTCTGGCGACTCCACTAGGCAATGATTTCTCATTCCATCTTTGGCTAGTCATATGAGTGTTATAGTAGCAATCATATCAATCCGTATTTAAAATTTTGAATCTTTTAAAATGATCATTTAGTGGATCAAAACTTTAAAATCATTTTCTATGTGATCATTCATACATTCGTTGAGATAGCCTTTTCTATAGGGCTTTAAATTTATGTTACTTTTTATTGCTTGTTAATAGTTATCTGCTTCTATCTTTTATTCTGTGCAAGTCTCTACATTTTGAAAGTGTGGGGTGATGTATCAGATGATGATTACTAACCCTTACAGTTTATTTTTGCAGATGGATCTATAGAACACTCCTTTCACTGTTCAACTAGGCGGTGGAGCCTGCATTCAGTTGGCAAATGCTCTGATAAATGCTGGAAATGCCGGAGCTACCATCCAATTTGGTAGCATTGACTTTCTGGCAATTGCTGCAAAGAGTCTGCCATTCCTGCGAATGGTCTGAATGCTGAGAGGTCTTCTAGAAGACTTAATACTGCTGAAGCTCCTACCGATCATGTGAATCTGCCAGCACAACGACTTTCTGCTTTTTGTGTTTGAACGACTGTCACAGTCAAAAGCCCCGGCCACCAAGAGAGTTGTGGATGAAGGATTTCTATGGTGACTGCAAACACCACTGCTACATCAAACAGGTTACCTACACTCGGGAAGAATAATGTTGAAGCTTCCTCATCAGGAGGGAAGCTAACAAGGAGGCAGAGGAGAAAACTGAATGTCGAGCTCTGAGCTCAGAAGCAACTAGTGCCTGTGCACCCATAAAACCTGCCAGCCCAAGAGCTTGAGGCCAATGTCCCCACCCAGAAAAGGTTTACCAACCTTAAGTGGGTGAAAAGAAATAGTCCTTCTAGTGAACTCGAAAAGTCATTCTTGGAGCATCGACCAGAAGCACCAACCTCCCAAAAGACTAGAGAACCTAAACGATTGTCAGCCCGAGTACATCGAGTGCTAAAAACAGTCAGAGAGGGGACTGATAAAGAAGAAATTTTAGAGGCTGCTAGCTATCGATGCTAGGAGAACCCCTCCGAGGGAGAGGCTATCATCTGCTGTGATAGCTGAACGAGAAAGATACCGATGACCAGCTCCACATGGTGAACATTGGGGTGTGACACCTGAACCTCAAGTTCAGGGATCCGCCACTGAAAGGTCCCGATGGAAGGGAAAGAAAATCTGAAGGCCAAAGCCTTGTAGAGAAGAAGAAAGAAGAAGAAAAATAAATCTGGGCGTGACATCCAGTATGGCTTCCCGGAGATCCGCCCCCACCTACAAACAACGTCAAAGATGGGTTCCAAAGAAGATCCAAGTTGACGTCCCTCCCGATGGTCGACACCTTGGAGAATCCTCCAGGGGATCCCATCGCTCTCCATCTCCTCCGAAAGAAGAGACTAACTTCGATCGTAGTACACTGGTCGAAGAAATCTCCTTTTCTAATCAAGAACAAGAGATCCAGTGGCGCCATCGCTCAAAGATCCGAGTACTGGAAGGAGAAAAGGAAGGAGAAGTAGATATAAAAGAAGGGGAAGAAAGTCTCAAAGAGAATATAGAAGAAAATATAGAAGAAAATCTCGAGGAAAATCTTGAAGAAAATATTGATGAATTTACGAAAGAAAACCTAGATGATGAAATAGAGGTTATCATGAACCTTGAAGTCGTCTATATGGTAAGACATATATGTGCTATCGAGGAAGTCTGCCATGATGATGGTGAAGATGATGGAGATTGGTAGCCACAACCCAGGAAAGTATGCCAACAAGAGACTGGTTTTGTTGTTGGCAGAGGTGATCGCTCCTCTAGAGAATAAGAAATAGAAGACATTGAGCAGAATCCCTTTGATGACCAAGATACCATGCTCAATGACATGAGAAGACAAATGAGGTGATAGATGAGGGTCAAAGATAAGGAGATCTCTCAACTAAATGAAAAGATGAATGAGATAATGACCCAAATGGCAGCAATGATGCAGATGATGCAAAGAACTTCTACCGGTGGCGTCATACCCAATCCTCCAGCTGATCCTCCAAATCATCGAATGCCTCAAGTCTCAGGAGTACGGGGCACTCCTGAGCACGTTCATGAGGCTCAAAATATAACTCACCATCCTACTCAAAATATTGCCAGCACCGCCGAGCCTGTAACGGCTGCACAGCTTGAAGGGATAATCACATAGAAGATCGAGGCTATCATAGTCATTGATCAAGAAGAAATGTTGGTTGGCAAAAGTCGCCCATATCCTGCAGAATTCGACCAAGTACCGAACCCAAAAGGGTATTCGGTCCCAAAATTCCATACCTTTAATAGTACTAACAACCCCCGACAACACTTGGCACTGTTCAAGGCCACCTGCGGGAATACGGGGGGAAATGATGCTCTATTCTTCCGGAAATTCATTAACAGTTTGACAGCAACTGCATTCGAATGGTATGCCGAGTTGCCAAATGACTCTGTAAAGAATTTTGCAGAATTAGAGGTCATATTTGTGAAGAGATTCGCTAGTGCGACCGAGAAGATCACGATCATCGATCTCTCTTTAGATAAGAGAAAGAGAGAGGAGTCGGCATCGAAATACATAACTAGCTGGCATATTCTAAGCTTGAAATGTGAGCAGCAACTTGAATAAGAACATGCTATGCAATTATTAATGGGAAACATCGATGATAAGATGCAACCCTTCTTATGTATGGCCATAATTACCACATTTCAAGACCTGCTGGATAGAGTGGCTTAATTTGAAAAGCTAAACTTATCAAGATCAGAGGGCCACTCTGACAAGCCCAAGAAGCCCAAAACCTTGGGGACAAGAAAGAGTGAAACTTACTCTGTATCCTCTCTCAAGCCGAATAGAGGGAAACAAGTGGTTTATAATGTAGATAAAGGCAAACAACCAATGCAGTATGAAGAAAAGTCAAAATAAGTCTACAACCCTAACCCTCAACCGAAGCTGATACTCGGGGGAAATGATAGGCCACAAACGTTTTAAAGCGGAGGGGAACGTCCGAGACAAGTAATGGGAACCAATGATAGAACTTTCCCATCTCTCAAAGACAAAATAAATAAAGAATATTCATTCAAAAGAGATAGTGTCACAAAGTTATTTCGACAAGCATTAAAAGCAGGCTTAGAACTGCCAGAGTGCAAGAAGCCAGAAGAGTCGAAAGAAGCTGGTGACCCAAACTTTTTCCCGTATCATCGAGTGCTCGCCCATCCCATTAAAGATTGCTACATCTTCCAGGATTGGGTTGAAAGGAAATATCAAAAGAGAGATCTCACATTGTCAGATAATGTGCTGGTTAATCCCATAAAAGAATCAACCCGGGTAGTTACAATTTCCTCTACACCCCCGGTTTAAGAAAAAAGAAAAGAAAGGAAGCTAATTCAAGAAGAACTGTGGGAGACTGTAGTCTCTAAGAAAATAGTAAAGATGCTGAAGCAGCTTGAGGGTGTTCTAGGTGTGAAGTGGAAGTCTCCCACTGAGCCGTTGATATATCTCAAGACACTACCTGTGATGCGAGCATCCACTTCTAAGCAACTCCTTAACCAAGCTGGCACTTCAAAGTTCGAAAACCCGCATGTAGGCAGAGAACCCTACGGCTGTTTACACTCTCCAAGTGTAGGCAGAGAACCCTTCGGTTGTTTACACTCTCCAAGTGTAGGCAGAGAACCTTTCGGCTGTTCACACTCTCTAAGTGTCGGCAGAGAACCGGATCTCCTTGACAGATCTTCTCATAAGAATCTAGAAGGAAGAAGGAAAAGAGTGAAGTAATCCCAATTCACAAGTAGAGACTCTTACCTTTGAAGTCCAAGTGAAGCCTTCTCGCTCCAGTGGTAGTAATCCTCCCTTGAATGCTCTCTTCCACTCTCTCCTTGGCTATTCTCTCAAGAGGCACGAAGATCAAATGACAAAAAGATTGGGTGGCAGTCTAATTTGGACTATTTATACAAAAGACAAGAAAAATCGCCCAAACACTGCAAGTATTCAATTCTGTACGTAGTGGATCGTCTCGTACGATCGTGGATCGTTCTGGACGATTTTACTTAAACGATTTGAAACGACCCCATTTGTATATGTGTACGAAATATCTTCGTACAGCTGATCGTCCCGTAGGAACTAGGTTCGCCCGGTACGAACGATTATTATAAGGTCGGTTCTAGAAACTGCTGAAAACCATTCTAAGTCGGTTAATCGTTTGGACGAAAATTTATTCGTCTGGATGAAAATTTTACAGAGGACCGATCGTCCTGGATGATTATTTATTTTGTCTGGACAAAAATTTTTCAGAGACCAGATCGTCCAGGATGATTATTAATTTCGTCTGTACGAAAATTTTCCAGAGGACCAATCGCCATGGACGATAATTTAATTTCATATGGACGAAAATTTTCCATAGACCAGATCATCCTGGACGATTATTAATTTCGTCTGTACGAAAATTTTCCAGAGTACCAATCGCCATTGATGATAATTTAATTTCGTCTGGACGAAAATTTTACAGTGAACCAATCGTCCTGGACGAATATGACTTAGAAAAAAAAAATTTCGAGCAAGTTCCTATTCGTTCCATGTGCTCTATAGGAGATAACTGTCTGATCGTCCAGTACAAACTGATATCGTCCCGTACGATCAGTATAAATTTTATATGATCTCCTTATGTGTGTGTGTATATTTTTATTCACTCAAAATACAATCACTCCCTTTCAATTTGATTTCTAAGAAAAGTGCAAGCTTCAAATTTTACAAAGTATCTCATGCTAAATTTAATTTGAAGTCTTCGTAGTCTGGAGTTCATTTTTTCTGAAATGTTAGTACACACAAGAGCAAATATAATTCTTCTAAAAAATGTTAGGAGATAACTACACATTTTAACAATAATGTTTGGAATCATCAAAACTTCATAAGTTGCAAAAATATAAAGCATGCAAATAGCAACTATCTTAACAATCTCCCCGTTTTTTATGATGGCAAAACGATTATTGTTTGTATGGTTTCAATTTAAACAAATCTCATATCTCCTAACCCCCCCTGAATTGATGAATACATGAAAATAAGGAGGCATTTTGAACCATAAAACACAATTTTTTGTTTTTCAAAAAAAATTTAAATAAAAATAAATTAGAAAACCTAGAAAACAATAACACACAAACAAAACATACAAACATACAAACACAATGATTTCTCCCCCTTTTTGACAACAACAAAAAGTGAAGAAGAAATAGACAAGAAATGTAAGTAATTGTATGGAATTCATTTGAAAATTTAATCTAAATGGTGATTGACACAAGGTATGCAATTTTAAACTAAAAACATTAGGTCAATCATAGAATTTCATAAAATTTAAGAAGTGATATAACATTGTAAGTAAGAAGAATTTATCAAAAACATGATTCAATTTAGACATTCCAATATAGAAAATCATTACAAGAGAGATGTAAAAAAAAAAAATTATATTTCAAAGTTCAATAGAATATAAATGAACATAACATCAATTTGAATTAAGAGATTGAAAGAATTTGGAAAGAAGAGAATTACCACATGTAGCGCTTTGCGCATCTTTTTCAAAAATTTTGGGCACATTTTTGTGCATCTTTTGATATTGGGCTAATTTTGTGCCTCTTTTTCATATTTGCGAACCTTTGCGCATTCCTTTTGATTTTTATACTTTTTGTACAATTTTTAAGAGTAATTGAGACCAATTCTTTCCAAAATCAATAATCTAAAATTTCAAATATTTTTAAGTGCATAAATATTACTTGAGCAAAGAAATACAAAATAAGAAAACATCTAAATTGCAATAATAATATTAACTTTTATGTAGTCTAAATTAATAGACATGAATTTAAAAGTTCTAATTACAACAAGTTATAAATAACTTTTAAATTTAGAAAGACTACATTTTCTAATGTAAATAATCTCAAATTACAATCTAATTTAAGCACTATGAAGATTAAATAATACTAATAAAATTCATAAAAATTAATCACATTTCAAAAACAAATCAAATTTGAAACAAGTACAATATGCATTGATATTAAAGAAAGGATTACACATTTCATAATATCTAAAAATAAATAAGAAAATACACTAAACTTAAAAGTAAAAACAAACATAAAAACAAACACTTAACATAAAAATTGATACAACAAAACATAAAACACGAGTACAACAAACACAAAGAAATTCATCTCTACTGTTCTAGAGGAGGAGGAGGAGGAATGCCACCGAAAATGTTGAAGTAGGAGGCCATCAACATTACATTGGTATTGATTTCATGTACTTCATTTCTGATGCTACCAATGTCTTGTTGTTGCTGCATAAGTTGAGCATTAAGTTGATCAAATCTTTGATCAACATGAGTCTCAATTCTATCAAATTTTTCAATCAGATTCTGATAATCTAACTGAGGTGCAGAAGTTTGCACTCCTTCTTCTTCTTCTTCTTCTGAAGCACTGGCATGTGCTTTTTCTTTTTCTTTTTCCTCCTTGAAGAGCAATCTGAAGGAAGCATCATTATAGTAAACTGGCTCTTCGTATTCTTCATCAGGATGCACTAAGTTTTATTTCTTTTCCAAGATGTAAGTAACTAAGTATCCCAAAGAGATGTTCCTTTTTCTCTTCTGATCTGCATGTCCTATTTCTGAAAGCCCATAGATATGATCTATGATAAGTTGGGCTTCGTCAATAGGATGACATTCTATAATCAAAAAGGTTATAACAGAAAGGAGAGGGGTAATATTAATCCTATCACCAGCTTTAGGAATGATTGAAGATAGAAGGATATGTTGGATGATTCGGGCATTTTTGGTCATACCGGAGACTCTAGCAACATGATAGTCAAGACCATTTTGTCTAATTACCCTATTGACATCATACCATTTGAAAGTGGTTTCTGTCATTAGAGTGTGAGCTCTATATCCTTCAGTTCTTAAGTTCAAAAAGGCTCCAATGTCATGTTTAGTGATTTCCACTTTTTGTTTGAAGACAAAGGAACTTATGCAAGATTGGTCGGAGTTAAAACTCATGTTTGCTAGAAAATAGTGGAAGGTTTGCTTATTGTAGAAGTGGACGAGAGAAAGTATGAAATGAAATTAGGTTGAGGAAAAAAGGTGCATTACCTTAAAGTGTATCTCGCTTTGAATTAAAATGCGAGAGGGAGTTATTTTGGCAGAGGCAAAACGAGGAAAGGATTCCTCATTTTCTTTTGACAGGAAGTTTTTAGAGGCATTCCTGCTGGGTTTCTTTGCCAACACCTTTTGTCTCTTGCTTGAGGAGGCCATTGTCGATTTGAAGTAGAAAGGGATTGAAAGAGAAGTTTGAAAGTGTGATTGTTAAGTTAAAAAGCCTTCATATTTAAAGAAAACGATACGTTCATCCTGGACGAAAATAACTTCATCCTGGATGAAAATCATCGTTCGTCTGGACGAAAATATTTCGTACAGACGATCAAAATCGTCCAAAATATATCGGCTTTTCGTAATCAACACAACTTACGATGCGTCCCTTCAAACAGGCTTTTTAACTTGACCTATCGTACAGACGAAATTATTTCGTACAAACGATCAAATAGTAACTCGTTTTAATGTCTCTTGAAAACCGTCCCCTACAATGAAACGACATCTGTTCGTCTGGACGAACCAAAAATTCGTACTGACAAAATCCATTTTAAAACTGTCTTATCCACTCAACCGCTGCATTCAATTGTCTAGATGTCTGAGAGAAAAAAAATTATCGTCCTGGACGATCGTTAGATTGTACAGACGATCTAATTAAAAATTGCTCTCAAAACGGTTAAAATTCGCGCAAACCGTTCTTTCTCACATCGTCTAGTACGAAACAAAATTCGTCCCGGGCGATTTCCTCCAATTTTTGAATTTGAATTTTAATTTAACAAAAATCAAACTAAACATTCAAAAACATAGAAAACATAAAACAAAACCATAGACCCAAAAATAAATTCATTCAAAACACGCAAAATTTTACAAAATCAAAAACAAAACAAAAAACATAAATATCAATATTGCAAAGACATTTTGTTTAGGCATTCAAATCAATAACACCAAGCCTTGTTCTTAAAGTACTGAAGGTATCAAGGGTTAAAGGTTTTGTAAAAATATCTGCAAGTTGATTTTCAGTTGAAACATGTGTGAGTTCAATTTCTCCCTTGGATACATGATCCCTTATGAAATGATGCCTTATATCAATGTGTTTGTTTCTAGAATGTTGAATAGAATTTTTGGAAATGCAAATAGTACTAGTATTGTCACAATAAATTGGAATAGTGCCTACAGTTAATCCTAAATCAATCAACTGTTGTTTTAACCAAAGTACTTATGCCACACAACTTCCTAATGCAATATATTCTGCTTCTGCAGTAGATAGGGCTACTGAATTTTGTTTTCTACTGGACCAAGAAACTAATGAATTTCCAATGAATTGACATATTATAGAAGTGCTTTTCCTATCCACTCTACAGCCTGCAAAGTCAGAATCTGAATAACCAATAATTTCAAATGAAGAGCTAAACTTAGGATACCAAATTCCTAAGTTTTGAGTTCCTAGTAAGTATCTTAAAATCCTTTTCACTGCTGTCAAATGTGATTCTTTTGGATCTGATTGAAATCTAACACATAAGTAAACACTGAACATAATATCTGGTCGGCTAGCAGTCAAGTAAAGAGAAGATCCAATAATCCCTCTATATTTATTTTGATCAACAGATTTTCCCTTAAGCTCCTTATCCAACTGAACTGAGAAACTCATTGGTGTACTAACAGGTTTAGCATTGTCCATTTCATATTTCTTGAGGATGTCCTTAATATATTTAGTTTGACTAAGAAATGTCCCTTCCTCAAGTTGCTTGATGCTAAAACCTAGAAAGTAATTTAAATCTCCCATTAGACTCATTTCAAATTCACTACTCATTATATTAGAAAAATCATCACAAAGATTTTTATTTGAAGATCCAAAGATGATATCATCCACATAAATTTGAACAATGAGTATTTCCTTTCCAAATTTCTTTAAGAAGAGAGTTATATCCATACTTCCTTTTTCAAAAGATCTTTCAAGTAGGAAAGTGCTCAATCTCTCATACCAAGCCCTAGGTGTCTGTTTCAATCCATATAATGCCTTCTTTAACTTAAAAACATGATTTGGGTATTTTGAATTTTCAAATCCTGGAGGTTGTTCTACAAAAACATCTTCTTCAATAACACCATTCAAAAAGGCACTTTTGACATCCATTTGAAACAATTTAAAACCTTTAAAATAGGCAAAGGCAAGTAAAACCCTAATTGCTTCAAGTCTTGCTACAGGGGCAAAGGTCTCCTCAAAATCAATTCCTTCAATTTGATTATACCCCTTAGCAACTAATCTAGCCTTATTTCTAATGACTACTCCTGAGTCATTCATTTTATTTTTGAACACCCACTTGGTTCCAACAACACTTTGATCTTTTGGCCTTGTAGTTAATTCCCAAACTTTATTTCTTACAAATTGATTTAACTCTTCTTGCATGGTCAATATCCAAAATTCATCAGAAAGTGCCTGATCAATATTAGTGGGTTCTATTATTGAAATAAAGGCTGAATGATTGACTTCCTTATTTAATCCACGCCTAATTCTAACACCCTCACTAGGTTCTCCTATAATCAATTCTCTTGGGTGGTTTTTAGAAAATCTCAAATCTCTAGGCAAAGGGTTTTCTCTTTCCAAATTTTCTTCCACATTTTCTTCCAAATTTAATCTATCAATCTTTTGGAAGTTTTCCTCAATCTCTTCTTCAATAATATTTGGCTCTTCTAAATTTCCAAATTCATCAAATACAACATGTGTGGTTTCTTCAATGACTAAAGTTCTTTTGTTGAATACCCTATAAGATTTTCCAACACTTGAATATCCAACAAAAATTCCTTCATCTGATTTTGGATCAAATTTTCCTAAGGCAGATTTTCCATTGTTATGAATGAACACCTTGCAATCAAAAACATGCAAATGAGACAAATTTGGTGTTCTACCTTATAGTAACTCATAGGATGTTTTATTTAAATTCGATCTCACATTCACCCTATTCAGAACATAACATGTAGTGCTAACCGCCTAAACCCAAAAAGATCTAGGAAGTGAGTATTCTGCCAACATTGCTCTGGCGGCTTCTATTAATGTTCTGTTTTTCCTTTCAACTACCCCATTTTGTTGAGGGGTTCTAGGTGCAGAAAAATTGTGATCAATCCCTTTTTTTTACAAAAATTTTCAAATCTTTCATTTTCAAATTCTCCTCCATGATCACTTTGTAAAGATATTATTTCACATCATAGTTTAATCAGTATTCAAGTTGAAAATTTTCTGAATTCCTCAAATGATTTACTTTTATGAAAAACAAATCAAACCCACGTGAATCTTGAGAAATCATCCACAATAACAAATCCGTATACCTTCCCTCCTAGACTTACAGTTCCTACTGGTCCAAAAAGATCCATGTGAAGAATTTCCAATGGTTTACTAGTTCTAAGATCATTATTGTACTTAAAAGAGGACTTCACTTGTTTTCCTAATTGACATGCATCACAAAGGTGGTCCTTAGTAAAGTCTAGTTTTGGTATACCTCTTACTAAATTCTTTTGGGTAATTCTCGTAAGATTTTTCATACTAGAATGACAAAGTCTCCTATGCCAAAGCCAAGATTCATCAGAAACAGTTTTCAAACAGAAAGCAATAGGAGTATGAAATGAATTCAAATCTAGCATGTAAACATTGTTTACCCTTTTTCCATTTAAAACTTCTTTCCCATTTAGGCTTAATATGCACCTAGTAGGTAAAAATTTTACATTATATCCCTAGTCACATAGCTGACTTATACTTAACAAATTATGCTTTAAGCCTTCAACCAATAACACGTTGTCTATAAAAAAGTTTTTGAAATTACCAATCATACCAGATCCAACCACTTTCTTTGTGGTATTATCTCCAAGTGTAACCTTGCCTCCATTCCTGGCTTCCAGCGATATGAATTGTGCAGTATCTCCAGTCATATGCTTTGAACATTCGCTATTCAGGTACCATATGCTCCAACAAGGTCTTGTGTGAGAGCAATCCTGCAAAAATATCAAATGTTAGACCTGGGAACCCAAACAAGTTTGGGTTCACCTTTTAGAAATTTATAATCAGATGCATGTATGATATGTCTAGGTTTATGCATCTTAAGTCTCCACACCAAATTAGTTTTTATCTTCAAAGTACAGGTGTGATATATATGTCCAAAAAATCCATAATTATTACATTTAACTTTAGGAAAAGTATTCCTATGTTTTCTTCCATTTGCTTGTCTTCTAAGGGATTTCATATATTTAGGATAATATTTAGGATTTGTAAAATCTTAAATTTTGGGGGGTATTCTATTATCCTCAAGAGCTCTTATTGTCAATTTATATAATAAATTCATTTCTTCCAAGAGTCTATTTGTATAATTGATTCGATATGTTTTCCTTTCAGATTCATCCTTAAAATTTTTAAAATCTTTTTCAAAATCAGCATAGGATGATTTTAGATTTTCAAAATTCTTATTCAAGTCATCATATTCATCAAGTAGTTTTATGTGGTTGTCATCTATTAATGCATGATCTTTCCTAAGGATTTCATGTTCATTCTTGAGCTCTTCCAATTCTAAACTTAAACTAGCATGCATCTTTTTCATTTTCCTATATGCATCATGCTTGTGTTCAGAAACTTCAAACAATTCATCATAGGTTAAGTCACATACCTCTTCTTGATCTGATTGTTCAACATTATCTGCCATCAAACAAAGGTTGGTGAATTCTTCTTCTTTTTCCGTCTCAGATGAGTCTGAAGCTGAGTCCGCCTAGAAAGCTCTTTGAAACTTCTTCTTGCCCTTCTTTACCATAGGTTTCTCCTCCACCTTCTCCTTACCAGGAGTGGCTTTGAGTTTTGGGCAATCAGTCTTGATATGACCTGGTTTCCTGCATTCATAACAAATCATTTCATTAGAAATCTTGCCATTTATGTTAAACTTACCTCTATTCCATTGTTGGCGTCTCTTCTGCTTCCTCTTTAAAAAGCTTCTGAATTGTCTAGTCATCAGTGCAATATCATCTTCATCCTCAGGTTGTGAGTGTTCACTCTCTGACTCTTCCACTTTTAGTGCTATATTCTTCTCCTTTCGTGGCTCACCTGCATCAATCTTTCTTTGACTTACTCCTTGCTCATAAGCAATGAGTGAACCAAGAAGATTATCAATAGAATAAATGTTTAAATCTTTAGACTCTGTAATTGCAGTAATTTTTGCATCATAAGCAGTAGGTAAACAACGAAGAATCTTATTAACCATTTCAGCATTAGTTAATTCCCTACCAAGTGCATGCAAAGAAGTGACAATTTATGTAAATCTTGTGTACATGTCGGAAATAGATTCATTAGGTTTCATGCGAAATAATTCATAGTCATGTAACAAGATATTGAGCCTTGATTGTTTAACCTCTTTTGTCCCTTCATAATTTATACAAAGTCTATCCCATATGTCCTTTCTGCTTTTGCAAGTGGAAACCCGTATGTAGTCTTCAGATTTTAAAGCACAAAAGAAACTATTTAGACATTTGGCATTTAATTGTGCTAAGTCACGTTCTTCTATAGTCCAATCTGCAAAAGGTGTTTCTACCATAACTCCATCAACTAATCTAGTTGGTTTTGTGTAGCCATCCTGGACTAGCATCCACATGCGATAATCAAGTGACTGTAAGAAAGTAGACATGCGTGTTTTCCAAAAATCAAAAGGAATATTGTTAAACAGTGGAGGTCTAGTGATAGAGTAACCCTTAGGTGTGTTTCGGTTTCTGAAAGTAGCCATCTACGTTAATCAAAAAAGTAGTTCAAACCTATGATTTTGAAACGAAGCTCTGATATCACTTGTTGAGTTTAGTAATTAGGTTGTTAAGCCTAAGTGAATGTCCCAAGGCTACCAAGAGGGGGGGTGAATTGGTAGTTTAAAAATTTAAGTCCCCTTTTGAAAATTATTGAATCGAAATAAATTTTTTTTTTTAAATTTTGTAGAAAAATATTTTTCAACCAAAGAGTTTTTAAAACTAAAACTTAAAGTGCAGAAACGTAAAAACAGTAAAGTAAATGACACCAGATTTATAGTGGTTCGGTCTAAAACCAGACCTACATCCACTCCCCGGAGGCACCCTCTGAGTATTGCACTAATACCAATAGTGACTCTCTTTTTGCACCCACAGCAAGGCGGAGAAGCCTTTACAACACACTCTTTTCACCACTCCCCGGTGCGGCAGAGAACTGTCCGTCCTTTTACATAATCCCCAGTATTGGCAGAGAACCGTCCGTCCTTTCACACTATCCCCAGTGTTGGCAGAGAACCATCGTCCTTTCACACTCTCCTAGTGTGGGCAGAGAATCCTTCGGCTGTTTACACTCTCCAAGTGTAGGCAGAGAATCCTTTGGCTATTCACACTCTCCAAGTGTAGGTAGAGAACCTTTCGACTGATCACACTCTCTAAGTGTCGGCAGAGAACCGGATCTCCTTGACAGATCTTCTCACAAGAATCTAGAAGGAAGAAGGAAAAGAGTGAAGTAATCCCAATTCACAAGTAGAGACTCTTACCTTTGAAATCCAAGTGAAGCCTTCTCGCTCCAGTGGTAGGAATCCTCCCTTGAATGCTCTCTTCCACTCTCTCCTTGGCTATTCTCTCAAGAGGAACGAAGATCAAATGTCAAAAAGATTGGGTGGCAATCTAATTTGGACTATTTATACAAAAGACAAGAAAAATTGCCCAAACACTGCAAGTATTCAATTCTATACGCAGTGGATCGTCCCGTACGATTGTGGATCGTCCTGGACGATTTTACTTAAACGATTTGAAACGACCCCATTTGTATATATGTACGAAATATCTTCGTACAGCTAATCGTCCCGTACGAACTAGGTTCGTCCGGTATGAACGGTTATTACAAGTTCGGTTCTAGAAACTGCTGAAAACCATTCTAAGTCGGTTAATCGTTTGGACGAAAATTTATTCGTTTGGACGAAAATTTTACAAAGGACCGATCGTCCTGGATGATTATTTATTTCGTCTGGACAAAAATTTTCCAGAGACCAGATCGTCCTGGACGATTATTAATTTCATCTGTACAAAAATTTTCCAGTGGACCAATCGCCATAGACGATAATTTAATTTCGTCTGGACAAAAATTTTTCAGAGACCAGATCGTCCTGGACGATTATTAATTTTGTCTATACGAAAATTTTCCAAAGGACCAATCGCCATTGACGATAATTTAATTTCATCTGGACGAAAATTTTACAGTGAACCAATCGTCCTGGACGATAATTAATTTCATCCTTGATGAATAGGACTTAGAAAAAAAAATTTTTCGAGCAAGTTCATATTCGTTCCATGTGCTCTATAGGAGATAACTGTCTGATCGTCCAATACGAACTGATATCGTCCCGTACGATCAGTATAAATTTTATATGATCTCCTTATGTGTGTGTGTATGTTTTTATTCACTCAAAATACAATCACTCCCTTTCAATTTGATTTCTAAGAAAAGTGCAAGCTTCAAATTTTACACAGTATCTCATGCTGAATTTAATTTGAAGTCTTCGTAGTCTGGAGTTCGTTTTTCCTGAAATGTTAGTACACACAAGAGCAAATACAATTCTTCTAAAAAATGTTAGGAGATAACTACATATTTGAACAATAATGTTTAGAATCATCAAAACTTCATAAGTTACAAAAATGTAAAGCATGCAAATAGCAACTATCTTAACAAAGTTGAAGAAGCCTAGGGAGAAAAAGACAGCAACTCAAAGGGTTATCGATAGTTTGGATGAATACTACCAGACTGTGAGATGCCCCATTAAGCTTTGCTGATTTTATAACAGGGCTCAAAATTGAAGAAGAAAAAGAAGATGATAAAGATCCACTTCCCGTGGAAACTTGTCGAGTTGTCTCGACAGCACCGATAACTCCAGCTAAAAAGAAAAGGAAGCACCCTCTGAGTCCTGAATGATGGTATCACCAATGGATTATAGTATAGAAGCGGATCTGTATTTTATGGAAGATGGTGAATCAGAGCCTAATATCACTTCACAGATGGAATAGGTGAATTTGGGCAGTAATTCTGAACCAACAGACGAATCTCCAGATGAGGCAATGATCGATTCTACGGATAATACACTATTAAATGAGTCTGAGCATGAGGAAATCTCCTAAGTACAGTTAAGAAGTGGTAAAACACTAGCATCTATGTCAAAGAAAGGGATCCTTAATAAAGATAAAGGGAAGGAGATTGTCGTCAATGAAGATATCAGTCCCAAGGACTCCAAGAAAAAGGAGATTTCAGTTAAAGGGAAAGATTATAATATTCTATTCCCATCTGAGAAAAATCCCAGCACAGGTTAGCATATATGATGCACTAGTGATGTCCAAAGATCTTTGGGAAACCCTGATTCAGGCTCTCAAGGACCCCGAAAGATATGAGGCGCATTTTGCTGAGCATAACTTGACTGAAGTTTTGCAAGCTCAGAATGAGCCAAACATAACTTTTGCCGAGGATGACATGATGCTCGGAATGGCAGACCATAATCGGCCTTTATATGTTACTGCAGAGAGTGACAGGATGATAATCAGCCGAATTTTAATAGATCTCGGGTCCTATATCAACCTTATGAGCTCTAAAGCTCTGAGATCACTTTGTCTAGATGTACAGCACCTTGGGCAAGACAAATTGATGGTGCATGGCTTCAATGAAAAGGGACAAAAGACCTTTGGATCATTCATGCTCCCACTAGTATTTGGGGAACTCCATACCGAGGCAAAATTTCATGTGATTGATGCATACACCTCGTTAAGGCACTTCTAGGTCGCCCGTGGTTGCACGATTATGGTATTGTCCCATCAACTCTACATCAATGCATGAAGTATATCAGGGATGGAGAGGAGTTTAGAATCTCCGGTGATATTCAGCCCTTTGCAGTTCATGAGGTGAAAATTTGTGAAGATGCTAGATATTTCATCCTCAAAGAATCAAAGCCGTTAAATTCTCTCGAGACTAAGTCAGCAAACCCAAAGGCTGCAAGGCCGCCCAAACAAGAAGATGAGAAGAAGCATGTGGGAAGAAAGAAGGCTACACCGACTCTTCCCAAAGCATCAATCACTCCTAAATCGAGAAAATATATGTCTCATCTAGGGAGTGACACAGACGAAGATGAGGTCATCCCTATTAAATCTCAGGAGATACGATAATCAGCATCAAGGGGAAAAAAGAAGGCAAGATATTCAGATGATGACTGTGACTACGAGTCTATCTAAATGAATAATGTGTAACATTTACTTTCAAAGAGGATAGATAATTTCTCAATTTCAGATAATGAATGTGTAGTCACGCGTATTCCCCCATAACATTTTAATGAAATCATCGCTCAAGAGGTGCATAATGTCGAGGAACTTGTAATATTTTATGTGACTCCTCGAAGAAATAGGGGTGGATCGGGAACCCTACTTACAAATCTGGAGAGCGTAGAGATGAAGAGAATCGAGATTAGCTCTAAAGGTCCATCGAACATAGGGAGTTAGTGCCTACAAGAATGCCCAGATTTATTACTGGAAACATATGGAGAATATTGCAAAAATAAGTTAGAATTCACACCCCAGTGCAACAACTTCGCCTTTGCTTGAAGCTTTGGTATCGAAGAAATCTCCATACATTATGAAGAAAGGATATTCTCGCCAGAAGAGGTCTCGGATTTGTCATGAGAAGGCATTCTCAAGGGGAGACGTGTTGTGCCATTACATGCAGGAAATTGAATCTAGTGATGATGATCCCGAAGAGATTTATGCAGCTGACGATTATGAGGATCAACCAGTAGAAGCTGAGCCTGCACATGAAGAGCTTGAATATGGAGGACAGGCAGCCACTATAGATGAGCTAAAGGAGATTAATTTGGGAACTGAGGAGGACCCTCACCCAACCTTTATTAGCTCCCTTCTACTAGGAGATCAAGTAGAAGAAATGAAAGAGTTTCACTGTGAATTCAGGGATTGCTTTGCCTGGACATATGCTGAAATACCAAGCTTATCCCTTGATGTGGTAGTTCAAAGGTTGGCCATCAAGCATGAGGCGGTGCTTGTCAAGCAAGCTCCAAGAAGAATGAGATTAGAAATAGAACAATAGATGATTACTGAAACCAAGAAGCTCGTAGAGGCGGGCTTCATCCGAAAAGAAAAATATATTGACTAGATTGCCAATATCTTCCCTGTAAAGAAGAAAAATGGTTAGATTTGCATCTATATCGATTTTCGGGACCTCAACAAGGCATGCCCAAAAGATGACTTCCTGCTCCCGGTGTTCGAACTCCTGGTGGATAGTACAACAAATTATGATATGTTCTCATTTATGGATGTATCTTCGGGTTACAACCGATCAAGATGGCACCTGAACATGAGAAGCATACAACATTTAGAACACCCATCAGTATATTCTGCTATACGGTCATGCCCTTTGGCCTGAAAAATACTGGTACTACCTACCAGCGGGCAATGACACGTAACTTCGATGAGTTAATACACCAAAAGGTCAAGTTTTATGTTGATGACCTGGTTGTTAAAAGTATTAATCGCAAGGACCACTTAAATGACCTAAGGATCGTATTTGAGAGAATCAAAAATTTTGATCTGAAGATGAACCCTCTCAAATGCACCTTTGGTGTTTCTTCTAGAACATTTCTGGGGTATGTAGTTTGTCATCGAGGAATTGAAATTGACCCCAACAAGATCAAGACGATTATGGAGATGCCACCACCAAAAAAGCTATGACAACTCTGCTCCTTTCAATAGCAACATCAAAACTATTGGGTAGGTGCCAGCCATTTTCCAAGATTATGAAAAAAGATGTCCGCTTCAAATGGGATGCAGAGTGTCAGGAAGCGTTTGACAGCATCAAAAGATACTTGTTGAATCCGTCCATTCTCACGGCGCCAATCATGGGGAAGCCTCTTATATTGTATATAGCAGCTATAGAAGAATCCTTCGGAGTATTGTTGGCCCAACATAATGAAGAATGCAAGGAAAATACACTCTATTACATCATTTGAAGATTGATTGGAGTAGAAATTTGCTATTCTCCAATTGAGAAGCATTGTTTGGCTTTAATTTTTGCAGTTCAGAAGCTCCGACACTACATGTTGTATCATAAAATCACACTGATATCAAAGATTGATCCGCTGAAGTTCTTGATGATAAGATCAACGTTGACAGGTCGCCTAGCTAGGTGGGCAGTATTATATTGTAGTTTGATATCACATATATGCCACAAAAGGCAGAGAAGGGACAAGCTTTGGCAAACTTTCTTGTCGCACATCCTATCCCGACAGACTCCCCGCTTAATGACAATTTTCCCGACGAACAAATCATGCAAATTGAAGAATATGAGAAAGTACCTTTTTGGGAGATGTATTTTGACGGAGCATCGTCAATTAAACTTGCCCGACCTCCAAATCTTGCTAGGGCACAAGCCGGCGTCGGTCTTATTTTCATAACCCTTGAAGGAGGTATAATGAAATTTTCATTCAGTCTAATTGAACCCTGAACCAACAATGAAGCAGAGTATGAAGCTTTAATTATGGGATTGGAGATCGCAATCGAAGTCAAAATCCAAAATCTCTAAATTTTAGGCGACTCTCAACTTGTAATAAATCAAGTCCTGTGGGTTTATAAGATCTGCAAGCTTGAGTTAGCTCATTACCACCGCAAACCCTTGAGCTCCTGAAATAGTTGCCAAATGTTGAATTAGCTTGAGTTCCTCGAGGGAAGAATGGCAAAGCACATTGCTTGGCCAAATTAGCCAAGGAGATGGCAAATACCAATGAAGAGAGGCCTATATTCATCGGGGTTTATAATCGTCGAATCTTGGAGCTTGTTTTAGTATAATTCTCGATGGAAGAAGAGATACCGAATTAAAGCAAGCAGGATATAATTCCAGTTGAGCCTCCACCCCTCCATCAGATCATTATGGAAAATTATCCGAAAGAATATCACGTGGCCAAGAGACGTAAAGCTAGTCAATCTTCGGAATCATGGTGTCATTGTTTAGATATTGAAGTTAAAAATGATTCGAGACAGTCATTCATTGACTACTTCAAAGAAAACAAACTCCCGACAGAAAAATATATGGCCGTACAAATTCAAAAAAGGACACTACGATATGCATTTGTCAACGACACGTTGTATCGACGGGCTTTTGACCAGATGTGACTAAGGTGCTCAGGGACCAAGGAAGCTGATAAAATAGTGACTGAAGTTCATGAAGGACTCTATGGTGCACATCAGTCAGGTCCTAAAATGACCATTAAAATCAAGAGTATGGGCTATTATTGGCCAGCAATGGTGACAAATTTTATTGATCATGCTAAAAGGTGCCATGAGTGTTAGATTCATGGTGATTTTATTCATCAACTGTCAAATCCACTACACCCAACAATAGCTTCCTGGCCATTCGAAAGTTAGGGCACATATATAAATTATCCGATAGATCTACCATCATCAGTTGGACATAGCTTCATATTGGCAGCAATAGACTATTTTTCTAAGTGGGTAGAAGCGACTCCCTTCAAAGAAGTCACATTCGAGCACGTTATTAATTTTTTCACCCATAACATTGTCTACATATTTGGTGTACTGTGTCATGTGATCTCAGATAATGGCACAACATTCAAGAGCACTAAAATATACAAGTTTTTTTAGCATCACAAGATTGATTGGCGATACTCATCAATATATAATCCAAGGGCCAATGGCTTGGCAGAGGCCTTCAACAAGACGCAAGTAAACCTGTTAAAGAAGATCCTGACCAAGAATAAAAGAGATTGGCATACTAAAATGGTGGATGCATTATGGACGTATCGTACTACTTATAAAACGACGACTAAAGTCACTCCCTACTCACTGGTGTTTGGGGTTGAAGCCGTATTGCCACTAAAAATCGAGCTGCCATCACTTCGTGTAGCTATCTAGTACGATCTAACTCATGAGAAAAACGCTCGATTGAGAACAGAAGAACTCAATGAGCTTGATGAAGTCAGACTACAAGCTCAAAAGAATTTAGAGATCTATCGGGCAAGGATGACAAAATCATTTGACCGAATTGTACGTCATCGAACATTTCAAGAAGGGGAATTGGTCTTGGTGTTGAGAAGGCCAATCATCCCACACCAAAAAATTGGTGAAAAATTCGTATCCAATTGGGAAGGCCCGTTCTTCATTGAAAAGGTGTACCTGAGAGGAGCTTATCAATTAATTGACTTGGAGGGTCAAAGGCCTATGCCACCAATTAACGGTCGATACCTAAAGAAGTATCATACATAGGAATCAACATGTATTTAAAATTCTGTTGTGTATCTGACAAATGCCCATTAGTATATGTACGATATATATTTCGAAATTATCTTGTATTACAAGAATGCATTTCGTAAAAAAAAAAAAACTATGGGCATTTTAAATATTTATTAGGGTCGACATCGCGCTGCTTGTCGGGATCCCGGAATAAATATTTAAAACTCTTGAATATCAATTTTACAAAAAAAACAGGGGTCATTTTAAATATTTATTCGAGTCGACATCGACCTGCGTGCCGAGATCTCCGAATAAATATTTAAAACTCTCGAATATAAATTTTGCAAAAAAAGGGGGCATTTTAAATATTTATTCAGGTCGACATCGCGCTGCATGCCGAGATCCCCGAATAAATATTTAAAACTTATGAATGTCAATTTTGCAAAAAAAAAAATTTTGGGGCATTTTTAATATTTATTCGGGTCGACATCGCGCTGCATGCCGAGATCCCCGAATAAATATTTAAAACTCACGAATGTCAATTTTGGAAAAAAAAAAAGAGGGAATACTTTTATATATTTACTCGGGTCGACATAGCGCTGCGTACCGGGATCTCTGAATAAATATTTAAAATCATCGACTACAAACATCCCTTTAAATCATGATGTGATAACTTCCATTATCAGTGTATATGTGGGTGATTTTTCCTGATGTTCAGGACATCTCTCCTTCCAGTGTACTAAGATTTCAAAAGTAAAAAAAGAGTCTTTTTGTGATTATGCACTTCAACAAATTGAGCCAGAAAAGCTTGAAGTCTTTCAATAGCCTGAAGCTTAAGGTTCGAATGGGTGTAAAAGACGAATCCAACAAGCCCAAATATAGCCGGATGGCTGGCAACTCCGTCTACTCAACACGCCATAAAAAAAGTAGTAGTAGCGGAACCCCCACTTTATGAACCAATCAGAAGGGACTGTAGGAAGAATGAAAGATGATTTGTCTCAACTAGTTCTAGGAGTCATTATCTACAAGACTTTTCTAATTGATCGGAGAATTGAAATTCAAGTGGAAAAGAGGAGTCTCGATTACCTACCAAATGTGCGTAGATTCCAAGTCTTCAACCACAAAAGATAACTTCAAATCTACTAATTTTAGAATACTCAGAATCAGGGAGCACATTTCCCATAGCTCGATTCTGAAGCCTGAATGGGTGTAAAAGGCCGGATCCAACATGCCTAAATATGACCGAATCGATGGTCATTCTATCTACTCAAAATGCCATAAGAAAGGCCGCAGTAGAGGGACCACGTTTCAACAACTAGAGGATAAAGAGATACTAAATCCTAGCTCTCCTAATCGGATGAACTCAAGAGACTCAGATTAAAAGTCTCCTCGAGTGGTTAAGGATTAAGATACTACCTACATTTGGTACTATCAACTGAATCCAAAAAAAAATACCTACAAATCTTTCATCAAATACGTCACACAAAGCATAGGACAGAATGATCCAAATTTTTGAAATTTGAGCTAAAGCTAATGGCTACTAATTTCAACTAGTGGCTGAAGCGACACTATTCACAACTACCCTAAAAGATGGGGCATTTTAAATATTTATTTAGATCGACATCACGCTGCATGTCGAGATCTCCAAATAAATATTTAAAATTCCATGTGGTACTAACAACACAAGTCTAAAACTCAAGCTTCGAAGTGTAATCATATCCCTCAAGAACTGCACAAAAATTTAGAATCAATTAATATGGAGAAAATATTATAATAATACATTTAAAATAAATTGACTGATAATAAATATGTACCTGTGGAGGGACCCGCATAATCGACCTAGTAACTGACTGGAGCTGAAGAGGGACCTGCAAAGTTGGCCAGGTAACTGGCTAGAGTCGAGGAGGGACCCAAAAGGTTGGTTGGGTAACTAGCTAGTGCAGGAGAAGGCCCTACAAGGTCGGTCGAGTAATTGGCACGGACAAAAGAAGGACCTGCAAGGTCAGTCGGGTGGCCCTCAGGGAAGAAAGAGAACTCTGTAGGCACCAAGCCTAACGGCGACAGTGTGTGTGGAGGCCCTCCAAAGAACTCCGTAAGTGAGGCGACACCAGCAATAAAAGACTCGCCCGGCCAGAATGACCCGTAGGGGTCTACTGGGAAAGAGAAGTCGCCGGAAGGGTCTAGTGTACTGTATCCCGTGATGTCGGACCTCCTGGGCTCCTGTGCATCCTCCCCAAGGTCCTTAGGAGAGAGCCGAGCGTCTACGGACCTCATGGAAGAAGTAACAAGCTGAGAACTAGCCTTTCATCAGGAAGACTGGGAAGACTCTGCCTGAGGTGGTATAGGTGCCACATCTAGAACTCTGGCAGGAGAAGGAATAACGTCTGTAAAAGTGATACGAGCCTCAGTGTGTGTCCCTGTACTAACGAAACACATATCAAATGACCAAATGTCTATCAAACTAAAAGCTGACAAAAAGAAAAGAGAAGAATGGGGTAGAGAACTACCTCTGTCACCAGCAGCCTCTAGAAGACTACGATGGGAGCTACATCCCCTCGATGACCCAAGCTCCTGTACCTGACGCTCGTATCTCCTCGCGCCATGCTCCAGCACCTGTAACTAACAGCCGTCTGAGCGGAAGGCTAAGCCAAAAGGAAACTAGAACCTGTCCCCAGCCTCAGTAAATGCACCCAAGTCATAGCGACAACGTAAAAATGAGTCTCTAACAGAATCGTCCCCATGTGTCTGTGACCCCGATGAGGAGTACCCGCCCGTCGTAGGTTGTAGTCTGTGAAAACACAGACTGTCTGGCCACCCTATTGGGATGGTAGCCCTCCAACATCATAAAGCCACCCTAATAGTGACACAATCACCTTGGGCGTATGCTAATGAAGTACTCAGCAACCGCCAAACTCTGACTACGGAGCAGTAGTGTACATCTACCTCTATGATCAACTCCGTCAACTAGAACTGTACCTCTTTGGTGGGGTGGCAAGCTAACAGTGTCTGGCTGGTGGACTAAGGCGAATCAGTCTGAGACTGAATACGGGATAAAGAAGAATAGCCTAATCCTCTCTAACTCAAAAGTAGAAGAAGCCTGAAGGAGCTGTAGAATAGTGGGGAACCCTCTCTGCAGAAAGTAGGCCGGAATCTCTGAACAAGAAAAGGCTCCCTGGACGTACAAGTGAACCCAGGCATACAAGTACTGCCATGGTAAAACTAAATCCTGACATCCAAAGAGCTGGCCTCAGAAGTAGTCCGTAAAACTCTGTACACCTTAGCAAGGACATTAGGAGAAAGAGCAAGCCTTTGTCCCTCCGACAACTGACTAGCTGCTAAGAGGATATTGTATCTCAAAGACTCTATCCTGAGCGGAAGTATAAAAGTGCTGAGCCAAAGTGCTAAAAACCCTGCTAGTAGTAAGTCCCCGTCGACACCTGGTAAAGGTAGAGAAACAAGACTAGCAAAAGGAAAGGGCTCAGCAACTCCTCTGTCAACGAAGTGCCACGCTGTAAACCAAAGTCAAACAGATCGTGTAGTGATGCAGTGGCTGGAAACAAGAACTTCTCCTGAAGGAAACTACGGATCTAAAGGTCCACAGGCATGGTAGCCCGGCCACGCCCTGACAAACGTGACACTCGATACGTACGCCTGTAGTACTGAAGAAGTGTAGGGTAAACGACCGGCAGTGCCAACCTGCCTCTTTTATCATCGCCTACTAAAGGAACTCTATGAAATAACTGCTCATCTGGAGGTACACACTCCTCAAAATTGTGTCCGAAAATAGGAAGCTCGGAAACCATCTGTAAGTCTGAGAGAGTAACTGTAAGCTCCTCTGCCCCAACCCAGCAAGTGCTACGACCGGCGTCCCAAAACTCAACCAGACCCCAGGCCCAAGAAGTGGGAAGACGCCCGTAGTTGAATAGTGAGACATGCACTGCATCGTAGATCCCCACCACTGGGAGAGTCTCCCTGTGCGCCTGAAGTATATAGCAGGCCCAACAAATATAATCGTTGACTGGGCTTTGAATCCATCCAACTACTGAGTTTCTCGGTCACTCTAGAGAGGGTGATGACTATAGCTGATGGTGGCTAAGTAGACTCGACTATCCAACTGGCTTGAGTGTGTCCGTTGCTAGTACTAGAACATCACAAGCACCCTAGCCAACCTATTCCAAAGAACTCTCTAACGGGTGGTACTCCTCGTATTGCAGTCTAAGACTGGTGACCCACCACCCTGGGTTCTCAAAGGGAACAAAACTCTGAGGAAGCTCTGGGAGTAGGGGGAGCGAGCAAAGAAGTCATAAAAAATGTCTCACCCTCGCAGCATGTCCTGGAGCTGCTCCAGTCTATCTCAAACATCAATAGTGCCCTGAGGGTCCTATTTCTCAATGGCCTCCCAGATGACATCCTCACTAGGCTCGCCTGGAGGCAGATCGTCGGGTCTCTGTTAGTGGAACATTCCATGCAAAGGGAAAATAAGAAGAATGCGTCAAAAATAGTAATGATAACAAAAAAAATATATACTAAAAAAAAGAGAATGCGAGCTACTAAAGACCGTGAATTAACATACAACAAACGTGATTCGCTCCGGGCGTGTACCATATTTGTTGGGGAGGATTTGTTGACCTCTACAACCAACCTAGGAATCTTAAATTCGATAAAGAGAATGCAGCTTGAATATGTATCGTATTGGGTTTTATTATGCACTGGTGGAAGAAGCAATCAAATGGGGAACATCTAGCTCATGTTAATGGAGTTGATTTGTACAGAAACATTTCTCTTCTATCTATAGTGGGCTATGACAGTATGGGAAAGACAACTCTCCTACAACATGTTTATGAAGATGAAATGACAAAGGAATTTGATCTTAAAATGTGGGTTTGTGTTTCCAACAACTTTGATGTAAAAAAAAAAGAAGAAAAAAAGTCATTACAGATATGTTGGAATTTCTTAAGAAGGTGAGGACTTGTTTAGGGACACTTGAGACACTTCAAGATTGTCTTCAGGATAAGATCATGTCCCAAAATTCTTACTTGTGCTGGATGAAATTTCGGAGGATGATGATAAACAAGATAAAAATAAATGAGAAAATGCTCTCGCTCCTCTGTCTTTTGAAAGTTTGGAAAGTAAAATTTTGGTAACAATTCAAACGGACTCAGTTGTACTAATGTTTGCAACAGAGGTAATCAAAAAAGGAAGAGGAAATAGTTAAATGAATAAGTTTAGAGAAAGATGAGTGATTGCAGGTCCTCAACTCTCATGCATTTGCTGGTGTAAAGAACCCTTTATGATGATCATAAATTTTTTTTTTTTTTGAGAGATAGTCATCAAAAAAGAGAGAGAGAGAGAGAGAGAGAGAGAGAGAGAGAGAGAGAGAGAGAGAGAGAGAGAAGGCTCTTAAAATCTCCACTAGCAGCTAAAGTCATTGGTGGTGTTCTGAAGGGCAAATTGGATGAAAGGGTTTTGGAAGGAAGCTTTACAAAGCAACTTATTTGAGTTAGAATTCTATCAATTCCATTTTAAGACTAAGCTATAAAGTTCTGTAAAATCATCTACAAAATTATTTCGCATTTTTGTTGTATGCTTCACAAGATCATACGTTTGATAAAGATAATTTAGTCTGAATGTGGACTTCGCAGGCCTCCTGAGAATCGGCTTCCCAAATACGCAGAAGTTCCCCAACCTCTTTTCCTCCTTCCCACTACGACCGTCCGCCCCCTCCACTTGTCGGACGAACAGATCTCATCTCTGTTTACCCAAGCTAGAACCACCTTTTGTTCAAGTTCTGGCCATTTGTCTTCTTCCCCACGTGAGAGTATACAAACTCTTGATCAGCCATGGCCTACTAAAAGTTTTTAAATTCTTTCCCCAACCACTGAGGCTAGCCAACGCAAACTTCTCTTCCGATTTCTCTGCTAGCCACAAACCACTTCAGATTCTGTCTCCACAAACCACTTCAGTTTTCTAAGTCATGGCCGAAAGCTTCCTAAAGTTTACAATAATGAGTACAGATTTTAATATTCACGTGAATCACTTTGTCCTTTGCCATTACTTTTTATTTTATTATTATTATTATATTATTATTATTATTTATTATTATTATTATTATTATTATTATTATTATTATTATTATTTTTAGTTAACAAATCTGTAGCCTTAGTTGAACTTTCCATCTTATCATTCAAAGTTAAATGGTAAAGCCACTTGAATACTTTGAGGGGCCCACTAGTCCTTCCAAAGTAATAAAGATAGATTCCTTTTATTTATTTTTGTTCAAACATATCTCTGTTTTTTATTTTTCTTAGTTCATTTTCTTTGTTTAAGCCTTTATTATATGCTGTAGTTATTAAGATTGTTGTTTTGATTATTTGTGAGATAGTTAACAAGTTAGTACATTTTTAGCTACTTGTACCATAGCTATTAAGTTAATAGTTTAACTGCATGCATACTGTAAATATTAAGTTTTTTTTTTTAGAAAAAAAAAACTTTTTTTTTTAAATTATTTTCATTAACTGTTAAGTCTTACAGTTAGTTCAATTAATTTTATTAACCATTTATATTATAGTTAATTAAATTATTTTACTAACTGTTAGTATAATAGTTAGTCAAATTAATTTCTTTAACTATTTAATGTTATGGTTAATTAAATTATTTTCACCAACTGTTAGTCTTATAATTAATTAGACTAATTTTGTTAACAACTTATATCATAGTTAATTAATTATTCTTTTTACTAACTATTAGTATTATGGTTAGTTAAATTAATTTCATTAACTATTCATGCTACAGTTAGCTAACTTATTTTTTTTAACTATTAGTATTATAGTTTGTTAAATTAATTTTATTAACTATTTATAGTATAATTAGCTAAATTATTTTCATTAACTATTAGTTTTATAGTTAGTTAATTTCTCTACTTACTCGTCGTCGCCACTAATATTGCAAAGGTATAAAATTCCTAAATTCAAAATCTCGAGAGCCTATTTATGAGTTTGTGGCGCACCAGATAACCGTCCATACACGCATTTATTGCGCGTGGTGGGATGGGACCCCGGTGCGGCGCCAACGACGAGGCGGGTAATCACCTTAAAGTTGAGAGCCCATTTTCGTTGTTTGTGGCGCACCAGAAAACTGCCCATACATGTCTTTATTGCACGTGGTGGAATGGGATCCCGGTGTGGTGCCTACGACGAGGCGGGCAATCACCTAAACTCCATTTTGACATACGTGGCGCACCGGAAAATTGCCTATACACGCCTTTATTGCACATGGTGGGATGGGACCCCGGTGCGGTGTCTACGACAAAGTGGAGTCATTTATAAATACCCTCAAGCGAGGGGAAAGCAAACTATGTTTTTCTTTTATGCAGGTGCACTCGAAGACCCCATACACGCCTTTATTGCGCGTGGTGGGAAGAAAAGTACACTGCTACTGTGTCGTTATCCGAAGGCTGCTACCATACACGTATTTATTGTGCGTGGTGGGAAGGCTACTCTCCCAAAATTTCTGCTAAACAGGGGAGAAGCCGGGAGGCTACCAAAATTTTGTCTGAAAAAGACAAGGACTTACAAACTTTTGGACTGAATCGGACTTGGACAAAAAGAAAGAATTTTGACTAAAATTTGAACTTGAAATGAACTTAAAACTTAAACAAACTTTAAATAAATGACATGAACTAATCTCAAGTTCAAATAAATGAGCAAAATTTGGACAATCATAAAGGATTTTTATTGAACTTGATTAAACACCCATTCAAACTTAAATAAATAAACATAAGTGATTGAGTTTATAATTAATAAATGACAATCATTAACAAGATGCAAATGAATACATAAAAATTTGTAAGCCAAAGGATTTTGCAAGTGTCATTCACTTAATGATAATGATGACATCATTTGATTTTTAATATAATCTTCATGCAAATGACAATGATTGTATCATAGCATTCATCCTAATTCATACAAGTGGTAGATCATCATTTTGATCTTCTAACTAAATATCAATGAATGTACAAAGGTCTACAAATGGGGTTTAAGCGCATACAACAAACAAAGATTCTTATGAATTCATGCAAAATATATGTAGTGAATGAAATAGTTGGCTTATAATCATGAATGATGTACGAGTGAATATATTAGCTTGCAATCAACAATGGTGGATAGATCGTGAATGCATGCAATAATTCCCCTTCAATCAATAGCAATGAATCAATTGGGAACTTCTTTTATCCACAATCAATGATCAAGACAAATTCACAACTTGACCATGAGTAATGACATGGAATCTCTAAAGCATCTATGAACAATATTCATTTCAATCATAGATGCAAGGTAAGGACGATTGAAATGAAGGGGACATTCATGAATAAATTATAAAAAAAATGTGTAATGAATGCAGCATTTCTATAAATAAATGGAAGAAAGAGGTGGACAACATATCAAGCATTCGTTAATAATGATTAACTTGTGGAAGACATGTATGTTGCATATACATGGGAAAAGGGACATCCAGTGGATATGAAAGGTGCCCTCACAATCTAAACCAATCAAGCAGCTATTAAATACACATATATAGAAATATCTCGTAATTCATATGCAAATAAGATCCATGAAAACTAGAAAGATATGCCAAAGAACTACAATGAATGCAAATATCAACAAACATAAGGCAGGAGATTAGTTAGTGCACTATGATCCACATGTAGAAAACAACGAGTAATGCACGACAGGCTACCTATACGAAGCAGCGAACAACTCTATTCAGAAGCTGCTATGCCATGTCACCGGATCTGCAATATCCATGCAAGCGGACAGAAGGCGTTTCTAAATATTTTCAAAGTACCCCCACACGTGCACTATAGTTTGTATACACATAGGTACACTAAAAGGGGTAAATACATTTACAAACACCTGTATGGGCACTAGCTAGGGTGTTATTGGTACACATGTGATGTCTAGGGATGCTACACGGGTTATCAAATTTGAACCCGATCCTCCTAGACAAGTAAAAGGAGTAGAAAGGGTATAATTATAAATGCCCTCAAACTCCCGCATGGGCCCCGACGAGCGTGTTATTGGTACACATGTGACTTTTAGGGATGCTACGAGGGTTATCAAATTTGAACCCGATCCTCCTAGGCAGGTAAAAGGAGTAGACAGGGTATAATTATAAAATGCCCCCAAACTCCCGTATGGGCCCCGACGAGCGTGTTATTGGTACACACGTGACATCTAGGGATGCTGCGCAGGTCAACAAGTGAATTCTAGTTCGAACCCGATCCTTCTATACAGATTAATAGGAGTCGACAAGGTTTAAACATTCAAATAAATACACGATTGTGACGACTGATGTATTTGTTTTAATACATTCATGTTAGGCCTTCAAGGCTTACAATCAAAAGAATTCACAAACAAAGGCACAAAGCTTATAAGAAACTCGATCCTCTATCGACAGCTCGATAGAGTTGACAAGGTTCACCCATAAACTGCAAATATTTCAAATGGAAATGACCCCATGAACACCTCGATGATGGTCGTGTTGAATGTAAATCTCAACCGGAGGGGTTCACAAATATTCCTAAATTCGTCCTAAAAGTCCATCCAAACTCCACAAAATCCCAAATCCATATATTTGAAATTGAAAATAAACTATCAAGTGCTTAAAGCAAAATTGATCCACCCTTCGCAACACTTTGCCGAGGCGGACAAATTAAAAACTACTTCAGCTCACAAAAGAGCCAAATGCCTAGTCAAAAATATCACTAGGATCCATTCTCAAATAATCTCCTGCCAGTAAGGACGTGGTATATGTCCTCTAACCGGCGGTCTGCCGCCAAATGGCACTGCAAGATTAACGGTTATGACCCGATGCCCTCTAAACAGAGTGATTTTGCCGCCAAATGCCACCACGAAATACAGATTATGGCTAGAGCCAATACGCTCCTTAGTGGCATCAAATCCTTGAGATATGAATCAATAGGATATAATCGATAGGGCACAAAGCCGTTTGTTATCTAAGGTGGATTTAAATTTGTCCCCTTAGGCAAATATTCACCCCAGGTTTACAAGTTACCCTTGGACAAAGCAACCCATGGCTGCCGACAAGGATCCTTTTATCATGTTGGGTCGACTACCTCCTCTGACTAAGTAGACTGGGGACCATAATGGCCCGGGACGGCGAAACCATGGGATCTTGTTCAGGTCCATCATCCACTCCCCCACCATCCGCTTTAAGTGTAAGATGGTGGAGATTTCTATTTTAATTATCAAAATCTTCCAACCCTTCAAACTTTTTTCCAAATTTTCAAATTTATGCTGCTACTATATGCCAGATAACATGTATCTCTATGTATCTGATTGATTACTAGCCTTAATCGAAAGTTCTCTCTCGTGATTGGGAGGGGTAATTATTTATAGGGGTTTGCGCCTATAGGAAACCAGAACTTAGATCATAAAGTCCTCAAAAAATGAGGACGAAATATCTGGGTAGTGTCTTATCTACAAATTCACCTGCCTTCAAAAATTTATCCGGGAACTTAGTTCGTTAAAACTCACTCGCCGAAAGAAAAGAAAAAGTAAACATCATCAGCACGGCGGGTAGGCTGGGGCTGAATTTTTGGAGCCCACCAGATTTCTGGCGACTCCACTAGGCAATGGTTTCTTTTTTTATCTTTGGCTAGTCATATGAGTGCTATAGTAGCAATCATATCAATCCGTGTTTAAAATTTTGAATCTTTTAAAATGATCATTTAGTGGATCAAAATTTTAAAATCATTTTCTATGTGATCGTTCATACATTCGTTGAGATAGCCTTTTCTATAGGGCTTTAAATTTATGTTACCTTTTATTGCTTGCTAATAGTTATCTACTTCTATCTTTTATTCTGTGCAAGTCTCTACATTTTGAAAGTGTGGGGTGATGTATCAGATGATGATTACTAACCCTTACCGTTTATTTTTGCAGATGGATCTACAGAACACTCCTTTCACTGTTCAACTAGGCGGTGGAGCCAGCATTCAGTTGGCAAATGCTCTGATAAATGCTGGAAATGCCAGAGCTAACATCCAATTTGATAGCATTGACTTCCTGGCAATCGTTGCAAAGAGTCTGCCATTCCTGCGAATGGTCTGAATGCTGAGAGGTCTTCTAGAAGACTTAATACTGCTGAAGCTCCTACCGATCATGTGAATCTGCCAGCACAACGACTTTCTACCACAAATTCTCGTAGGAGGATTTCTGTGTTTGAACGACTGTCACAGTCAGAAGCCCCGACCACCAAGAGAGTTGTGGATGAAGGATTTCTGTGGTGACTGCAAACACCACTGCTCCGTCAAACGGGTTACCTACACCCGGAAGAATAATGCTGAAGCTTCCTCATCAGGAGGGAAGCTAACAAGGAGACAGAGGAGAAAATTAAATGCCGAGCTCTGAGCTCAGCAGCAACTAGTGCCTGTGCACCCATAAAACCTGCCAGCCCAAGAGCTTGAGGCCATTGTCCCCACCCAGAATAGGTTTACCAACCTTAAGTGGGTGAAAAGAAATAACCCTTCTAGTGAACTCAAAAAGTCATTCTTGGAGCATCTACTAGAAGCACCAACCCCTCAAAAGACTAGAGAACCTGAACGATTGTCAGCCCGAGTACATTGAGTGCTGAAAACAATCAAAGAGAGGGGACTGATGAAGAAAAAATTTTAGAGGACACTAGCTATCGAGGCTAGGAGAACCCCTCCGAGGGAGAGGCTATCATCTGCTGTGATAGCTGAACGAGAAAGATACCAACAATCAGCTCCACACGGTGAATATTGGGGTGTGACACCTGAACCTCAAGTACAGGGATCCACCACCGAAAGGTCCCGACGGAAGGGAAAGGAAATCTGGAGGCCAAAGCCTCGCAGAGAAGAAGAAAGAAGAAGAGAAATAAATCTGGGCGTGACATCTGGTATGGCTTCCCAAAGATCCACCCCCACCTACAAACAACGTCAAAGATGATTTCCAAAGAAGACCCATGATGACGTCCCTCCCGATGGTCGTCACCTTGGAGAATCCTCCAGGGGATCCCATTGCTCTCCATCTCCTCCGAAAGAAGAGACTAACTTCGATCGTAGCCCACTGGTCGAAGAAATCTCCTTTCCTAATCAAAAACCAGAGATCCAGTGGCACCGTCACTCAAAGATCCGAGTACTGGAAGGAGAAAAGGAAGGAGAAGTAGATATAAAAGAAGGGGAAGAAAGTCTCAAAGAGAATATATAAGAAAATCTCGAGGAAAATCTTGAAAAAAATGTTGATGAATTTATGGAAGTAAACCTAGAGGATGAAATAGAGGATATCATGAACCTTGAAGTCATCTATATGGTAAAACATACATGTGCCATCGAGGAAGTCTACCATGACGATGGCAAAGATGATGGAGATTTGGTAGCCACAACCCAACAAGTACGCCAACAAGAGACTGGTTCTACTGCTAGCGGAGGTGATCGCTCCCCTAGAGAATAAGAAATAGAAGACATTGAGCAGAATCCCTTTGATGACCAAGACACCACGCTCGCTAACATGAGAAGACAAATGAGGCGATAGATAAGGGTCAATGATAAGGAGATCTCTCAACTAAATGAAAAGATGAATAAGATGATGACACAAATGGTAGCAATGATGTAGATGATGCAAATAACTTCTACCGGTGGCGTCATACCCAATCCTCCAGCTGATCCTCCACATCGAATGCCTCAAGTCTCAGGAGTACGGGGCACTCCTGAGCACGTTCATGAGGCTCAAAATATAACTTGCCAGCCTGCTCCTCAAAATATTGCCAGCACCTCCGAGCCTGTAACGGCTGCACATCTTGAAGGGATAATCACAGAGAATATAGAGGCTATCATAGTCATTGATCAAGTAGAATTGTTGGTTTGCAAAGGTCGCCCATATCCTACAGAATACGATCAAGTACCATACCCAAAAGGATATTCTGTCCCAAAATTCCATACCTTCAATAGTACTAATAACCCCCGACAACACTTGGCGCTGTTCAAGGCCACTTGCTGGAATACGGGGGGGGGAGATGATATACTCTTCCGGCAATTTGTTAACAGTTTGACAGTAACTGCATTCGAATGGTATGTCGAGTTTCTAAATGACTCTGTAAAAACTTTTGCAGAATTAGAGGTCATATTTGTGAAGAGATTTGTTAGTGCAATCGAGAAGATCACGATCGCCGATCTCGCTTTAGATAAGAGAAAGAGGGAGGAGTCGGTATCAAAATACATAACTCGCTGGCATAATCTAAGCTTGAAATGTGAGCAGCAACTTGAACAAGAATATGCCGTGCAATTATTAATGGGAAACATCGATGATAAAATACAACCCTTCTTATGTATGGCCACAATTATCACATTTCAAGACCTGCTGGATAGAGTGACTAAATTTGAAAAGCTAAACTTATCAAGATCAGAGGGCCACTCTAACAAGCCCAAGAAGCCCAAAACCTCGGAGACAAGAAGGAGTGAAACTTACTCTGCATCCTCTCTCAAGCTGAATAGAGGGAAACAAGTGGTTTATAATATAGATAAAGGCAAACAACCAATGCAGTATGAAGAAGAGTCAAAATAAGTCTACAACCTTAACCCCCAATCAAAGCTGATACTCAGGGGAAATGATAGGCCACGAACATTTCAAAGTGGAGAGGAACGTCCGAGACAAGCAATGGGAACCAGTGATAGAACTTTCCCATCTCTCAAAGACAAAATGAATAAAGAATATCCATTCAAAAGAGAGAGTGTTGTAAAGTTATTTCGACAAGCATTAAAAGCAGGCCTAGAACTGCCGGAGTGCAAGAGGCCAGAAGAGTCAAAAGAAACTGGTGACCCAAACAACTGCCCGTATCATCGAGTGCCCCGGGTCATACTACCAGACTGTGAGACGCCCCATTAAGCTTTGCTGATTTTATAACAGGGCTCAAAATTGAAGAAGAAAAAGAAGATGATGAAGATCCACTTCCCGTAGAAACTTGTCGAGTTGTCTCGACAACACCAATAACTCCGGCCAAAAAAGAAAAGGAAGCACCCTCTAAGTCCTATATGATGGTTTCACTAATGGATTATAATATATAAGAGGATCTGTATTTTATAGAAGATGATGAATTAGAGCCTGATATCACTTCGCAGATGGAACAAGTGAATTTGGGCAGTAATTCTGAACCAACAGACGAATCTCCAGATGAGGCAATGATCGATTCTAAGGATAATACACCGTTAAATGAGTCTGAGCATGAGGAAATCGCCCAAGTGTAGTTAAGAAGTGGTAAAACACTAGCATCTCTGCCAAAAAAAGGGATCCCTGATAAAGATAAAGAGAAGGAGATTGTCGTCAATGAAGATATCATTCCCAAGGACTCCAAGAAAAAGGAGATTTCTGCTAAAGGGATAGATTATAATATTCTATCCCATCTGAGAAAAATCCCAGCACAACTTAGCATATACGATGCACTGGTGATATCCAAAGATCTTTGGGAAACCCTGATTCAGGCTCTCAAGGATCCCGAAAGATATGAGGCAGATTTTGCTAAGCATAACTTGACTGAAGTTTTGCAAGCTCGGAATGAGCCAATCATTACTTTTGCCGAGGATGACATGATGCTCGGAATGGCAGACCATAATCGGCCTTTATATGTTACTGCAGAGAGTGACGGGATGATAATAAGCCGAATTTTAATAGATCCCGGATCCAATATCAACCTTATGAGCTTGAAAGCTCTGAGATCACTTTGTCTCGATGTGCAGCACCTTAGGGCATGACGAATTGATGGTGCACGGCTTCAATGAAAAGGGACAAAAGACCCTTAGATCATGCATGCTCCCACTAGTATTTGGGGAACTCCATACCGAGGCAAAATTTCATGTGATTAATGCATACACCTCATTAAGGTGCTTCTGGGTTGCCCGTGGTTGCACGATTATGATATTATCCCATCATCACTACATTAATGTATGAAGTATATAAAGGATGGAGAGGAGTTTAGAATCTCCGGTGATATTCAGCCCTTTGCAGTTCATGAAGTGAAAATTTATGAAGATGCTAGATATTTCATTCTCAAAGAATCAAAACTGCCAAGTTCTCTCGAGACTAAGGCAGCAAACCCAAAGGCTGTAAGGCCGCCCAAACAAGAAGATGAGAAGAAGCATGAGGGAAGAAAAAAGGCTACACCGACTCTTCCCAAAGCATCAATCACTCCTAAATCAAGAAAATATGTGCCTCATCTAGGGAGTGACACAGACGAAGATGATGTCATTCCTATTAAATCTCAGGAGATACGACAATCAACATCAAGGGGGAAAAAGAAGGCAAGATATTCAGACGATGACTATGACTACGAGTCTATCTAAATGAATAATGTGTAACCTTTACTTTCAAAGAGGATAGATAATTTCTTAATTTTAGATAATGAATGTGTAGTCACGCGTATTCCCCTACAACATTTTAATGAAATCATCGCTCGGGAGGTGCATAATGTCGAGGAACTTGTAATATTTTATGTGCCTCCTCGAAGAAATAGGGGTGGATCGGGAACCCTACTTACAAATCTGGAGAGCGTAGAGATGAAGAGAATCGAGATTAGCTCTAAAGGTCCATCGAACATAGGGAGTTAGTGCTTACAAGAATGCCCAGATTTATTACTGGAAACATATGAAGAATATTGCAAAAACAAGTTAGAATTTGCACCCCTGTGCAACAACTTCGCATTTGCTTGAAGCTTTGGTATCGATGAAATCTCCATACATTATGAAGAAAGGATATTCTTGCCAGAAGAGGTCTCGGATTTCTCATGAGAAGGCATTCTCAAGGGGAGACGTGTCGTGCCATTAGATGTAGGGAAATTGAATATAGTGACGATGATCCCGAAGAGATTTATATAGCTAACGATTATGGTGATCAACGAGTAGAAGCTGAGCCTGGACCTGAAGAGCTTGAAAATGGTGGACAAGCAGCCACTATGGATGAGATAAAGGAGATTAATTTGGGAACTAAGGAGGACTCTCGCCCAACCTTTATTACCTCCCTTCTACCAGGAGAGCAAGTAGAAGAAATAAAAGAGCTTCACTGTGAATTCAGTGATTCCTTTTCCTGGACATATGCTGAAATGCCAACCTTATCCCTTGATGTGGCAGTTCATAGGTTGGCCATCAAGCATGAGGCGGTGCCTGTCAAGCAAGCTCCAAGAAGAATGAGATTAGAAATAGAATAATAGGTGATTGCCGAAACCAAGAAGCTCAAAGAGGTGGGCTTCATCTGAAAAGAAAAATATGTTGATAGGATTTCCAATATCGTCCCTGTAAAGAAGAAAAATGGTCAGATTCGTATCTGTATTAATTTTTGGGACCTCAACAAGGCATGCCCAAAAGATGACTTCCCGCTCCAGTTGCCCGAACTCCTGGTGGATAGTACAACAAATTATGATATGTTCTTATTTATGGATGTATCTTCGGGTTACAACCGATCAAGATGTCACCTGAAGATGAGAAGCATACAGCATTTAGAACACCCATCGGTATATTCTACTATACGGTCATGTCCTTTGGCCTGAAAAATACTGGTGCCACCTACCAGCGGGCAATGACACTTATCTTCAATGAGTTAATACACCAGAAGGTCGAGTGTTATGTTGATGATCTGGTTGTTAAAAGTATTAATCGCAAGGACCACTTAAATGACCTAAGGATCGTATTTGAGAGAATAAGAAAATTTGATCTAAAGATGAACCCTCTCAAATGCACCTTTGGTATTTCTTCTAGCAAATTTCTGGGGTATGTAGTTCGTCATCGAGGAATTGAAATTGACCCCAACAAGATCAAGACGATTATGGAGATGCCACCACCAAAAAAGCTGTGACAACTCTGCTCCTTTCAAGGGCAACTGGCTTTCATTCGACGATTTATATCAAATCTGTCAGGTAGGTGCCAGCCATTTTCCAAGCTTATGAAAAAAGATGTCCACCTCAAATGGGATGCAGAGTGTCACGAAGCGTTTGACAGCATCAAAAGATACTTGTTGAATCTGCCCATTCTCGCGGCGTCAATCCTGGGGAAGCCTCTTATATTGTATACAGCAGCTTTAGAAGAATCCCTCGGAGTATTGTTGGCCCAACATAATGAAGAATGCAAGGAGAATACACTCTATTACATCATTTGAAGATTGATTGGAGTAGAAATTCACTATTCTTCAATTGAGAAGCATTGTTTGGCATTAATTTTTTGGAGTTCAGAAGCTCCGCCACTACAAGTTGTCTCATAAAATCACATTGATATCAAGATTGATCCGCTGAAGTTCTTGATGACAAGACCTGCGTTGACAGGTCGCCTAGCCAGGTGGGAAGTATTATATTATAGTTTGATATCACATATATTCCATAAAAGGCAATAAAGGGACAAGCTTTGACAGACTTTCTTGTCGCACATCCTTTTCCCGACAGACTCCCCGCTTAATGACGATTTGCCCGACGAACAAATCATGCAAATTGAAAAAAACGAGAAAGTACCTTTTTGTGAGATGTATTTTGATGGAGCATCATCAATTAAACTTGTCCGACCTCCAAATCTTGCTAGGGCACAAGCCGGCGTCGGCCTTATTTTTATAGCCCTTTAAGGATGTATAATGAGATTTTCATTCAGCCTAATTGAACCCCGAGCTAATAATGAAGCAGAGTATGAAGCTTTAATTGTGGGATTGGAGATTGCAATCGAAGTCAGATTCCAAAATCTCTGAATTTTAGGCGACTCTCAACTTGTAATAAATCAAGTCCTGAAGGTTTATAAGATCTACAAGCTTGAGTTGGCTCATTACCACTGCAAACCCTTGCTCCTGAAATAGTTGCCAAATGTTGAATTAGCTTGAGTTCCTTAAGGGAAGAATGGCAAAGCACATTGCTTGGCCAAATTAGCCAAGGAGATGGCAAATACCAAGGAAGAGAAGCCTATATTCATCGGGGTTTATAATAGTCGAATCTTGGAGCCTGCTCTGTTATAATTCCTGATGGTAGAAGAGATACAAAATTAAGGCAAGCAGGATATAATTCCAGTTGAGCCTCAACCCCTCCATCAGATCATTATGGAAAATTATTCGGAAGAATATCACGTAGCCAAGAGACGTAAAGCTAGTTAAGCTTCGGAATCATGGTGGCATTGTTTAGATATTGAAGTTGAAAATGATTAGAGGAAGCCATTGACTACTTCAAAGAAAACAAACTCCCAGCAGAAAAATCTATGGCCGCACAATTTCAAAAAAGGGCACTACGATATGCATTTGTCAAAGACACATTGTACCGACGGGCTTTTGAACAGATGTGGCTAAGGTGCCTAGGGACCAAGGAAGCTGATAAAATAATGATAGAAGTCCATGAAAGACTTTGTGGTGCACATCAGTCAGGTCCTAAAATGACGGTTAAAATTAAGAGGATGGGCTATTATTAGCCAACAATGGTGACAAATTGTATTGACCACGCTATGAGGTGCCATGAGTGTTAGATTTACGGTGATGTTATTCATTAACCGTCAAATCCACTACACCCGACAGCAGCTTCCTGTCCATTCGAATGTTAGGGCACATATATAAATTATCCGATAGATCCACCATCATCAGTTGGACACCGCTTCATATAGGAAGCAACAGACTATTTTTCTAAGTGGGCAGAAGCGACTCCCTTCAAAGAAGTCACGTCCGAGCACATTATTAATTTTTTTACCCATAACATTGTCTATATATTTGGTGTACTACATCGTGTGATCTCAAATAATGGCACAACATTCAAGAGCACTAAAATATACAAGTTTTTCGAGCATCACAAGATCGATTGGCGATACTCATCAATATACAATCCAAGGGCCAATGGCTTGGCAGAGGCCTTCAACAAGATGCTGGTAAACCTGTTAAAGAAGATCCTCACCAAGAATAAAAGAGATTAGCATACTAAAATGGTGGAGGCACTATGGGCATATCGTACTACTTATAAGACGATGGCTAAAGTCACTCCTTACTCACTGGTGTTTTGGGTTGAAGCCGTATTGCCACTGGAAATCGAGCTGCCATCACTTCGTGTAGCTATCCAGTACGATCTAACTCATGAGCAAAATGCTCGATTGAGAACAGAAGAACTCGATGTGCTTGATGAAGTCAGACTACAAGCTCAACAGAATTTAAAGATCTATCGGGAAAGGATGACAAAATCATTTGACCAAATTGTACGTCATTGAACATTTCAAGAAGAGGAATTGGTCTTGGTGCTGAGAAGGCTAATCATCCCACACCGAAAAATTGATGGAAAATTTGTGTCCAATTGGGAAGGCCCGTTCTTCATTGAAAAGGTGTACCTGAGAGGAGCTTATCAATTAATTGACTTGGAGGGTCAAAGGCCTATGCCACCAATTAACGGTCGATACCTGAAGAAGTATCATGCATATGAATCAACATGTATTTAAAATTCTGTTGTGTATATGACAAATGCCCATTAGTACATTCACGATATATATTTCAAAATTTTCTTATATTACAATAATGCATTTTATAAAAAAAAATAAAAAAATAGGGGCATTTTAAATATTTATTCGGGTCGATATCGTGTTGCGTGTTGAGATCCCCGAATAAATATTTAAAACTCCCGAATGTCAATTTTGCAAAAAAAAACTAGGGTCATTTTAAATATTTATTCGAGTCGACATCGACCTGCGTGCCGAGATTGCCGAATAAATATTTAAAACTCCCGAATGTAAATTTTGCAAAAAAAAATTGGGGGCATTTTAAATATTTATTCAGGTCGACATCGCGCTGCGTGCCAAGATCTCCGAATAAATATTTAAAACTTGCGAATGTCAATTTTGAAAAAAAAAAAAGAGGGAATACTTTTATATATTTACTGGGGTCGACATCGCGCTGCGTGCTGGGATCCCCGAATAAATATTTAAAATCATCGACTACGAACATCCCTTTAAATCAGGATGTGATAACTTATATTATTAGTGTATATGTGGGTGATTTTCCCTGATGTTTGGGACATCTCTCCTTCCATTGTTCTAAGATTTCAAAAGTAAAAAAGAGACTTTTTGTGATTATGCACTTCAACAAATTAAGCCAGAAAAGCTTGAAGTCTTTCAACAGCCTGAAGCTTAAGGTGTGAATGGGTGTAAAAGGTCGAATCCAACACGCCCAAATATGACCGGATCGCTGGCAACGCCGTCTACTCAACACGTCATAAAAAAAGCCGTAGTAGCGGAACCCCCACTTTATCAACCTATCAGTAGGGACTGCAGGAAGAACGAAAGCTGATTTGTCTCAACGAGTTCTAGGAGTCATTATCTACAAGACTTTCCTAATTGACTGGAGAATCGAAATTCAAGTGGAAAAGAGGAGTCTCGAACACCTACCAAATGTGCGTAGATTCCAAGTCTTCAACCACAAAGGATAACTTCAAATCTACTAATTTTAGAAGATTCAGTATCAGGGAGCACATTTCCCATAGCTCAATTCTGAAGCCTGAATGGGTATAAAAGGCCGGATCCAACATGCCTAAATATGACTGAATCGATGGTCGTTTTATCTACTCAACACGCCATAAGAAAGGCCATAGTAAAGGGACCCCATTTCAGCAACTATAGGATAAAGAGCTACTAAATCCTAGCTATCCTAATCTGATGAACTCAAGGGACTCAGATTAAAAGTCTCCTCGAGTGGTTAAGGATTAAGATACTACCCATATTTGGTATTATCAACTGAATCCAAAAAAAACCTACAAATCTTTTGTCGAGTATGTCGCACAAAGCATAGGACAGAATGATCTAAATTTTTAAAATTTGAGCTAAAGCTAACGGCTACTAATTTCAACTAGTGGCTGAAGCGACACTGTTTACAACTACCCTAAAAGATGGGGCATTTTAAATATTTATTTGGATCGACATCGCGCTACGTGTTGAGATCTCTAAATAAATATTTAAAATTCTATGTGATACTAACAATACAAGTCTAAAACTCAAGCTCAGAGTATAATTTTCCAACACACAGCTTGATACAGCTCAGAGTACAAAAACAAAAAAGAAAAAATACTGAAAAAAAAAAAGATCCTCCATATATGTAAAAATTATCATGAGGTACAAGTATATGGAAACTCAAGACGCTAAAAGATGTACAGACCAAAACAACAACGAACGAGGACGTGTCAGAAAAGGCGAGCCCGTAGCTTCTCCAGCCTGTTAGTAATCCCAGCCAATGTCTGAAACTCTTACTATGCGATCTGAAGCTTCTCCACGGCCCGTGCTAGCAAAGCGTTTGGATCTAGCACCTCCAGCTGCAAAGATCTGTGACGCTGCTCCTCCCTCCTAATGAGACGATCCCATCAACTATGTCTCTCCTGTATGTGAAGCCTCTGAGACATTGTCTGCATAAAATCCCTCCAAATGTTCTGCATACAGGTTGTCACCCTGTCTACTTCCTGTGTCATGTCAGAAGAACTTTGACGGTGTCTCCTCAGAGCCTCTGCACTATGGTCCTGTCGGTCGTGAGCACCATCAGCCCTTGCTCTAAAACTGACAACCATCTCCTCTATCTCTGGAAGTGTAACCGTAGACCGAATGATCGAGAGGGAGCTCAGTTGCCAGATGCAGGACTCTGCCTCGCGACACACCGCCTCCCAAAAAAGCAACTTAGTGGTGCTCACCCCATACTTGGCAAGTAGGCCAAGGAGCTGGTTGGCGGTAGAAGAAATGTCATGCCAAGTCTCTGGAGACCTTGGGTCAATGGTGAAAACTAATGTCCTCAGACGCTGCACTAAATCACTACACATCTCAGTGGTCATGGCGGTCAGAGGTAGAGGAATATGGCCAGTAATCTTCGAAGAGTAATCATATCCCTCAAGAACTACACAAAAGATTAGAATCAATAAATATGGAGAAAATATTATAATAATACATTTAAAATAAAATTGACCGATAATAAATGTGTACCTGTTGAGGGACCCGCATAATCAACCCAGTAACTGACTGGAGCTGAGGAGGGACCCGCAAAGTCGGCCAGTAACTGGCTAGAGTCAAGGAGGGACCCACAAGGTCAGTTGGGTAGCTAGCTAGTACAGAAGATGGCCCTATAAGGTTAGTCGAGTAACTGGCAGGGACCAAAGAAGGACCCGCAAGGTCAGTCGGGTGGCCCTCAGGGAAGAAAGAGAACTCTATAGGCACCAAGCCTAACGGCGGCAGTGTGTGTGGAGGCCCTCCAAAGAACTCCGTAAGTGAGGCAACACCAGTAGTAGAAGACTCGCCCGGCCAGAATGACCCGTAGGTGTCTACTGGGAAAGAGAAGTTGGCGGAAGGGTCTAGTGTACTGTATCCCATGAATTCTGACCTCCTGGGCTCCTGTGCATCCTCCCCAAGGTCCCTAGGAGAGGGGCGAGCATCTACGGACCTCCTGGAAGAAACAAGCTGAGAACTAGCCTTTCGTCGGGAAGACCAGGAAGACTAAGCCTGAGGTGGTACAGGTGCCACATCTGAAACTCTGGCAGGAGAAGGAATAACGTCTATAAAAGTGATACGAGCCTCAGTGTGTGTCCCTGTACTAAGGAAACACATCTCAAATGACCAAATGTCTATCAAACTAAATGCTGATAAAAAGAAAAGAGGAGAATGGGGTAGAGAACTACCTCTGAACAAGAAAAGGCTCCCTGGACGTGCAAGTGAACCCAGGCATACAAGTACTGCCACGATAAAGCTGAATCCTGCACATCCAAAGAGCTGGCCTCAGAAGTAGTCCGTAAAACTCTGTACACCTTAGCAAGGATAGTAGAAGAAAGAGCAAGCCTCTGTCCCTCCGACATCAACTGGCTGCTAAGAGGATACTGTATCTTAAAGACTCCATCCTGAGCGAAAGTACGAAAGTGCTGAGCCAAAGTGCTAAAATCCCTACTAGTAGTAAGTCCCCGTCAACACCTGGTAAAGATGGAGAAATAAGACTAGCAGAAGGAAAGGGCTCAGTAGCCTCCTTTGTCAACGAAGTGCCACATTGTAAACCAAAGTAAAACAAATCGTGTAGTGATGCAGCGACTGGAAACAAGAACTTCTCTTGAAGAAAACTACGGATCCAAAGGTCCACAGGCATGGAAGCCCGGCCACACCTCGACAAACGTGACTCCCGATTCGTACGCCTGTAATGCTGAAGAAGTGTAGGGTAAACGACCGGCAGTGCCAACCTGCCTCTCCTAGCGCCGCCTACTGAAGGAACTCTATGAAATAACTGCTCATCTAGAGGTACACACTCCTCAAAGTTATGTCCGAAAACGGGAAGCTCGAAAACCATCTGTAAGTCTGAGAGAGTAACTGTAAGCTCCTCTGCTCCAACCCAGCAAGTGCTATGACTGGCATCCCAAAACTCAACCAGATGCGGGGCCCAAGAAGTGGGAAGACGCCCATAGTCAAATAGTGAGACATACACTACATCGTAGAGCCCCACCGCTGGGAGAGTCTCCCTGTGCGCCTGAAGTACATAGCGGGCCCAGCAAATATAATTGTTGACTGGGCTCTGAATCCATCCAACTACTGAGTTTCTCGGTCACTCTAGAGGGGTTGACGACTATAGCTGATGGTGGCTAAGTAGACTCGACTATCCAACTGGCTTGAGTGTGTCCGCTACTGGTACTAGAACATCACAGGTACCCTAGCCAACCTGAGCTAAAGAACTCTCTAATTGGTGGTACTCCCCGTATTACAGTCTGAGACTGGTGACCCACCTCTCTGGGTTCTCAAAGGCAACATAACTCTGAGGAAGCTCTGGGAGTAGGGGGAAGCGAGCAAAGAAGTCATGAAAAATGTCTCGCCCTCGCAGCATGTCCTGGTGCTGCTCCAGTCTATCTCGAACATCAACAGTGCCCTGAGGGTCCTGTTTCTCAATGGCCTCCTAGATGACATCCTCACTACGCTCGCCTGGAGGCAGATCGTCGGGTCTCTGTTAGTGGAACATTCCATGCAAAGGGAAAATAAGAAGAATGCATCAAAAAATAGTAATGATAACAAAAAATATATATACTAAAAAAAAAAGAGAAGGGGAGCTACTAAAGACCGTCAACTAACATACAACAAACGTGATTCGCTCCGGGCGCGTACCATATTTGTTGGGGAGCATTTGTTGACCTCTACAATCAAACCAGGAATCTTAAATTTGATAAAGAGAATTCAGCTTGAATATGGATTTTATTGGGTTTTATTATGCACTGGTGGAAGAAGCAATCAAATGGGGAACATCTAGCTCATGTTAATGGAGTTGAATTGTACAGAAACATTTCACTTCTATCTATAGTGGGCTATGACAGTATGGGAAAGGTAACTCTCCTACAACATGTTTATGAAGATGAAATGACAAAGGAATCTGATCTTAAAATGTGGGTTTGTGTTTCCAACAACTTTGATGTTAAAAAAAAAAAGAAAAAAAGTCATTACAAATATGTTGGAATTTCTTAAGAAGGAGAGGACTTATTTAGGGACACTTGAGACACTTCAAAATTGTCTTCAGGATAAGATCAAGTCCAAAAATTCTTACTTGTGCTGGATGAAATTTCGGAGGATGATGATAAGCAAGATAAAAATAAATGAGAAAATGCTCTCGCTCCTCTATCTTTTGAAACTTTGGAAAGAAAAATTTTGGTAACAATTCAAATGGACTCGGTTGTACTAATGTTTGCAACAGAGGTAATCAAAAAAGGAAGAGGAAATAGTTAAATGAATAAGTTTAGAGAAAGATGAGTGATTGCAGGTCCTCAACTCTCATGCATTTGCTGGTGTAAAGAACCCCTTATGATGATCATAATTTTTTTTTTTTTTTTGAGAGATAGTCATAAAAAAAAAAGAGAGATAGTCATAAAAAAAAGAGAGAGAAGGCTCTTAAAATCTCCATTAGCAGCTAAAGTCATTGGTGGTGTTCTGAAGGGCAAATTGGATGAAAGGGTTTTGGAAGGCAGCTTTAGAAAGTAACTTATTTGAGTCAGAATTCTATCAATTCCATTTTAAGACTAAGCTATAAAGTTCTGCAAAATCATCTACAAAATTATTTCGCATTTTTGTTGTATGCTTCACAAGATCATACGTTTGATAAAGATAATTTAGTCTGAATGTGGACTTCGCAGGCCTCCTGAGAATCGGCTTCCCAAATACGCAAAAGTTCCCCAACCTATTTTCCTCCTTCCCACTACGACCGTTCGCCCCCTCCACTTGTCCAACGAACAGATCTCCTCTCTATTTACCCAAGCTAGAACCACCTTTTGTTCAAGTTCTGGCCAATTTTTTTCTTCCCCACGTGAGAGTATACAAACTCTTGATCCAGCCATGGCCTACTAAAAGTTTTTAAATTCTTTCCCCAACCACTGAGGCTAGCCAACGCAAACTTCTCTTCCGATTTCTCTGCTAGCCACAAACCACTTCAGATTCTGTCTCCACAAACCACTTCAGTTTTCTAAGTCATGGCCGAAAGCTTCCTAAAGTTTACAATAATGAGTACAGTTTTTAATATTCACGTGAATCACTTTGTCCTTTGCCATTACTTTTTATTTTATTTTATTTTATTATTATTATTATTATTTTCTGTTAACAAATCTGTAGTCTTAGTTGAACTTTTCATCTTATCATTCAAAGTTAAATGGTAAAGCCACTTGATTACTTTGAGGGGCCCACTAGTCCTTCCAAAGTAATAAAGATAGATTTCTTTTATTTATTTTTGTTCAAACATATCTCTATTTTTTATTTTTCTTAGTTCATTTTCTTTGTTTAAGCCTTTATTATATGATGTAGTTATTAAGATTGTTGTTTTAATTATTTGTGAGATAGTTAACAAGTTGGTACATTTTTAGCCACTTGTACCATAGCTATTAAGTTAATAGTTTAACTGCATGCATACTATAAATATTAAGTTTTTTTTTTTAGAAAAAAAAAACTTTTTTTTAAATTATTTTCATTAACTGTTAAGTCTTACAGTTAGTTCAATTAATTTTATTAACCATTTATATTATAGTTAATTAAATTATTTTACTAACTGTTAGTATAATAGTTAGTCAAATTAATTTCTTTAACTATTTAATGGTTAATTAAATTATTTTCACCAACTATTAGTCTTATAATTAATTAGACTAATTTTGTTAACAACTTATATCATTGTTAATTAATTATTCTTTTTACTAACGATTAGTATTATGGTCAGTTAAATTAATTTCATTAACCATTCATACTATAGTTAGCTAATTTTTTTTTAACTATTAGTATTATAGTTTGTTAAATTAATTTTATCAACTATTTATAGTATAATTAGCTAAATTATTTTCATTAACTATTAGTTTTATAGTTAGTTAATTTCTCTTGCCACTCGTCGTCACCACCAATATTGTAAAGGTATAAAATTCATAAATTCAAAACCTCGAGAGCCCATTTCGAAGTTTGTGCTGCACCGAAAAATTGCCCATACACGCATTTATTGCGTGTGGTGGGATGAGACCGCGGTGCAGCGCCAACGACGAGGCGGGTAATCACCTTAAAGTTAAGAGCCCATTTTCGTTGTTTATGGTGCACCGGAAAACAGCCCATACAAGCCTTTATTGTGCGTGGTGGGATGGGAGCCCGGTGTGGCGCCTACGACGAGGCGGTCAATCACCTAAACTCCATTTTGACGTTTGCGGTGCACCGAAAAATGGCCTATACACGCCTTTATTGCGCATGGTGGGATTGGACCCCAGTGCGGTGTCTACGACGAAGTGGGGTCATTTATAAGTACCCTCGAGCGAGGGGGAAGCAAACTGTGTTCTTTTTATGCAGGTGCACTCTAAGACCCCATACACCCCTTTATTGCGCATGGTGGGAAGGCTAGTCTCCCAAAATTTCCCCTAAACGGGGGGACGCCGGGAGGCTGCCGAAATTTTGTTTGAAAAAGACAAGGACTTGCAAACTTTTGGATTGAATCGGACTTGGACGAAAGAAAGAATTTTGACTAAAATTTGAACTTGACATGAACTTAAAACTTAAAAACAAACTTTAACCAAATGACCTAAACTAATCTCAGGTTCAAATAAATGAGCAAAATTTGGACAATCATAAAGGATTTTTATTGAACTTGATTGAACAACCAATCAAACTTAAATAAATAAATATAAGTGATTGAGTTCATAATTAGTAAATGAAAATCATTAACAAGATGAATACATATAAATTTCTAAGCCAAAGGATTTTGCAAGTGTCATTCACTTAATGATAATGATGACACCATTTGATTTTTAACATAATCTTCATGCAAATGACAATGATTGTATCGTAGCATTCATCCTAATTCATACAAGTGGTAGATGTTAATTTTGATCATCTAACTAAATATCAATGAATGTACAAAGGTCTACAAATGAGGTTTAAGAGCCTACAACAAATAAAGATTCTTATGAATTCATGCAAAGTATATGTAGTGAAAGAAATAGTTGGCTTACAATCATGAATGATGTGCAAGTGAATATATTAGCTTGCAATCAACAATGGTGGATAGATCGTGAATGCATGCAATAATTCCCCTTCAATCAATAGCAATGAAGCAATTGGGAACTTCTTTCATCCACAAGCAATGATCAAGACAAATTCACAACTTGACCTCGAGTAATGACATGGAATCTCTAATGCATCTATGAACAATATTCAGTTCAATCATAGATGCAAGGTAAGGACGATTGCAATGAAGGGGATATTCATGAATAAAATATAAAAAAATGTGTAATGAATGCAACATTCCTATAAATAAATGGAAGAAAGAGGTTGACAACATATCAAGCATTCCTTAATAATAATTAACTTGTGGAAGACATGTATGTTGCATATATATGGGAAAAGGGACATCTAGTGGATATGAAAGGTGCCCTCACAATCTAAGCCAATCAAGCAGCTCTTAAATGCACACATATAGAAATATCCCGCAATTCATATGCAAATAAGATCCATGAAAGCCAGAAAGAAATGCCAAAGAACTACAATGAATGCAAATATCAACAAACATAAGGAAGAAGATTAGTTAGTGCACTATGATCCACCTGCAGAAAGAAACGAGTAGTGCACGATCCTTCTATACGGACTAATAGGAGTCGACAAGGTTCAATCCTTCAAATAAATACATGACTGTGGCGACTGATGTTTTTGTTTTTAATACATTCATATTAGGCCTTTAAAGCTTACAATCAAAAGAATTCACAAACAAAGGCATGAAGCCTATAAGAAACCCGATCCTCTGTTGACAGCTCGATAGAGTTGACAAGGTTCACCCATAAACTATAAATATTTTCAAATGGAAATGACCCCATGAACACCCCGATGATGGCTGTGTTGAATGTAAATCTCAACCGGAGGGGTTCACAAATATTCCTAAATGCCTCCCAAAAGTCCATCAAAAAATCTAAACTCCACAAAATCCCAAATCCATATATTTGAAACTGAAAATAAACTATCAAGTGCTTAAAGCAAAATCCTTCCACAATCCGCAACAGTTTGTCAAGGCGGACAAATTAAAAACTACTTCTACTCACAAAAGAGTCAAATACCTAGTCGAAAATATCACTAGGACCCATTCTCAAATAATCTCCTGCCAGTAAGGATATTGTACGTGTCCTCTAACCAGTAGTCTGCCTCCAAATGGCACCGCAGGATAAACGGTTATGACCCGGGGCCCTTTGAACCGAGTGGTTTTGCCGCCAAATGGCACCACAAAATATCGATTATGGCCAGAGCCAATACGATCCTTAGTGACATCAAATCCTTGATATATAAATCAATAAAATATGATCAATAGGGCATAAAGCCCTCTGTTAGCTAAGGTGGATTCAAATTTATCCCCTTAGGCAAATATTCGCCCCAGGTCTACAAGGTACCCTTGGATGAAGAAACCCATTGCTGCCGACAAGGATCCTTCTATCAGGTTTGGTTAACTACCTCATCTGACTAAGTAGACCAGGGATCATGATGGCCCAGGACGACAGAACCATGGGATCTTGATCGGGTCCATCATCCACTCGCCCATCATCCGCTTTAAGTATAAGATGGTGGAAATTTTTATTTTAATTATCAAAATCTTCCAACCCTTCAAACTTTTTTCCAAATTTTCAAATCTATGCTGCTACTATATGCCAGATAACACGTATCTCTATGTATCTCATTGACAATTTGCCTTAATCGAAAGTTCTCTCACGTGATCGGGAGGGGTAATTAATTAACTATAGGAGCTTGCGCCTATAGGAAATCGGAACTTAGATAATAAAGTCCTCGCAAAATGAGGGTAAAATCTCTGGGTAGTGTCTTATCTAGAAATTCATTTGCCTTTCAAAATTTACCCCGAAACGTAGTTCGTTAAAACTCCCTCGCCGAAAGAAAAGAAAAAGTAAACATCATCAGTGCGGTGGGTAGGCCGGGGCCGAATTTTTGGAGCCCACGACCACATGTATGACAATTCTCCTTTTATAATTCGTAGGCATTTACTACTGTATTTATTTGTAAGCTAGCTCCATATCCATAGGAGATTGTTGTATGCATCTATAAGCAAGTGCAATCCTTTGATTATTTGTGGGGCACTATGCTTCTTGCATTTGACCTCATGGTGTCATTGAGAGTTTGTATGTCATCTTGTGTTGGTTGTAGAAGCTTGCACTTGTCGTATTCTCCATGCATTTATTGTGGTCTTTGTTCTTTTCAGTACATCCGCTACTGCTGCATGTAGGTAGGTATCTAGATGTCTTCATTTACATGCTGAAATTGACTACAAGATACTGCATTTACATTAGTCTTTCTACATCTACCCACAGATGGTATATGGTGCTCACATATGTATTCATGGACTTTTATGTACTGCAGATCTTCCAAATTTGCTCACAGATATCGAGTTGAATGTATAATGGGCCTCCTTCAGTAGCTCGTAAGTATTTATATTTGTTGTAGTCGCTTTGTACTCTGCTTGTGGACAACGCATTGGGTATCACTCTGCTTGTGGACAACTGTTGACCCCTACACATAAAACCACATGAAAAGAGGCAAAAACGATCATTTAGGCAATGCGTACATTGACAAAATATATCACTTAAGTGGTCAAATGAGCTCCAAATGCCAAACGGAAGGAATCGTTGTGATCAAGACACTGAATTTTGCTAAGTCGAGGCCCCTCACAATTGAATCAAATGAGACCAGTTAAAAGGGACGACCGACACCGGAAATTAAAGTGCAAGACTGATCAAATGATCCCAGATCGACGAACAGACTTCATCGTTGCATCCGGAATGTTGCCAACCTATGAAAATTGTATTTTGTTTATTCCATTTGGAGTACCTAGATTTGTAGCATAAATCCCAATATAAATGCAAATATGCGCAAATCGAGGAAATGAGCCCTCGAAAAATGCTCAGACGACATCCGATCGACAAACGGGCAGCGCCATGGCATCCGGAATGTCGTTGACATTCAGGATATACATTTTATTTAAAGAATTTGGATCATCTGAGATGGTGGCGAATTTCTAAGCGATGCAAATATAATATAAAGGTTTGCGCTACGACGGAAATGAGGCCTCGAAGATGCCCAGATGATGTCCGATTGATGAACGAACAACGTCATTGCGCACGGAACTTCCCCGACATTGAGAATATACATTTTATTTAATAAATTTGGATTGTCTGAAGTGTTGAAAATTTTAAAGACGGCTCAAATATGATGTAAATGTATGCTCTATGAAAGAAACGAGGCCTCAACGGTGCTCAAATGACCTCCGATTGATGAAAGGATAGCTCCATTGCATCCAGAACAGCGTCGGCATTAAGAGTCTATATTTTATTTGATCAAATTGGATCATTTAATATGGTGTCGAAAATTTAAAAGGGAGGTTCAAATATGAGGCGAAGGTGCGCGCTATGAAGCAAATTAGCCTCGTCGGTGGTGAAATGTCGTCCGATTGTAAAATGGATGGCGCCATCGCGTTCAGAACGTCGTTGAAATTAAGAGTCTATATTTTATTTGATCAAATTGGATCATTTAATATGATGTCACAAATTTCAAAGGCGATTCAAATATGATGCAAAGGCACGCGTTACGAGGGAAATTAGCCTCGTCGGTGATAAAATGACGTCCGATTACAAAATGGATGGCGCCATTGTGTCCGGAACATCGTCAGAAATAAGAGTCTATATTTTATTTGATCAAATTGGATTGTTTGATGTGGTGTCACAAATTTCAAAGGCAATCCAAATATGATGCAAAGGCACGTGTTACAAGGGAAATTAGCCTCGTAGGTGACGAAATGACGTCCGATCGCAAAACAGACAGTGCCATTATGTCCAAAACATCATCAACATTAAGAAAATATATATTTTTTATCAATTTGGATTGTTCAAGGTGGTGGCACAAATTCCGTGATGATTCAAATACGACAATACGCATTTCTAGGGAATTAGTCCTCATCGCCGCCCAAACGACATCTGATCGCAAAATGGACAACGCCATTGTGACCGAGACATCGTCAATACCCTAATTACACTATCAATTTATTCAATTATGGTTATCGATGGAATTGACACGTACTACGAGGTAAAAGAAATCACGAACTCCAAGGAAATTACACAAATTTTGAAGCGATCACGCATATTTCGAAATGGATGCACCCTAATCGAGGCATTTTTGGGGTAATCATTACAACCCAGCCATTCTGATTTATTAATAATATTAATAGTAATATTTTATTATTAAATATTATTATTAAATCAAATAAAATTCAAAGTCAAAATAAATTTCAAATCATATTTAACGTTTACCTCGGATCTCCTGAGATGTTTCTCTGTGCATATCTCTGCCAAATCCCTTAAAACCCGCTGATAATCCAGCTGAGATTTCTATAGAGAAGATGGCTGCTCAGACCCCTTTTGACTGCTACGTCTTCTTTATGTTAAAACAAGAAGATCACCTCTTCTCTTGGGAGAGATAGGCCAAAACAGCACCTCTTGCTCTGCTGAGAATCCAACCTCCACTCCGTTCAGATCCCTCCTTCCTCCTCTCAGGCTCACGGCTTCACAGAGCAGGGAGACTTCTCTCCACTCTCATTTGATTCCAAGAGAAAGGCAGCAGAATCTGATTTTAAAGCCTTATCTTTCTTAATCTTTTCAAAAAAAATCCTCCATCCAGCACCCACTTGGTCAGATTCCTTCCATTTATCAAGCAACTCTCTTACTAGCCTTACCTGTTTCTCACGCCTGCTCTAAGCCAAACCTGCCTTCTCCCACTCAAACGAAAACTCATAATCCAAAACCTTCTCCAGCCGCTATACAGCAGATAGTATCATGTGAAAACTATTTATGTTATTATTTTTCATATAGATCCTTAAAATTTCTGCATGTTGTCTTCTTTTGGCATTGTATACGGGCACATGCACTAAGGTATTTTAAAGATCCTTCTCCTCTAAAGCTTAATGGCCCTCACTACTGGACAATAAGAACTTTAAGCAGAGAATCTTTACAGTCTCCTCCCCACTAAAATTATGCTTCTCACATTCACCGTCCACTTGAAGCTCAAACAAGACCTATAGCATAATAGTGAATGTTGTAACACTCCTACAGTCAACCATATTCAACCTTACAAGTAATACAATAGAAGAAGATTTTGCATAAGTCATGGAGTAGAATGTGGAAGTTCATATGATCAGCAATAATTCGACTCCAAAAGATCTGCAACACATACAAACTCTCTACAAAGACGGATGTATGTGCCACATGCCACTGATGGGTAGATGCAGAAAGACTTCAGTAAATACAGTATCCTGAAGTCAATTTCAGTCTGTGAAGGAATACATCTACCTATCCACTCATAACAATGACGGATGTACTACATGAACCAAACAACTACAACGAATACAAGCATCTACGAACAAAAGCAGAAGACTTGTTAGTGCACTATGATCCACCTACAGAAAGCAACAAGTAGTGCACGACAGTCTACCTATACGAAGCAGCGAACGACTCTATTAAGAAGCTGCTACGCCACGCCACTGGATCCGCAACTTCTATGCAAGCGGACAGAAGGCGACTACGAATATTTCAAAAATACCCTCGCACATGCACTGTAGTTTGTACACACTTAGGTACACTAAAAGAGGGTATATAATCAACACCCGCATGGGCCCCGGCGAGCGTGTTATTGGTATACACATGACGTCTAGGGATGCTGTGCGGGTTATTAACTTTGAGCCCGATCCTCCTAAGTGGGTAAATAGGAGTTGACAGGGTTCAATTATAAAATGCCCCCAAACACCCGCATCGGCCCCGGCGAGTGTGTTATTAGTACACACATGATGTCTAGGGATGCTGCGCGGGTCAATAAGTGAATTCTAGTTATAACACGATCCTCCTATACAGATTAATAGGAGTCGACAAGGTTCAAACTCTCAAACAAGTATACGATTGTGGTGACCGGTGTATTTGTTTTAATATATTCATATTAGGCCTTCAAGGCCTATAATCAAAAGAATTCACTAAATAAAGGCATAAAACATACGAAACCCGATCCTCTATCGACATCTAGATAAATCGACAAGGTTCAAGCTTTAAATAAAAATAACCCCAAACACCCCGATGATGGCCGTGTTGATTACTTATCTCAACCGGAGGGGTTCACAAATACTTTCAAATACCTCCCAAATATCAAAAGTCCATTCCAAATATTTCAAATATCAATCAAAATCCAAAACTCTACAAAAATCCAAAAATTCCCAAAACCCAAAATTATTAAAATTTGAAATCAAATCATCAAACACTTGAAGCAAGATCCATCCACCCTCCGCAATAGTTTATCGAGGTGGACAAATCAAAATTTACTTTATCTCACAAAAGAGCCAAATGCCTGGTCGAGAATATCACTAGGATCCATTCTCAAAACATCTTCTACCATTAAAAACGTGGTACGTGTCCTCTAACCGGCGGTTTGCCGCCAAATAGCACCGCAGGATAAACGGTTATGACCCGGGGCCCTCTGAACTGAGTGGTTTTGCCACCAAATGGCACCACGAAATACCGGTTATGACCAACGCTGATACGTTCCTTATTGGCATCAAATCCTTGAGACATGAATCAATAAGATATGGTTGATAGGGCACAAAGCCCTATGTAAGCTAAGGTGGATTCAAATTTGTCCCCTTAGACAAATATTCACCCCAGGTCTACCAGGTCCCCTTGGACGAAGCAACCCATGGCTGCTGACAAGGATCCTTCTATCAGGTTGGGTCGACTACCTCCTCTGACTAAGTAGACCAGGGTCTACGATGTCCCGGGATGACGGAACCATGGGATCTTGATCGGGTCTATCATCCATTCCCCCACCATCCGCTTTAAGTGCAAGATGGTGAAAATTTCTATTTTAAATATAAAATCTCCAAATCTCTCAATCTTCCAAATTTCCAAATCCAAACCCAATTTTCAAACTCAATAACCATTGATGCTACTATATGCCATATAACACGTATATTCTACGTATCTGATCGATGACTAGCCTTAATCGAAAGTTCTCTTTCGTTATCGGGAGGGGTAATTAACTATAGGGGCTTGCGCCTATAGGAAACCAAAACTCATATCATAAAGTCCTCGCAAAATGAGGGCAAAATCTCTGGGTAGTGTCTTATCTACAAACCCATCTGCCTTCCAAAATTTACCTTGGAACCTATTCAGTTAAAACTTCCTCACCGAATAAAAAAAGAAATGCGCGGCGGGGAGGCCGGGGCCGAATTTTTGGAGCCCACAGATTTCTGGTGACTCCACTGGGGAATGGTTTCTCTTTCCATTTTTGGCTAGTCGTCTCAGTGTTATAGTATCAGTTATTTTAACACATACTCAAAATTTTGAGTCTCTTAAAATAATTGTTTAACTGATCAAAATTTAAAAATATTTTAAAATGATTATTCATACATTCACTGAGATAGCTTAGTCTGCAGTGTTTTAAATTTATGTTACCTTTTTTATTGCTTTCTAATAGTTATCTACTTTTATATTTTGTTCTGTGCAAGTCTCTGCATTTTGAAAGTGTGGAGTGATATATTAGATTCTGATTACTAACCCTTGCCTTTCATTTATTCAGATGGATCTACAGAACACTCCTTTTACTGTTTAACTAGGCGGTGGAGCCAGCATTCAGTTGGCGAATGCTTTGATCAACACTGGAAATGCCGGAGCTACCATCCAATTTGGTAGCGTTAACTTCCCGGCAATCGCTGCAAGCAGTGCTGCCATTCCTGTGAATGGCCTAAATGCTGAGAGGTCTACTAGAAGACTTAATACTACTGAAGCTCCTACCGGTCACGTTAATCTGCCAGCACAACAACCTTCTGCTACAAATTCTCATAGAAGGATTTCTGTGTTTGAACGACTGTCACAGTTAGAAGCCTCGGCCACCAAGAGAGTTGTTGCTGGAGGAAGGATTTCTGTGGTGACTGCAAACACCACTGCTCTTCCAAATGGATTACCTACACCCGAGAAGAATAATGCTGAAGCTTCCTCATTTGGAGGAAAGCTAACAAGGAGACAGAGGAGAAAGTTGAATGCTGAGATTCGAGCTCAACAACAACTAGTGCCTGTGCACCCATCAAACCTGCCAGCCCAAGAGATTGAGGCCAATGTCCCCACCCAAAATAAGTTTATCAATCTCAAACGGGTGAAAAGAAATAGCTCTTCGGGTGAACTAAAACAATCATTTTGGGAGCATCGACCAAAAGCACCAATCCCTCAGAAGACTAGAGAACCTGAACGTCTATCAGCTGGAGTACATCGAGTGCTAAAAACAGTCAAGGAGAGGGGACTGATGAAGAAGCAATTTTAGAGGCCGCTAGTTATTGAGGCTAGAAGAACTCCTCAAAGGGAAAGGCTATCATCTTCTGTGATAGCTGAACAAAGAAGATATCAACGACAAGCTCCACGCGGTGAACATCGGGGCGTGACACCTGAATCTCAAATTCAGGGATCTGCCGCCGAAAGGTCTCGGTGGAAGGGAAAGGAAATCTGGAGACCAAAGTCTCACAGAGAAGAAGAAAGAAGAAGAGAAATAAATCTGGGCTTGACATCTAGTATGGCTTCTCGGAGATCCGCCCCCACCTACAAACAACATAAAAAATGGGTCCAAAAGAAGACCCACGATGACATCCCCCCTGACGGTCGACACCTTGGAGAATCTTCCAGGGGATCCCGTCGTTCTCCATCTCCTCCGAAAGAAGAGACTAACTTCGATCGTAGCCCACTGATCAAAGAAATTTCCTTGCTTAATCAAGAACCGGAGATCCAGTGGCGTCGCCGTTCGGAGATCCGAGTATTGGAAGGAGAAGAAGACATAAAAGAAAAGGAGGAATATGTCAAAGGGGAAGAAAATCTTGAAGAAAATATAGAAGAGAATCTTGAATAAAATATAGAAGAGAATCTTGAAGAAAATATAGAAGAAAATTTGGATGAGAATATTAATGAATTTATGGAAGAAAACCTGGAGGAAGAAATGGAGGATATCATGAACCTTGAAGTCATCTATATAGTAAGGCATACACGTGCTATCGAGGAAGTCTATCATGATGATGACGAAAACGATGGAGATTGGCAGCCACAACCCAGGCAAGTACGCCAACAAGAGACTGGTTCTATCGCTGGTGGAGGAGATCGCTCCCTAAGAGAGCAAGAAATAGAAGATGTTGAGGAGAATCTCTTTGATGACCAAAACACCATGCTCGCTGACATGAGAAGACATATGAGACGACAGATGAATGCCAAGGATAGGGAGATCTCTCAACTAAATGAAAAGATGAATGAGATGATGACCCAAATGGCAGCAATGATGCAGATGATGCAGAGAACTGCCACTGTCGGTCCCATGCTCAATCCTCCAGTTGATCCTCCGAATCACCAATTGCCTCAAGTCTCAGGAGTACGGGGCACTCCTGAGCACGTTAATGAGGCTCAAAATATAACTCGTTAGCCTACTCCTCAAAATATTGCTAGTACCTCCGAGCCTGTAACTGCTGCACAGCTTGAAAGAATAATTATAGAGAAAATCAAGGCTGTCATAGTCATTGATCAAGCAGAAAAATTTGTTGGCAAAGCTCGCCCATATCCTGCAGAATATGACCAAGTGCCGTACCCAAAAGGGTATTCGGTCCCAAAATTCCATACCTTTAATGGCACTAATAATCCCCGACAACACCTGGCGCAGTTCAAGGCCACTTATAGGAATACGGGGGAAAATGATGCCTTACTCTTCCAGCAGTTCGTTAACAGTTTGACAGCAACTGCATTTGAATGGTATGCCAAGTTGCCAAATGACTCTATAAAGACTTTTGCAGAATTAGAGGCCATGTTTGTGAAGAGATTCGCTAGTACGACCGAGAAGATTACAATCGCCGACCTCACATTAGATAAGCGGAAGAGAGAGGAGTCAGTATCGAAATACATAACTCGGTGGCGCAATCTAAGCATGAAATGTGAACAACAACTTGAAGAAGAACATGTTGTGCAATTATTAATGGAAAACATTGATGATAAGATGCAACCATTCTTATGTATGGCCACAATTATCACATTTCAAGACCTACTGGACAGAGTGGCTAAATTTGAAAAGCTGAATTTATCAAGATCAGAGGTCAACTCTGACAAGCCCAATAAGCCCAAAACCTCAAAGACAAGGAGTGAAACTTACTCTACATCCTCTCTCAAGCCGAATAGAGGAAAACAAGTGGTTTATAATGTAGATAAAGGCAAACAACCAATGCAGTATGAAGAAAAGCCAAAATAAGTCTACAATCCTAACCCTCCAATCGAAGCTGATACTCAGGGGAAATGATAGGCCATGAACTTTTCAAAATGGAGGGGAACGTCCGAGGCAAGAAATGGGAACCGGTGATAGAATGTTTCCATCTCTTAAAGATAAAATGAATAAAGAATATCCATTCAAAAGAGAGAGTGTTGCAAAGTTATTTCGACAAGCATTAAAATCAGGCCTAGAACTGCCAGAGTGCAAGAGGTCAGAGGAGTCGAAAGAAAGTGGTGACCCAAACTACTGCCCGTATCACTGAGTGCTGGGCCATCCCATTAAAGATTGTTATATCTTCAAGGATTGGGTTGAAAGGAAATACCGGAAGGGAGAGCTCACATTGTCAGATAATATGTTGATTAATCCCAGAAAAGAATCAATCCGGATAGTTATGACTTCCTCCATACCCCCGGTTGAAGAAAAAAGAAAGGAAAAGAAGCTGATTCAAGAAGAACGGTGGGAGACTGTAGTCTCCAAGAAAATAGTGAAGATGCTGAAGCAGCTTGAGGGTATTTGGGGTGTGAAGTGGAAGTCTCCCACAGAGCCAGTGATAGATCTCAAAGCACTACCTACAATGCAAGCATCCAATTCTAAGCAACTTCTTAACCAAGCTGGCACTTCGAAGTCTAGGAAGGTGAAATCCTCGAAGAAGAAGACCAAGTTGAAGAAGCGTAGGGAGAAAAAGACAGCAACCCAAAGGGTTATCGATAGTTTAGATGAATACTATCAGACTATCAGACGCCCCATTAAGCTTGCTGATTTTATGGCAGAACTCAAAATTGAAGAAGAAAAAGAAGCTGATTAAGATACACTTCCCGTGGAAACTTGTCGAGTTATATCAACAACACTGGTAACTCGGGCCAAAAAGGAAAAAGAAGCACCCTCTGAGTCCTGTATGATGGTATCACCAATGGATTATAGTGTACAAGAGGATTTGTATTTTCCAGAAGATGATGAATCAGAGCCTGATATCACTTCGCAGATGGAGCAGGTGAATTTGAGCAGCAGCTCCGAATCAACAGACAAAATTTCAGATGAGGCAATGGTCGATTCGGAAGATAATGCACCATTAAATGAGTATGAGCATGAGGAAATTGCCCAAGTGCAATTGAGAAGTGGTAAGACACTACCATCTCTACCAAAGAAAGGGATCTCTGATAAAGACAAAGGGAAGGAGATTATCGTCAATGAAGATATTATTCCCAAGAATTCCAAGAAAAAAGAAACTCCAACTAAAGGGGTAGACTACAATATCCTATCCTATTTGAGAAAAATCTCAGCACAGCTTAGTATATATGATGCTCTGGTGATGTCCAAAGATCTTCGGGAGACCCTGATTCAGGCTCTCAAGGACCTCGAAAGATATGAGGTGTATTTTGCTGAGCGTAACTTGACTGAAGTCTTGCAAGCTCGGAATGAGCCAATCATTACTTTTGTCGAGGATGACATGATGCTCGGAACAGCAGACCATAATCGGCCTTTATATGTCACTACAGAAAGTGACGGGATGATAATGAGCCTAATTTTGATAGATCTCGGGTCCTCTATCAACCTTATGAGCTTGAAAGCTCTGAGATCACTTTGTCTCGATGTGCAGCACCTTGGGCAAGACAAATTGATGGTGCACGGCTTCAATAAAAAGGGACAAAAGACCCTTGGATCATTCATGCTCCCTCTAGTATTTGGGGAACTCCATACTGAGGCCAAATTCCATGTGATTGATGTGAACCCTCATTTAAGGCGCTTCTGGGTCGCCCGTGGTTGTACGATTATGATATTGTCCCATCAACACTACATCAGTATATGAAGTATATCAGAGATGGAGAGGAGTTCAGAATCTCCGGTGATATTCAGCCCTTTGTAGTTCATGAGGTGAAAATTTATGAAGATGCTAGATACTTCATCCCAAGGAATCAAAGCCATCAAGTTCTCTCGAGACTAAGGCATCAAAACCGAAGGCTACAAGGCGGCCCAAACAAGAAGATGAGAAGAAGCAGGTGGAAAGAAAGAAGGCAACGCTGACTCTTCCCAAAGCAGCAATCACTCCTAAGTCAAGAAAATATGTGCCTCATCTAGGGAGTGACACAGATTAAGATGTTGCCATCCCTGCTAAACCTCAGGAAATATGCCAATCAACAGTTAAGAGGAGAAAGAAGGCAAGATATTCAGATGATGACTATGACTACGAGTCTATCTATATGAATAATGTGGAACATGTACTTTCAAAGAGGATCAATAATCTGTCAATCTCAGGCAATGAATGCGTGGTTACGCGTATTCCCCCGCAATATTTCAAAGAAATCATCCATCGAGAGGTGCATAGTGTTGAGGAACTTGTAATATTTTATGTGCCTCCTCAAAGAAATAGGGGTGGATCGGGAACCCTATTTTACAAATCTTGAGAGCATGGAGATGAAGAGAATTAAGATTGGCTCTATAGGCCCACCGAACGTAGGGAGTTAGTGCCTACAAGAATGCCTAGATTTATTACAGGAAATGTACGGAGGATGTTGCAAAAACAAGTTGGAATTCACACCCCTGTGCAACAACTTCATTTTTGCTTGAAGCTTTGGTATCGAAGAAATCCTCATACATTGCGAAGAAAGGATATTCTCGCTAGAAGAGGCCTCGGATTTATCGTGAGAAGACATTCCCAAGGGGAGACGTGTCGTGCCATTACATGCAAAGAAATTGAATCTGCTGATGATGATGCGGAAGAGATTTATGAAGCTAACGATTATGATGATCAACCAGTAGAAGCTGAGCCTACACCTGATGAACTTGAAGATGGTGGACAAGCAGCCACTATGGATGAGTTAAGGGAGATAAATTTGGGGACTGAGGAAGACCCTCGCCCGACCTTCATTAGCACCCTACTACGAGAAGACCAAGTGGAAGAAATGAAAGAGCTACTTTGTGAATTCAGGGATTGCTTTGTCTGAACATATGCTGAGATGTCAGGCTTATCCCTTGATGTGGCAGTTCACAAACTAGCCATCAAACTAGATGCAGCACCTGTCAAACAAGCTCCAAGAAGAATGAGATTGGAGATAGAAGAATAGGTGATTGCCGAAACCAAAAACTCATAGAGGCTGACTTCATCCGAGAAGAAAAATATGTCAATTGGATCGCCAATATTGTCCCGGTAAAGAAGAAGAATGGTCATATTTGTATCTGCATCGACTTCTGGGACCTCAATAAGGCATTTAACAAAAGATGACTTTCCACTCCCTGTGTTCGAACTCTTGGTGAATAGTACATTAAATTTTGATATGTTCTCATTTATGGATGGATCATCGGGCTACAACCAGATCAAAATGGCACCTGAAGATGAGAAGCATATGGCATTTAGAACACCCATCGGTATATTCTGCTATACGGTCATGCCCTTTGACCTAAAAAATGCTGGTGCCACCTACCAGCGGGTAATGACATGTATCTTCGATGAGTTAATACACCAGAAGGTTGAGTGTTATGTTGATGACCTGGTTGTTAAAAGCATTGATCGTAAGGATCACTTAAATGACATAAGGATCGTATTTAAGAGAATCAGAAAGTTTGATCTGAAGATGAACCCTCTCAAATGTGCCTTTGGTGTTTCTTCTGGTAAATTTCTGGGGTATGTAGTCCGTCATCAAGGAATTGAAATTGACCCAAATAAGATCAAGGCGATTATAGAGATGCCGCCACCCAGAAACCTTTGACAACTCCGCTCCTTACAAGGGCAGTTGGCTTTTATTCGAAGATTCATATCGAATTTATTGGGTAGGTGTCAACTGTTTTCTAAATTGATGAAGAAAGATGTTCGCTTTAAATGGGATGTAGAGTGTCAGGAAGTGTTTGACAGCATCAAAAGATTTTGGTTAAAGTTTTATGCTTTGGTTTTAAAGTTATTTAAAATACCAATTCACCTCTCTCTTTTTTAGTCTCGGGCTAGTTCATAAGGGCTTAACATCCCTAATGAACTTTCACAAAGTTCATTCAGTAAAAGGAAGTTCAGTTTTAACGCCATTTATAAGTTTAAATGGTGCAGTATAATAATCCTTAACAAGCATCCGCATATGATAATCAATAGATTATAAAAAAGAGGACATGCAAGTTATTCAAAAATCAAATGAAATATTATCAAACAAAGGAGGTTTAGTAATTGAATAACCTTCAGCAGTATATCAATTTCCAAGATTAGCCATGGATCAAAATTCAGAAGCTTTTAAAAACTTGATTTTATAAATTCTGCTCAGATATCACTTGAAAGTTCGTTAGGGATGTTAAGCCCTTATGAACTGGCTCGAGGCTAACCAAGAGGGGGGGTGAATTGATAGCTTTAAAAACTTTTTAACAAAATAGAAAAATCTTTTTATAATTTCTAGTGGAAACAGATTAAATCAGTGATAAAAAGATTAATCCAAGTTTTCACACAAGTAGTTATTTCCAAAGTAAATACAAAAAATAAAGTGCAAAAAATAATCAGAATGAACACACCGAATTTTATAGTGGTTTGGTTAATCGACATATATCCTCTCCTCAAAGGCACCCTCCAAGTATTGCACTAAACTCAGCGACTCTCCTTTTCCTCCCACAGCAAGGTGGAGAAGCTCTTATAAAATTCCTTTCCACCAAACCCGATGAGGTAGAGAACCCAGACTCCTTTTACCTTTATCTGAAGCGGGTAGAGAACCATGACTCCTTTTGCTTCTACCTAAAGCATGCAGAGAACCATGAATTTTTTTTCTTCCACCTGAAGTGGGCAGGGAACCTGGAGCTTCTTGCTGATGAAGACCTCTCTAGAACCACCAAGGAACAAGGGACGACGACTAGAGAGATGACTCATATCCTTGCTTAGAGGAACCTTTGTGAACCTCTCACAAACTCCCCTTCACAAAATCTTCTCTCTCTTCTAAGCTCACGCTCACCTTTTCTTAGCTCTCTCAGGTCAGGACAACAATAAAAGATTTCTCCCTTGAAGGAGTAAGAGATCTTAAATAGAAGGGCTCAAAATTTGCCCTAAATTTCAACTTGTCTTCAAAGATCATCCAGGATGATATAGTACGATCAATACAAAATCAATTATTTCAGCTTGGACGATCTGGTTTTTCTAATTAATTAGAAGACATAGTTTGTTCTGATCGTCTAGGACGATACTACGATCGTCCATGATGATTAGTTCAAAAAATAAGAATATTGTCTAGCACTTAGTTCTGGACGTCCAGTAGATATTTAATGGATGATGATTAAATATAACTTATCATCTAGAATGATGCAAGGATCGGCCTGTATGATTAGTTCAAAAATAGTGATTATCATCCAGCACATAATTCGGGTCGAACAGGTGATATAAGGATTTTCTATTTGATCGTCCAAGACAATCCTGCAATCGTCCATAATGATATAATCGATAAATCAAAATTTCATTGCTTTTCTTAATCTCCTGGTTAATTTAGGTATGATTGGAATGAATCGTTCAGGATGATACACATAGCGTCTTATATTGTCTTGTACGATACCTTAAATAAAATCTTGCCTAAATCGATCTGGAGGATGAGAGTTTTTTATTTGAGCATATCATCCAGGATGATGGGAGTATCATCTAGGATGATCTGCTTAATCAGACAGACTTAAGACGGCTACCCTAATTAGGGTTTCTATTTTAATGGATCGTCCTGGATGATATGATCAAAACAGTAACTCTAACTCACTAAAAATTTCTCCCTGAGTGTTTGTGTGTACATGATTACTTAGCTTGGGGATCTATCAAATTACATTTAAATCAAGAAAGGGAAAATTACATTTGTACACACACAGACCAGATCTTGAGCTGGCTTGAATTTCACTTTCACTTATGACCTGAAAGATTAGGCAATCAAAATCGAAGAAGGATTGTTTGTTATTATCAAAATTATAATCATTGAATCTAGAATTATAATATGCTTGAATTTTTTTTTTTTTTTTTTTGTGCCTTAAATTCTAAAGATTGCATGAGAATCTCTATATATACTAATGGCTGGGAAATTTGGGATAAATTTATTATAATTTATGAAGGTACAGTGAAGTCAAGCAATCTAAGTTGAATGTTTTAATGCGTGCTTATGAACTTTTTTGCATGAAATCTTATGAGATGATTTTAAACATGTATACTAGGTTTACTCAAATTGTGACATCATTACATACTTTAGATAAAAACTTTCAAATTTTGAAAAAGTCAATAAAATTTTACATTATCTTCCTAATAAATTTAATGATAAAGTCACAGTTATGTGTGAATCAAAAGACTTGAATATGTATTCTATTGATAATTTAATTGGCTCACTCATTACCCACAAGTAAAGTGTGAGTCAAAAACTTTTAGATGCAGGTGAAACTATAGTGCTAAAAGTTCAATACACAGATGAAAGTGGCTTAGTAGATGATGAGAGTGAGGAGTTAGCATCAATAACAAGCAAATTGAAAAGTTTACTAAAGTATAAACATAAGCATCAACAAAAGTGGAACAAAAATAAAAAATGGTAAGAATGTTAAGATTTCTTCTGATGTTATTTGTTTTAAGTGTGGGAAGCCCTAATATATAAAAAATTAGTGTCATAATATAAAAACTCCACATACGAAGGAGAAGGGTAAAAATATACAAATTGTAATAAGTGTAAATGATGAAAAAATAAAAAAATCTGTTGGGCAGATCTAACTTCTGAGTAATCAGACCAGGAGCAAGATAATGAGGTATAATAATTTTTTTTATTTGTGTGTTTAATTATGTTATAGGTAATGCATGAGTGTATTTTTTTGTTTTATTTTATTTACCATGAATATTTTTATATTTTATGTTATTTTAGTATTTTTGTTTTATACTAAGATGTTTATGTTTGTAATCTTTTATTTTATTTTCATGTATGTTTTTTAGAGCACTCTCTAATGAGCACATACAAATCACATCTTAAATTATATTTGCATAAGAGAATCAATCACTTCTCTCTAATCACATTTTTATTAAAATAAAAATTAACCTTTTTTATTTAAATTTTTTAGAAAGTAATTATTGACCTCTCTAAAAAGTTAAAGAAAGAGAAATTAATGACTATCCCTCTTCCTCTAACTACTTTATTGGTAAAACTTCTTTTCGAATCAAAATGTATTTCAAATTAAAAATTAGATAAAAAAATAGAGATATATTTCATCTTCTTATAGTTCTCTATCTCATTTGAATATTTTTTACAAATAAATGAATCTATTTCAAATTTTTTTAATCAAGTTGTTTGTCAATATTAAATGGGTCAAATTTTGGTTTGTGGTTTACTCTTCCTTATAAAAGAGAGTGAGTTCTTCTTCTCTTATATCTAGAAGATAATCTCCCAACTGAGAATCTTTAAAGACTTAAGGATGCAAGTTTGCAAAATAAGAAAAAAGAGGCATAAAATGAGCTCAAATTGAAAGATATGAATATTTACCAAATAAATTGCAAGATGAATAAAGTGTGTCAAAAATTAAAAGATGCACAAAGTGTGCCAAAAAATTGATAAAAAGGTACAAAATAAGCACACAATTAGTTAATTTCCCTTATTGTAAAGTCTTTAAATCTTAGATAAATCCATGTGTCAATTAATATAGTCCACACTTGTATTTGAAAATTATGATTTCTCGCACTACATAAAAGTCGCGTATTTTCGGCAAAAAATTCTAAGGTTTTCGGTGGATTTCTTAATTTTCTGGAGAATTTTTGGCTAAAATTTTTTTGAAGGTAAATTGAGCGCCAAAAAACTTTTCCATAAAAAAACATCCGCCAAAAATTAATTTTCGGTAGAATAATTTGACTGGAACAATTTTTGGCTGAAATGATCCATCGGAATTAACAAAATGATTTGAAAAGAAAAAAAGAAATTTTGGCTCCAGCCCACTGTATCCCCCCCCCCCCCCCCCCCCCCTCCCCCCGGTCTTCTTCTGCCCGCTGCATCCCCCGCGGATGACCCCAGCCCGTTCCTAAATCCAGATGCACCCCAGCCTGCTCCCGAGGATGACCCCACCTGCTCACTCAAATGCGCCCGTGCGAGCGCGCAGGCTTGCCTGCTCGAGTGCTCATGCCTGCCCAATCCCATCACCTGCCCACGCAAGTGCCCAGGCCTGCCCTCTCCCCCGTATGCGTTAGGATTCGAGCCGGGGACCTCCACCACTCCCGGGCGCTAGTCCGACCACCATGTCGTTGCTCCAAAATTGATTATATAGATAAATTTCTTTATTAATATTAAAAATGATTGAATATTACAATTAAAACTAATTAATTTAAAATTTATTATTTTAATTGATAATCAAAATAAGTTTTTTAAGTAACTTAAATTAATAATTAATTAAAATAATTTATTAAATTAATAATAAATTAAATTAAACTAAAAAATTTTTAATTAATTAAATCCGCCAAAAAATTTGATGGAAAATCCACCAAAAATTATAAATGATATTTTCATATATTTTAATAATCTGTCAAAAAATCTGTCGAAAACATATCCGCTGGAAAAGCCGCCAAAAATTTTACTTGAAATTTTGTCGGAAATATTTTTTAATATTTTGTCAGAGATACATCGGAAAATCTGCCCGAAATTTCGCCGGTAATGAGTGATTTTCTTGTGGTGTGGTTCATCATTTTGCACTGATAATCTCTTATGATATATTTCTAAAAAGAAGTTTGAAAAGATCATATTTTATTCTCTTTTTTTTTTTTTAATTTGATTTTTGTTTAAAAAGATTTAAACATCTAAGGAGCTTGATTTAGGGTGAATAAAACTCAATTCTCTAACCTTTCTCGCTTTAAGTTTCTTCAATTCATTTCTAACTAAGCTATTGGATAAAATATAGAGATAACTTTTTTATTTCAAGAAAATTTATTGAAATTAATTTATTCTTCTTAAACATAACCACCACTTAAACTTGATCAAGGTCTGAATGATTTCAAGTTTATTATACTAGTTTTATTGCCCGTGCACCAAGTGCACGTTGCTAAAATTTAATAAATATATAGTATAAGAAGACTAAATTATTATATGAAAAAAATTAATAAAATTTTGTGCTTGCTTAATTGATAGTGACATTAAATGCATGTGAATAAAATTTTAAAAATAAAAACTTATCTTATGAAAATTTAAATTATTTTTTTTTTATTAGAAATTAAGTTATTAATTTTATCCGTTTAAACAAATCTAATTATTAATTATACTAATAAAAAGTTATATGTTTCACTTAAAATTATCATATATAAAAAAATTAATATAATTTTATAATTCAAAACTAAAATACATATTTTTCCCCTGTAGAACTAATATCATAAAAATAATTCATTCACATTTAGAAGAAAAGCTCAAAAAATTAAGCATAATATTTATAAATTTATATACTAAATTAAAAGGGTAACAAGGAGAGTAAGTTTATTATAATTCATTCACAAAAGAACAGCTGATCACCCATAGTTTACTATCTTACAATCATAATAATGCAAATGAATTATTGGTTCATTAGAGATATAATGAAATTAAGATATTTATTATTTCTCTCGTGCTAAATATATGAATAACGCAAATTAAGATTATTATTACTATGATGATAATCATCATTATAGTCATAATACACATGTTTCTAATTTTATTTTTTTATATCCAATATCCATCATGCTTAAAATCAAAGAGAATGCTTAACAAAAAGTAAAATCACATAGCAAAGTAACAATGATTTACTTGCTTTCAAAGGGTCTAATTTTATTGCACGTGCATTAAATGCACATCAATAAAATTAAAATGCATGTGAGCATTAAATACATGTGCATTAAATGCACTTGAATAACAATTTTCATTATATGTTTTAACTTTGTTCATAAGAAACGACGGCTAAATAATTTTAAAAGATAATATAGATTTATATGTTTCTTAAATTTTCTTAACTTTGATAAAAATAATGGATAAAAAAAATCTTCTTCCTTTTCTCCAAAATAGATCAATTTTTTTAAATTACAAAAAAAATCTATAACAAAAGATTAATGCACATGAATTGATCACGTCAATATATAAGAAATGTATCATTATTAATTTATTGTGTTAACTAAACATATAAATAAGATCCATTTGTCAATTCATGTTTTAACACCAGCTCATCCTCTCACCAATTCCTCTTATTCCATGAGCAAATCTTGTAAGCAATCTCTAAACCAACATAATTCACAACCTTTCACCAAGCCTATATAACTTAGAGAAAAAACCAACCACTCACAAAATCTAGTAACAAAATTAAGAAGTAGAATCTAAACCCAAAACTAAAAAAGACTCTAAATTGCTATTGATTTATCCTCTATGTTGGTGATCTTACTGCAATTAATAGCTTCAAATACTAACATTATATAATTAAAATAGCTTGATTATCATAATCATAAGTCTACCAACCAGTCACGAGCATAAGTCTACCAACCAGTCACAAAAGATAGCAGTTGTAAAGTGAACAAAAAAGGAAAAATTCAGTATTATCACCCTATAAAGGCATCTTCTTATATGAATGATATGCTTCAGAAGCATCACTTAAATTAGAAGACTTTATATTTGTAAATCTGAATCAAGTTTGAAGTTATGCGGTCGCTTAGCCTTATCCATCTTTCTAAAAGTAACAGATATCCTGCAAAATTTAAGAAAATAAAAATTAAGTACATTAGGAATTCTAGCTAGATGTATAATTGAAAATTATGTTAAATTGTGAAACCTTCTGTAGGAAACTGCAGGAATACAATACTTAGCAAGACCAGCTCCATTGCCATTTAAGACAAGCACAGTTCTGAATATTTGATATTTGAAGTTAAGAATCTATATGATATAAATTTATATAATATCCATCCAAAATATTTACAAGTCTTCTATTTATCCTCTCATGAGAAACATAATCTTTTTTCATGTTGAAGCCTATAAAGACTCGTTGATTTCTCTCCTCTATGCAGAGTTTGGTGTTCTTCATATTCGACTTGCCTTCTCCTCTACTACAAATTCCTGTGTATTCTTCTTCTTGTTCTTTTCAATCTCTTGTTTTTTAGATAAATCAATCCAAGAAATATGATCATATCTTTCAGGTGAGCCCATCTAAGAAAAATATAAATTTCACAAAAAAAAGTCATAAACATGAATAATGTATATAAAATGATAAATGTTGAGTATCTAATGAAGTCGAAGAACAGTAGTTTAACGACTTTTATAAATGTTTAATGTTTTAAGCATATTCTTAGTGGAAAAAGAAAAATAGCACATAAGCATAATTAAAATAATTAACTAATACTTGAAAACCTATTACACAATTTAAATCGATCATTGAATAAAGGCAAGGTTGAGGTAGACCTAAAAAGACTTGGTTAGAAAATATTAGAAATGATCTTTCTTTATAAGATTTAGATGAGAATTTGACTTTTAACCGGACACAATGGCGAAAAAGGATTCATGTAGCCGACCACACGTAGTGGGACAAAGGCTTGATGTTGTTGTTGTTGTATTGAATAAAGGCAAGCTCAATCGACTACTACAAAATTGGGAAAGCCTTCTTCAGATATGACCTTTCCTTATCATAGATTGGTGCTTGATCCTTGCTCAACATAAAATGTTGTGGTAGTGGTGTACAAATGGATTTAGAAGACCTAACTAAATAAACTGAAAAATTAAAATCTATAAAAAAAAATTATAAATATAAAAATATATTTAGTTTTTATTTCCATGCCTCAATTTATTTGTTTAGAAAGGCTGTACGTTCTCTTTCACATAGCTGAAATTTTGATTTAGATAGATCTATGAAGACTACGCAAGGAGAGACAAGGAGAGATACATAAGATATGCAAATTTATAAGGAGAGGTTAAAATTTTTAGAGCCAAAATAGTCTAAAGAGACAGCGAGAAGGAGAGATACATAAATAGTTGTTATAAGAGAAACAAAAGGTAATTATGATTGGATTGAAATTGTTCGTTTAAAAGAGACAGCAACTTCGGAGAAGGAAGAAAGTATTGTTGAGGACAATAAGATTGAAAACAATAAATTACAAAAATAGATGTTGAAGATTACAGTCAAAGGGGCAAAATTTGTAAATCCATAAGAGTCGGCAAGCTCTGGTTAGAGTGCAATGATTGAGAAATTAGCACATGATGTAGAGAAGGAGGTTATAAATGTTGTACATGAGTTAGGGATGGAGTTTATAAATGTTGTAGTAGAAATTGAGATGATGAAGATAGATTCAACAATTGTGAATAAAGTTAGAGAAATAAAAAATGATGTCTCCAATATAATTATTTCTTTACACTCAAGGTAAGTCTCATGTTATTTCTGTAGGTTCTATGCATTTATTCTTACTTAACACTAATCATTGAAATTTAATCAGGAGAAGAATTTCAATCAAACAGCCTGGGTGATTAGCTAGTACCGAGGCATTATTATTTCTCTGTGCTGAAGGTAAGTCTCATGTTATTTACGTAGGCTCTATGCATTTATTCTTACTTAACACAAATCATTGAAATTTGATCAGGAGAAGAACTTAAATCTAACATCCTAGGTGATTAGCTAGCACCTAGGTATTTCCTTGCTCTCAGCTCCTGCTGTGCATATCGATAAATACATATCATATTTAAGCTACAGGAATTGGAGTGATATTCTATTTCACCCTTCAATTTAAGTTGAGAAATGTTTTCCTAAAAGATGAAATATATTTTTTAAGAACCTTAAAACAACATTTAAGGTATGTTGAATAAAATTTCTGATATAAAAATTCTTATCAGTGCTTATTAAGAACCTTAAAACAACATTTAAGAATAGATAGAGCACAATATCAATATTAAAAGATATTTACAATGGTTCCATAATTGCAATATATAAATTCTAAAAATTCAAATTGGTATGCTACATAAAATTAGTTAGTTTTAAGTTTCCATACAGCTTATAGCAGTGCGATCAAGGTTTGTATGAAGTCCAGATTCACCGGTTCACTGAAGCAGAAATAGTAAAGATCTAGAAATGAGAAAGCTATCAGAAAATTTTAAAAAACATAATTCGGACAAGAAATATATGATTTACATCATAAAATTAATTGCCTAAATTTGAAGCCAAAATGGTGTCGAGATTCACAGGTCAGAGTGGGTGATTAGCTAGCACCGAGGCATTTCCTTGCTCTCAGCTCCTGCTGTGCATATCTGTAAATACATATCATATTTAAGCTACAAGAATTGGAGTAATATTCTATTTCACCCTTAAATTTAAGTTGACAAATGTTTTCCTAAAAGATGAAATATATTTTTTAAGAACCTTAAAACAACATTTAAGGTATGTTGAATAAAATTTCTGATATAAAAATTCTTATCAGTAGCTATTAAGAACCTTAAAACAACATTTAAGAATATATAGAGCACAATATCAATATTAAAAGATATTTACAATGGTTCCATAATTTCAATATATAAATTCTAAAAATTCAAATCGGTATGTTACATAAAATTAGTTAGTTTTAAGTTTCCATACAGCTTTTGGCAGTGCGATCAAGGTTGTATGAAGTCCAGATTCACCGGTTCACAGAAGCAGAAATAGTAGAGATCCAGAAAAGAGAAAGCTATAAGAAAATTTAAAAAAAAAAATAATTCGGACAAGAAATATATGATTTACATCATAAAATTAATTACCTAAATTTGAAGCCAAAATGCTGTCGAGATTCACAGGCTCGCTGAAGTAGAGATCCAAAAAAGAAAGAGCTAAAGAGAAAAGATGTGAGAATAATATATAAGGGAGAAAGAGAACATGCGACAATCATCTTATGGCCACCGAACGGTCAGAGGTTGGTACATTTCGACGGTTGAATTCATCGGAGGTTGGTACGTTTCGATGGTTGAATTCATCTTCATGCATCCAAATAGTGAAAAAATGTTGAAGAATTCCAGGAGACCAAAAAAGCGGGTGATTAATTGCCGGGAGTTACTAACATTAAATAAATTTAGGCAAAGAAATCTATCGGAGGAGATGACGGCGAGCGGAGGCAGGAAGACGTTGAAGAATTTTAGAAGACCGAATTAATTGGAGAGAAACCTACCTGACGGCGAGTGGAATCAGCTAGGGAAAGCCAAAGACTATGGAGGACGGGTTGAAGACGAAGCGTCGGGTAGGTTTAGACTTGCAGGAAAAAGGAAATTAAATGGCATTAAAACGTGCAAAAGTAATTAATAAATATAAAATAGCAAAAGGTTATAAAATAGCAAAAGGTGCAGAAGAATAAGAATAGGGAAAGAACTTTATTAAATGAGTTTAAATGGAATCTCGAGAGATGTTAAAATTAATGGACATTAAAATTAAATGAGTTTTATTTAATTTGAATTTTTTTTATTTATTAAAACATGCATTGAAGAATAAGAAGAGGGAAATGGAATTTAGGGAATCTTAAAATTAAATGCGCTTTATATAATGTTAATTTTTTGATTAATTAAATATTATTAATAGAATGGATGGCCAAGATAATTAAAAAATAAGTGGAATGGATGAACAAGATTTGCGGGAGGAAGGAAACTCAAGCCCCTTTTATAATAGTAGTATAGATGTGTTCCATTTTTTTTTTTTTAATGTTTCTTTTATTTTTGATAATTTTGAAGGGGAAAATTGGTTGTATTTATGTTTAAGTTCCATATATTTATCTAGTATTTGCATTAATTTATCTGTTATATAATTCCTAAATTTATTTTTTAGTTTAAGGAAAAAAAATAAAAAATAAAAACTTTTTTCTTTCCCTTATTTTCTATATAATTATCTTAGTGAGGGGGAGTTTAGGAGAAAATGTTTTGAAATTTACAAATTTAACCAGTAATATTTATCATCATCAAAAAAGGGAGATTGTTGTAACTCAAGCTCACGAGTTTATATTTTTTATGATAACAAATATTATGGGTGACATCTTTATGTCTACTTGTATATGTAATGTATATTTGGTTATGTGTATACTAACATTTTAGGAATATCATGCTCCATCCAATGAAGATTTAAGACTCAAGATTGGATAGTATAGGTTATGTTGTAAAGATTTTGTAATATCATTGATGTATTTTTGATTTCTTGAGTCAAATCCTGTAAGGGTATGCTAGCTTGGTGACCATGCACACACACTTAGGAGGAGTGAGATTGAGTCAAAACCAGAAGTTTAAATTTTGAACTAATCATATTGTATGATTTATATCATACTGTATGATTAGCTCATCTAACTAATCATACTAGATTATTTAGATCATCTTGGACGATCAGTTATGATCATAAAAAATAGTCGCCATATAATTTAGGCAAGATTTTGAATTTTATATTTTATTATAATCGTCCAAGATAATTTACATCATACTGGTTGATCTATGATCATCATGCCAAAATTAATCCTATGATTAGTCAATTGAATCTACTTAATTTTCATATTCTAATCATATTGTTTGAACTTGATCATACTGTATAATTAACAGAGACAATTTTGGTCATCCCATGTGTCAACTTGGATTAACTGCATTTCAGTTGAAATAATTATTCAGGATGATCATACAGGATCGTACTTAATGATTAGTAAAAATTTGAACTAATCGTACTAGACTATCTGGTGATCATATAATACTATCAGGTCAAATTTTGCACATCATACTAAATAATCATGGGATCGTACTGTATGATATTTGATGATAAAATTAACTTTTTTAGGTTTTTGAAGCCATTTATTTAAGCCTTCTCCAAAGACATTATAAGTGTCTTTGGCATGCATTGAGTATTTGTTCCTTGGAGAAAACTATAAGAGAGAGCCTTAAAAGGGAGAGAGGAAATGGTGGATTTTGAGAGGGAGAAGATCCTTATGAGTTTCAAGGGAGTGTGGAGGGGGTTTCACACGGTTGCTCCAACAAGATTAAACCTTAGTACCATCGGATTCAAGGTTTATCTTGAGGGAAGTTTTGGGAAGAAGAATATCTCATTGATGTTAAAGGACCCAGCTACTTTGTCGCACTGGGAAGGGCTAAAGGGATTTGTGGTTCCTTGCCATCTCTAGTAGAAAGAAAAAGGATTTGTGGTTCTCTATCATCTCTATGAGGGAGAAAAAAGATTCCAGGTTCTCTACCTTCACTATGAGGGTGAGAAGGATTACAGGTTCTCTGCCTTTATCGGGGTGGTGAAAAAGATTTTGTAAGGGCTTCTCCGCTTAGTTGTGGGGACTAAAGGAGAGTCACTAAAGGTTTAGTACAATGCCTGGAATGGAAAGTTTCGGGAAGTGGACGTAGGTCAGGTTGATCGAACCACTATATATTCTTGTGTGTTTATTCTTGGATTTACTTTTTCTATACTTTGTTTTATCGTATTTATTTTTGTAAAAATTATGTGTTTCAAATCTCTGATTTTCTATTATTATGAAATTACTTTGCTTTCACATTGAAATATAACATTACCATTTTTCAGATGTTGAAAAAGCTTTAAAAAAAACAAAAGGGGGATTTTTCTTTTTGTTTAAAGAAGTTTTAAATCAACAATTCACCCCCACCCCCTCCTAGTTTGCCTCAGGCTGGTTCCATAAGGGTTTAATGACTCTAACAAACTTTTAGATGTGGCATGTGTCCTTTAACTAATGGTTTTGCCATCAAATGGTACCACACCTATGACTTCATCACTAAATAGCACCATATGTAAATGATTATGATCGAGGCCCTTAGAACCAAGTGGTTTATTGCTAAATTGCAGCATTAAATTATGGTTATGACCAGATCCTGTAAGCTTGATGATGTGGCATGTGTCCTTTAACCTGTAGTTTTTCCCTCAAATATCACCACACTTATAATTTTGCTACTAAATTGCATCATAGGTAAACGATTATGACTAGGGCCCTCAGAACCAGCTAGTTTGCCATTAAATAGTACCACTAAATTATGGTTATGTCCAGAGCCTATAAGCTCCCTAATGGTATCAAATCCCTGAGATATGAGTCAATAGGATGGTATCAAATCCCTGAGATATGAGTCAATAGGATATAATCGATAGGGCATAAAGCCCTCTGTTAGCTAAGGTGGATTCAAATTTATCCCCTTAGATAAATATCCACCCTAGGTCTATAAGAGACCCTTTGACTATGTAACCCATGGCTGCTGACAAGGATCTTTCTATCAAGTTGGGTAGACTACCTCCTCTGACTAAGTAAGACTAGGGACCATGACTGTCCGGGATGAGGGAACCATGAGATCTTTATTGGAATCACTCCCCCACCATCCGCTTTAAGTAAAAAAAATGATGAAAATATTCAATATCAAACTTTTCAAATACTCAAACCACTGCTATTATAATATGTCGATATCATGTATCTATGGATATGGTCTACTCCCTTGGTGACTAGCCTTAATTAAAAGTTTTCTCTCATTATCGGGAGGGGTAATTAACTATAAGTCTTGCGCCTATTGGAAACCAGAACTCAGATTATAAAGTCCTCGCAAAATGAGGGAAAAATCTTTAGGTAGTGTCTTATTTCAAACCCAATCTGCCTTCCTGAAATTTCTCTCAAAATGTAATATGTTAAAATACCCCTTGAAGCACAAAAGCAAAAAAGTTAAAGGCGGTGGGGAGGCCGGGGCCAAATTTTTGGAGCCCGCAGATTTTTATCGACTCCGTTGGGGTCTAATTCCTCTTTTTATCTCTGGCTAGTCACCTATAAATTATAGTAGCAATCAAATCAATATGGGCTTGAACTTCAAATTTCTTGAAATCAATCCTTTAAAAGATTCATTAGAAATTTTTAATGAAAAGGGTTTTAAAGTCTATTTAATTTTTCTGCTTCTTTTATTTATTATGTGTGATACTTATGATTTGAAAGTGTGGGGTGATGTATCAATTTTGATTACTAACATCTGCCTTTCATTTATGCAGAATAAAAATACAGGACACCCTGATGACTGTCTAATTGGGATGAGGAACTAGGATTTAGCTGGTGAATGCTGTTATTGAAACCAAAAAAGCTACAGCCACCATCCAGTTTAGCGGGCTTGAATTCTCTACAACTACTGCAAGGGTTGTCATTGTTCCTATATATAGCATGGACTCATAAGGGCCTACTAGGAAGCCTTATTCTATTGAAAGTACTATAAGACATATGCATTTGCTAGCGTTATGAGTTACCGCTATTGAAGATCCTCATGAGAGAATTTTTATATTTAAAAGGTTATCCTAGCCTAAAGCCTTGACTGCAAAAGGAGTTGTTGATGGAAGAAAAAATTTCTATGGTGATTATAAACACCATTGCCCTACCTAGAGAGCCTATGGAACCTGGGATATATGACACCGATGCTTCCACATCTAGAGGAAAGCTTAACAAAAGGTATAGGAGAAAGAGAAATGCATAGCTGCGTGCTTAAAAATTACAAGTACCAGTCCATCCCTCCAACCTACCGGCCCAAGAGCTAGATACTAATATTCTCACCTAGAATAGATTTTCCAATCTAAAGTGGGTAAAAAGAAATAGCTCCTCTGGTGAGTTCAAAAAATCCTTCTAGGAGAGTCGACCTAAAGCCCCGACCCCTCAGAAGACAAGAGATCCCAAATGCCTATCCGCTCGAGTACATGGAGTGTTGAAGAGAGTCAGGGAGAAGGGCCTAGTGCATAAGAAATCCCAGAGGGCACTAGTTATTGAGGCCAGAAGAACCCATTTGAGAGAGAGGCTATCAATTTTCATGATAGTGAAAAGAAGAGGAGACCGATGATAAGCTCTGTAGGAAGCACATCAGATGAGACACTTGGACTCTATATCCTAGAATGCACTACTGAAAGGGTCCAGTAGAAGGGTAAGCAAGTATGGAGGCTGAAACCTCAAAAAGAGAAGATGATTGAAGAAAGAGAAGCTTCAAGTGTGACATCCAGAATAATCTCTTGGAGATCCTTCCCCACCAATCAACTTCATCAGAGATGGGTAAAAAAGAAGACCCATGATGACAATCACAATGACGGTCGACAGCTTAAAGAGTCCTCCTGGGAGTCTCATCATCCACCTGCCCTGGCCAGAGAGGAAGTCCATTTCAATCAAAGTTCGTGGATATAATAAATAATCGTTCTAAGCCAGGAATCGAAGATCCAGTGGCGACACTACTCAAAAATTTAAGTACAACGAGAATAAGAAGAATATGATGAGGATGACACTATGGGAATCGGATTGGTTTACATGATAAGCCATATTAACGATGATGGTGATGAGATGATGAAGATGATCGATAATCTTAACCATGTGAACTTGTTCATCGATGTCACTATAGGGCTAGATTCATCGCCAGTGGAAGTAGTCGCTCCTCGAAAGGAGATAAAGAAGTTGATAAAAATTTCTTCACCACTAAAACCATCACTATTGTGGAGATAAGGAGACAAGTGTGGTGATAGATGAGGGCAAAAGATAGAGAAATTTCTCAATTAATAGAAATGATGACATAGATGATGACAATAATGTAGATGATGCAGAAGGCCACTTTTATAGGTCTTGCACCAGCTCAGCCCATCAACCAAGTTACAAGCAGTGCTCCAACAAACCCTCAAAATCTACAAGAGCCCTAGGACTCAGGAGTGAAAGGTGCGCCTAATGGCATTAATGAAGCTAATGATAATACCCAACAGTATACTCCAAAGAAGGTGGCAAACATAACCAAACCTGTAATATCCATGCAGCTAGAAGGCTTGATTAGTGAAAAGATTAAAGCCATCATAGCTACTGAATAGGCAGAGAAGCTGGTGGGGAAAGGTCACCCATACCTAGTAAAATATAATCAAGTGTCATATCCAAAGGGATATTCTATTTAAATATTTATTACTTTCAATGGCAATAATAATCCTAGACTGCACCTAGGACAGTTTAAAGCCCCCTATGCGATTATGGGGGGTACTGATGCCTTATTATTTTGGCAATTCCTCAGCAATTTGATAGGAATTGCTTTAGAATGTACACCGAGCTACCAAATGATTCCATAAAGACATTTGAAAAATTGGAAGCTTTATTTGTGAAAAGATTCGCTAGTGCGATGGAGAAGACTACCATCGCTGATCTTGCCCTAGATAAAAGGAAGAAGAATGAGTCAGTGAAAAAATTTATAACCCACTGGCGCAATCTCAGCATGAAGTGTGAAAAATAACTAGAAGACGAGCATGCAGTTCAACTGCTGATGGGGAACATTGACGACAAAATGCAACCCTTCTTCTAGTATTTGCTGGAGATGGTGGCAAAGTTTAAAAAGTTGAACTTATCAAAATCAAAAAGCCTCCCTAAAAAACCCAAAAAGACCAAAGCATATGATACTTGGAAAGTGAAGATTAGTGAATATTTCCTTCCAAACCTGATAAGGGAAAATAGGTGGCATATGATGTTAAAAAAGGAAAATGAGCAGTGTAAAATGTAGCTAAGGGGAAGTAGCCAATACAGCATGAGGATAAGCCAAAAAAGGCATATAATCCTAATCCTCAGCCAAAAATATTGCTTGGTGGAAAAGATAAACCTCAAATCTTTCCTAGTGTAGGAGAGCATCTGAGATAAACAATGGGAGCTAGTGATAGAATATTCCCATCCCTCATAGAGAAAATAAATAAATAATATTCATTCAAAATGGAAAGTGTCACCAAATTATTCTGATAAGCACTCAAGGCCGGTCTAGAATTGCTATAATGCAAAAGACCTGAAGAGTCCAAACACAACACCGTATCATCGAGTAATTTGCTATCCAATTAAAGATTTCTATGTCTTCAAAGATTGGTTGGAGAAAAAATATAAAAGAAGAGAATTCACATTGTTGGATAACGAGTTCATTCATCCTAGGAAAGAATCCAACCAAGTGGTCATGTCCTCTTCTATACCCCTGCCTAAAGAAGCAACAGAAAAAATATGTTCAAGAAGAATATTGGGAGACAGACATCTCCAAGAAGACAACAAAGATGTTGAAATAGCTAGAAGGAGTTCCATTTGTCAAGTGGAAGTCTCCTACCAAGCCAATATTAAATTTAAAGTGGTTGGATATGTTATATGTATCCACCTCCAAACAGTAACATGGCCAAGTTAGCTCGTCAAAGTTTGGTAAGGCAAAATTAAAGTCTTCTAAGAAGAAAGCCAAATCGAAGAGTCCTAAAGAGAAGAAGAGTGCAACTCAAAAGGCCATTGATTGTATGAGTGAATATTACCAGACTGCCAAAAGGCCTAATAAGCTCAGTGACTTCATGACGGAGCTTAAAATAGATGAAAAGGAAGAAGAAGCTGAAGATGAATTAAATCCTATAGAGATATGCTGAGTAATCTCGGTGACATCAAAGATATTTAAAAGGGAGGAATATATTGAAGAAGCATCCCTTGAGTCCTATCTGATGATGTCATAAATGGATTACAGTTCATAAGAGAATCTATTCTTTTCAAATGAAGATGATTTAAATACTGACATAGAATCACAAATGGAGTAGATGAAATTGGATGATGATTCTGAGTATACAGGTGAATTTCTAGACATGATAATGGTTGACTTCAAATAGAATACTTCATTAAATAAGTCTGAATCAGATAAGGTGGCCGAGGTGCAATTGAGAAGTGGCAATGTGCTGCCACCTCCACCAAAGAATGGAGTTTCTAATAAAGATAAGGGGAAGAATATAGTTATCAACGAATATATTATCCTAAAAACTCTAAGAAAAAAGATGCTTTAGCTAAAGAGATATATTATAACATCTTATCCCATCTGAGAAAGTTCCTAGCATAACTCAACATATACGACGCCCTCGCAATATCTAAAGACATTTGAGAGACCCTGATTCAGGCTCTCAAAGACCCTAAAAGATACGAGGTATAATTGCTAAACACAATATAATAGAGGTACTACAAGCTCAAAATGAGCCAATAATCACTTTCATTGAGGATGATCTGATGCTTGGAATGGCAGATCACAATCGCCCCTTATACGTTACAACAGAGCACGACGGCATGATAATTATTAAAATTTTGATCAATCCTGGGTCCTCCATAAATCTCATGATCTTAAAGGCATTGAGATCATTGTGCCTTGATGTGCAACATTTTGGACAAAAGAAATTAATGGAACATTGATTCAATTAGAAGAGATAGAAGACCCTAGGGTTATTAGCACTCACCCTTATATTTGAAGAACTTCACACAGAAGTCAAATTTCATGTGATTAATGCAAACACCTCATTGAAGGTGCTACTAGGTCACCCTTGGTTGCATGAGTATGGAACTGTCCCATCAACACTACATCAATGTATGCAATACCTTAAAGATGGAGAAGAGTTCAGCATTATAGGAGAAATCCAGCCCTTCACAGTCCACGAGGTTACAATTTATGAAAATGCAAAATATTTCATACCAAAAAAGCCAAACCCATCGAGCTCTCTACATGTCGAGGCATCTAATTCAAAGGTTGAAAAGTGGCCCAAACAAGAAGATGAGAAGAAACAAAGAGGGAGAAAGAAGGCAGGGTTGATCCTCCCTAAAATAACAAAACTTCTAAAACAAGAAGAATCTAGGGAGAAACATAGAAGAATATGAGGGCTTCCCCAATAAATCTTAGAAAAACTACTTGTCTACCGCCAAAGGGAAGAATAAGGCAGAAAAGTCATATTATGACTACGACTATGAGTTTACCTATATGAGCAAGGTGCGATGTATATTCTTGATAAGAATATGTAGCTTATCAATATCAAATAGTATACTTATAGTCATGCATCTTCCTCTGCAACATTTCAAAGAAATCATCCTATGAGAGGTGTACAATGTTGGAGAGCTTGTCACATTTTATATGCCTCTTCTTGGTAAGAGAATTAGACCCGATAGTCTACTCTACAAAAGTGGAGAATGTGAAGAAGAAAATTATAACTAGCTTATCAAGCTCACTGAGGATGAAGAAATAATGCCTGTGATGATACCCATATATAGCTCCAAAGGTTGTATAACAATGATACAGAAACTAGGATCTCATGTCGGCACTACTAAGCGATGAGCCCATCTCTACATGAGAATCTAGTACCAAAGAAGTTCTTATACACTCCTAAGAAAGGATATTCTTGCAAGAAGCGGTATTGGATTCATTATGCGAAAGCACCCTCGAAAGGAGATATGCCGAGTATTTTCACATAGGAAAATTGAATCATATAATGACAATGAAGAAGAGGTCTTTGAAGTTAATCTTCCAAATAATCACACTGTAGAAGCCAAGCCTGCACTAGAAGAGCTAGAAGATGGTGGATATATCGTTACTATGGATGAATTGAAAGAAGTCAATTTGGGGACTGAAGAAGACCCTCACCCAACCTTCATTAGTAATCTTTTCCCGAAAGAGCAGGTTGAAGAAATAAAGAAGCTTCTCTATAATTTTAACGATTATTTTATCTGGATGTATACTAAGATTCCTGGCTTATCTTCTAAGTAGTAGTTCACAGATTATCCATCAAGCCAGATGCAACACCCATCAAATAAACTTTAAGGAGAATGAAATTAGAGATTTAAGAACAGGTGATTGCATAGATAAAGAAGCTCGTTGATGCATGCTTCATTCGTGAAGTAAAATATGATGATTGGATACCCAATATTGTCCTTATGAAGAAGAAGAATATCTAGTCTATATCTGCATCGACTTCATAGACCTTAATAAAGCATGTCCAAAAGATGACTTTATGCTCCCAATGTTAGAACTTCTAGTTAACTACACATCCAAGTATGATATATTCTCCATCATGGACGGATTATCGGGCAACAACCAACTAAAAATGGTGCTTAAAGATAAAAAGTATACATCATTTAGAATGCCCATCAGCATATTCTGCTACACGATCATGCCCTTCAGCTTAAATAATATTGGTGCCACCTATCAGCGGGCAATAATGCATATATTTAATTAGCTAATTCATTAAAAGGTTAAGTTCCACATAGATGACCTTATCGTCAAGAGCAGGGACCAAAAAGATCACCTTAATGACCTAAGGAAAGTGTTCGAGAGGATCAAAAAATTTGATCAAAAGATGAACCCCCTCAAGTGTGCATTCAGAGTATCCTCAGGAAAGTTTCTTAGATAAGTTATTCTTCACCAAAAAATTAAGATTGACCCCAAGAAGACTAAGGAGATTATGGAGATGTCGTCTCCAAAGAACCTTTGACAACTTCACTCCTTATAAGGAGAACTGTCTTTCATTCGGTGATTCATATCAAATATGTCAGCTAGGTGCCAGTCATTTTCAACGATGATGAAGAAAGATGTCCATTTTAAATGGGACACAGAATGCCAAGAAGCATTCGACAGCATCAAAAGATACTTGTTAAACCTGCCTATCTTTATAGTGCCAATATCGAGGAAGCCTCTTATACTATACACGGTGTTAGAAGAATCCCTTAGAATATTATTAGCTTAGCATAATGATGAAGGTAAGGAGAATGCATCTAATATATCAATCGAAGGTTGATTGGGGTAGAGATATGTTATTCTCCTATCAAAAAATATTGTTTGGCATTGATTATTGTAGTTCGGAAACTTAACCACTATATGCTTTCTCATAAGATTATATTGACATCAAAGATCGATCTATTGAAGTTCTTGATGACAAGACCAGCATTGACAGGTTATTTAGTTATGTGGGTAGTAATACTTCTATAATTTAATATTACATATATTCTATAAAAAGCAGTAAAAGGATAGGTATTAGCAGATTTTCTTATTTCGCATCCTATCACTATAGATTCATCACTCAATGATGATCTTCCTGATGAACAGATCATGAATGTCGAAGAGAATGAAATACTACGAGTATTGGAAATGGACTATGATTGAGCATCGTCAATTACGTATGCCTGGCCTCCAAATCTAGCAAAAGCTTAAGCTAGAATTGATCTCATTTTTATAACGCATGAGAGAGGCATAATGAGATTCTCATTCAACTTGACTGAACTACGAACCAACAATGAAGTCAAATATGAAGCTTTAATAATATGACTAGATATTACAATTGATGTCAGAATTAAAAATATCTAAATCTTTGGTAATTCTCAACTTATTATAAACCAAGTACTGGGAGTTTATAAAATCACCAAGTTTGAGTTGGCTTATTATCATTGACGAGTTTCTCGAGCTTATGAAATAAATTTTAGTCATCAAATTAGCTCGAGTTCCAGGAGCCCAAAATAGCAAAGCTGATTGCCTGGCCAAATTAGCTAAAGAAATGGCAAAAATGGATGATTAGTGGCCTATATTGATTAGAGTATACACTCGTCGGGTCCTAGATCCAGAACTATTACAACTCCCGTAGGAAGAGGGAATCTTAAATTAAAGCTAGTAGGATACAACATCAGTTGATCCTTAACTTCCCCAACCAGTTGATTTTAAATATCAGCCTGAGTAACACCAAGCTCTTAAGAGAAGACGCAAGTCTAGCCAAACTTCAGAATCATTGTGGCATTATTTAGATGTTGAAGAAGAAAATGATTGAAGGTATTATTTCATTAACTACTTTAAAGAAAGTAAATTACTGATAAACAAGTCATTAGCTACTCAAATCAGGAAGAGAGCATTATGATATGCATTTGTCAATAGCACGCTGTATTAATGAGCTTTCAATCAAATACGACTAAGGTGTCCAGGGACCAAGAAAGCTAATAGAGTGGTAGTAGAAGTTTATGAAGGACTTTATGGAGCACACCAATTAGGTCCCAAGATGGTGATTAGAATCAAGAGAATGGACTACGATTGGTTAAAAATAGTAAAGGACTGTATCGATCACACTAAAAGGTGCCATGAGTGTTAAATTCATGGTGATGTTATAAATCAACAACCAAATCCACTATACCCTACAATAGCATCATGGTCATTTGAATGTTAGGATACTAAAATAATCAGGCTAATAGATATATCATCATTAACAGGACACCATTTCATTCTGACAGCGACCGACTACTTTTCCAAGTGGGCAAAAGAGGCTCCATTCAAAGAAATCACGTCCGAGCATATTATCAATTTTTAACTCATAATATTGTATATAGATTTCGTGTACTGCACCACATATTCTCAAATAAAGGTATAACTTTTAAAAGTATTATTATTAATAAATTTGTCGATTGACACAAGATCGATTAACTATATTCATCAATTTACAACATAAGGGCAAATGGCTTGACAGAAGCCTTCAACAATACACTAATGAAATTATTGAAGAAGATTCTTATCAAGAATAAAAAATAGTGGCACATGAAGATGGTAGAGACACTATGGGTGTATCGTTAAACTTTTAAAATGCCAACCAAAGCCTCCCCTTATTCCCTGGTGTTCAGAGCTGAGGCAATATTTTCACTAGAAGTTAAAATATCGTCTCTTTGGGCCGTTATCCAGAATGAGCTTACTCAAGAATAAAATGCTTCATTAAGAATAGAAAAGCTCGATGCACGCAATGAAGTCAGGTTACAAGCTCAATAAAACTTAGAAATTTATTGAGCAAGGATAACAAAGTCCTTTGATTGAATGGTGTGCCACCATGCATTTCAAGAAGGGGAAATGGTCCTAGTTCAAAAAAGGCCAATCATCCCACAATAAAAAAGTGATGGCAAGTTCGTATCTAAATGAAAAGTCATTTCATCATCAGAAAGGTGTACCAGGGAGGAGCTTATCAACTCAATGATCTAAATAGCCAGAGGACCATACTGCCCATCAAAAGTTGATATTTAAACTACTATGCATGAATTCTATCCAAAGAAATATGTACATAATGTGCCATATAATAGTTGATATTATATATATATATATATATATATATTATATATTATATATATATATATATATATATATATATATATATATATATATATATATATATATATATATATATATATATATATATATATATATATATATATATATATATATATATATATATATATATTATATTATATATATATATATATATATATATAATATTTATATTTATTTATTTTTAATGCATATATTTATTTGTTAATGCATTCACATTTCCTTAAAATTGTCTTGTAATATAAGAAAATATTTATTTGGGTTGACATCATATCACTTACTGAAATTCCCAAATAAATATTTAAAATCATGAAATACAAAATTTAAATTGTTTTCTTTTAGAAGACAAATGGGGATTCCCATATTTGTTTATGTTGATATCGTGCTTTGTGTTGAGATCCCTGAATAGATTTTTAAAATTATAAAATACAAAAATTTGTATAACCCTCTCCTACGAGCAGGGGCGGAACCAGCCTTATTTCTTAGGGGGGCAAACTTTTAAAAAAATAATATATAAAAAAATTCAAACAAAAAATAGCATCTTTATGTATGTTATATTCTAATCAATCAGGATATTCCTCAAACCATTTTGGATTAAATCTACATGCAACATTCCCAAATAATGTTTGAGGTAATGGATAACTTTTCGATTGATGGGGTACCTTCAACATATATGCTCTCCGAATTTTATCTCTTTCATTAACATCGTAACACCAAAAGGTTAAATTCCAGGATCGGTTGGGACATTATTAACATCTGCTTCCAAATGATCTTTCCTTTTTTAAATAAGGTTCCATTTGATATATACTAAAAAAAAATCGTATTCCATTTTTAAACACAACTTTACTGGAACAAAAAATGTGAAATTTTAAGAAATATCTACCTTGTTTTATTTGCAGGATAAGGTTTTCCACTTTGTTTATAAATTTTATTTGCTTTCTAGTTGAAATATCTACCTTCTCTTATTTTTTCTGTTCTGAATCATTCACCATTTGCATCTAGAAAGGTTTTCCACTTTGTTTATCAACTTTAATTATTTTCTAGATTACCCTATGTGCTCTTGCGGAATTTCCTGAACAAAGCATGATCTCATTTTTAGGTTAAGTTCCATTTTCTTCGTAACTAGAACTAGTAAGTTTTAGTTGTAAAAAAATTTAAACACTACAGTACAACTTGAAGAAACCGGATAAAAAACATGGCACCTCCAGCAAAACAGCACATTCCTAAAGAAAATATGTCAAATACCAAACAATTTGGGAAATTCTACAGAGTAAAAATCACTTATATTATCTAACGAACAAGCAAAACTCATACCATATTCAACTAAAAATAATGAAGAAATCACATGCAGTAAAAAAGTAAAAATAAAAATTAAAATAGAACCTTGTGATATTGTCCCTGAAGAAAGCACCGAACAAAAAAAAAAAGCACAGAAAGAATCGAATGCGGACTACTACCTGCCGGAATATCAGCCGCGAACGCACACACATGAAGAATGGAAGGTTGTTTGCCACCGGCCGCGGCCCGTCGGAAGTGATTGCGTGGGGATGCATCGAATCCTTCACGTGTGAATAAGAGCTGTTAGAGCAAAAGGTGATAGCTTTCTTGAACTGGTACTGTAACAAGGAAAAGAGAGAAGAAGCGTAAAAGAAAGACATAATTTTCTATATTCATTAACCGAGTATGGGTACAATTAAATAGCCAAAGTGTAAAGGCAGTGGCCAGTAACAAGATGCCATGTGTAAAGGTCAAATGATATACAGGCTTTATTCTCTAACAAAAGGGAGGGGCAAAACATGAATTTTAGAGGAGGGGAGGAGGGGCAAGTTACTTAATTAGGGGGGGCAATTGCCCCCCCTGCACCTTACTTGGTTCCGCCTCTGCCTACAAGATTGGGGAGACTCTAGTATTTATTTGGGTCGACATCGTGCTTCATGCCAAGACTCCTAAATAAGTATTTAAAATTCTAAAACACAAAAAACCTATATAACCCTTTCCTGCATAATAGGGAGATTCTCATATCTATCTCAGTTGACATCATGCTTCCCATCGAGATCCCTAGATAAAGGTCCAGAACTATTGGTTAACATAGCAAATTCTTTGAGAATGTAAAAATTACATCTTCAGTTTCAGTATATACTAGTGATTCTCCAAAATATTCAGGACGTCACCTTCTCCAGTATCCCAAGTCTTCAAAGGTCAGGAAAGAATATATTCATGGTTACACTCTCCAGTAAATTGAGTTAGAGTGGTACAAGTTCTTTTGTAGCTTAAAACTCAAGGTTTGAATGGGCGTATGAGGTTGGACTCAATAAGGCAAGATATGGTCGAGTCATTGGCAGCTCCGTCTAATCAAAAAGTCATAAGAAAGGTTGTAGTAGTGAAACCCCCACTTTGTCAATTTATTAGTAGGGAGTGCAAGAAGTGAAAATGCTTATTTGACTTGATAAGTTTCAGTAGTCATAGTACATGATTCTCCTAATCAACCAAAGAGCCAAAGTTACAGCGGGAAGGGTATATTCCCTATTAACATAGATATCGAATGTGCATAGGTTCTGAAATCCTCATATAGATTGAAATAGAGGCATCTAAAATTAACAATGAAAAATATATCATGCATATAACAAATCTCATCAAGGCAGTAGACATTGAGTACAGAAATGCCTTAAAGTCAATATTAACAACGTGTATACAACTAATACAATTATAAAAAGTGCAAAAATACCACCTATGAATGGTGAAGGTGGATATGATGCAAGTATAATGGCTCTCCTATAAGTACATCCAGAAGATTGTCATGAACCTAAATATTTTTTTTTGTAAGTAGTGATAGTTGATATGATACTTGTGGATAACAACAGGGGACATATCATAAGTATGATGAATCCCATATGGATACAATTACATACGACACCTATAAATAATTGTTGGTGATATATACCTGCAATCAATAATATGCACCAGTCGTTGTCAGCATGTAGATGAATATACAAATCTACCTACAATCAATGGTTGATAACAAATGATGACCAGTGATGAATACACATAATAATACTCCCCTCATACGAGCACCTATAGCACCAATGATTGAGATGCTGCAATTGATCTTGGCATTGATCCTAGGCATAAGAAGCTGATGAAGCCACATCAAATAGAGGGCTTCAGATTCCTTGTCAAAAAACCTTATGGCAGAAGGACCAAGGGATCTCAAGAACATGAAAGAGAGGGTTCCAACAATGGCAATTGAAAGATGTACTCTTGTTTGATCTCTATTTCTCTAACGTAGATCATAGATCGCAACAGCTGGGTATTTTAAAGAACTGAGAACAAAGCAGAGATGAATGTCATACCCCAAGAAATAATAACACTACTATTGTGCATTCACTTTCAAGAATTAAGACACCTCAGAGTGAAGTACTTTTAGGCACGCTATTCTAAAGTCATGTAAAGGAAGCATTCAATATTCTCAAATTAGTACGACATAAATTCATGAAGTAGGATTCCTCTTAGAATATCATGAAGCACATCCTTAGCAGTGCAGAGATACTTGTTGGTAGGCGGGCAACTAAGGATTACAAGCTCATGAAAATTGGAGATAAAGCGATCTAATCTCCCAATAAATGAGAAAAGGGAGTCTACATCAGAACAACAAGAAATTTAGTGGCAATCGAGTGATAAAACTACGATTCACCTATAAGCAAAGGCAAGGAATCAGTAGTAAAAATCACGGACTGTTAAAGTACGACGCCACACCACCGGATCTACAACAATCATACAAGCAAACATAAGGCATCGATAAAGCCCAAAATGAGACCCCATATATTCGGTAGTGATAGTCACCAATGCGGATGACACCCCTCCATACTACATACAAATATCTTAAAATACCCCTCACACACACATTGCACTTTTATGATAATATATTACATATGCATGTTTTATGACCAACAGAATACATTATATGGGCATGTCGCTTGGCATTGTCATTACATTATATCGCTATGCATTTTAAAATGACCTCTTGCATTCATTGGTAGGATGTAGAGGATTTCACTCAAGTATATCATTTGGCACTATAAGTGCACTTTAAAAATTATATCATTCATCCATGTGAATGCATCATGTGAAATGCATCTAATGGTATATACCTACGTAGACCCCAACGAGTGTGTTGTAGGTACACATGTGGCACCTGATAATACCATGTAGGTTAACAAATAAATTTCAATTATAACCTGATCATCTGTCTGCAAGTAGATAGAGTTGACAAGGTTCAATCAATAAAATATAACAAATCATATTCCCTGGACAATGACCATGTTGAATATAAATATCAACCAGTGGGGATCAAATATTTTCAAATGCCCTCAAATTTTCATAAAATACAAATTAATTTCACTCTGATGATGGCTATGTTGAACGCAAATCTCAATCGTAGGGGTCAATTTCAAAACATTAAAGATGCCACCCAAATACCCCAAAAATTAAACGCTCAAAAATATCAAAATTCAAGATATTTAAAATTGAAACTAACCATCAACCACTTAAAGCTTAAAAATCTGTCCACCTTCTGCAAAGGTTTTCCGAGGTGGACAAATTAGAAAACTACTCCATCTCATAAAAAGTTAATGCCTAGTCGAGAATATCATAGAATTCATTCTCAATCTATCTCTTTCAGTAAGGACGTGGCACGTGTCCTCTAACCAATGGTTTTGCCATCAAATAGCACCACACCTATGATTTTGCTGATAAATGGCACCATAGGTAAACAATTATGACCAGGGCCCTCAGAACTATGTGATTTTCCATTAAATGGTACCACTAAATTATGATTATGGCCAGAGCCTATAAGCTCCCTAGTGGTATCAAATCCCTGAGATATGATTCAATGGGATATAATCGATAGGGCACAAAGCCCTCTGTTAGCTAAGGTGGATTCAAATTTATCCTCTTAGACAAATATCCAACCTAAGTTTATAAGGTACCCTTGGACGATGCAACCCATGATTGTTGATAAGGATCCTTTTATCAGATTTGGTCGACTACCTCCTCTGACTAAGACTAAGGACCATGGTGGCCTGGGATGACAAAACCATGGGATCTTAATCAGGCTCATCATCACTTCTCCCACCATATGCTTTAAGTAAAAGATGGTGAAATTTTTTCAATTTTAAATATCAAACGTTTCAAATACCCAAACTAACTATGGATACGGTGTACTCCCTTGATGACTAGCCTTAATCAAAAGTTCTCTCTCGTGATCGAGAGGGGGAATAAACTATAGGGGCTTGTGCTTTTAGGAAACCAAAACTCAGATCATAAAATCCTTACAAAATGAGGGCGAAATCTCAAGGTAGTGCCTTATTTCAAACCCAATTTTCCATCCCAAAATTTTCCCTAAAACTTAATCTGTTAAAACTCCCCCCGATAGCTCAAAAGCAAAAAAAGCAGAAGGCAGCGAGGAGGCTGGGGCCGAATTTTCGAAGCACACAATAAGTAATAAAGAATAACCTATGGGATCAATTGTGAAAGGATTTGTTAATATGAAAAGGATTTAAATTTGGCCTAAATATTTAGGGGGTTCTAGCAAAAGTATGAGCATAATTTCATCGTCAATTGAGAAGAGAGTGGTATTTAAGTTCTCCAATGGTGGAATTCCTTTAGGGAGGGTTAAGTCATTTGTGATAGATGATAATCTTTAATCTAAGCTCACAAATACATGCTATATTGTTTTGATAATCATGCATCATATAGAAAATATTTCAAAGATGAAGAAAAAAGGAAGAGACTCCAGCACACACATCATGTACCTTAGAATGTAGAGAAACTTATTAATGAAAGATTTCATAAATTGTTGGGTCAAGTAGCAAGCTTAAAACTTAATATTTTATTAAATAATTAATTTGTAATTAAATAATAATATGACTATTCTATTTAAGTTTGTCTTGTACTGATCCCATAAAAACTAATAAAAGTAAGGCTCTTGCCAAGGGACCTAACAAAGATGCACAAAAATATAACGGATTTATCACTAATGGATAAAATTTTCACATAAATGCATGTGATAAGAATAAGAAAACTAAAAATATTGTTGTTGTTCTACAGAGATTGGAAATTTTAATTACCACAGGAAAATTAAAAATATTATTAAGATCTTATTCTGATAAATTTAAAGCGGTATTATTCTAATGTGATTGGGCTAACAATATTGCAACTGGTATAAAAGAATATCAGTTGGGTTGCACTTTAGTGAACTTCACATATCTTATTTATACTGGAATAAAAGCTTAAGCTCATTTTGTATGGTCACTCCATCTTCCTTTCAAGGAAAATTTAACCTTGGCCTTTTAAAGTAAGCAGGAAGCGAGAAAAAATGCTCTAAATCTCCCATAAGAACCCCATAGGTGACCACTCTAATCAGCTAAATAATAATTTCATTTCAATTGGAAACACTCTGATGCGGACCGCCTCCGACCGGAAGAGGAGGAGCAGGGCTGGCTGCCGCCGACCAGCAGGGGAAGATCCGGCGACCCCGGAGCACGCGACATCGGCTGGGAAGGAGGCCGCGCGGGTCGATCCGCCGAAGGTGACGCGGGCGCGGGGCGAGACGCAGGGCAGAGCTGGGCGGTTCAGCTTGGGCAGCCCACTAGTGGGTTTGGTTTGATCTTTTGCTTGCTATAAGTGGGGAATAAGGGGGGATTTTTAGGGTTATGCAAGATTGGAGTTTTCCCTTAGCCTCTTAGTTTCTTTCTCTTTTTTTTCTAGGGTTTGTAGTGGGAGACCTTGTCCTTCTCGAAGTGGACAAATTGTATCTTGTTTCTCTTGGATTTTGAATGCAAATGTTCTTGTTCTTCCTCTCATCCCTATTGTGTTGATTTTTCTTGGATTGGGTGGAGAAATTTCTCTCTTTTAGAGGGGAAATTAGGGCATTTTCTAATTTGTGAAACCTAAGGCGTATCAAGTTGGTATCAGAGCTCTCGATCCTAGACGGCATGGTATCAAAGAAGGTAGAAGTTTTGGAGGGGGAGATGAGCCAATTGAAGGAGGAAGTGGGAGAGAAGCTTTCGTCATTGGAAGGAAAATTCTCATCCCTAGAGGAGAGATTTGGGGGACTGGAAGAGATGATCCGTAAATTGGTAGACGCCCAAGTTGCTCAATCAAATCCGAAGGAAAAGGGGAAATCACCGATGTCAAACCCTAACCCTAATTTCTCAATTAGGGAAGATGGAGCAAGCCAACCGGGGGACGCCATGCAAGCACCACCTCACACCTCGCGCCGAGAGCCTTGGTCAAGGGAAGGGTGGGAGGCATCCGGCGTCGGTGGTGCCCCGTGGGAGGGGGCCGCCGGCCAGGAGGGAGGAGCCGTACGTGACCCTCACGGTCCGTATGGAGGGTGGCCGATGAGGTCTGGAGGAGTGCAAGAGATGGGTCGCACCACTTGGGAGCCACAAGGAGGGTGGCCGAGAGGTCCAGGAGGACCGTCGGAGTTGGGCCGAGCCATAGGAGAGGTCGGGGGTGTTTGGCCGAGACAACCAGGAGGCGCACACGAGGGGGGCCGAGCCCCTTGGAAGCCACCAAGAAGGGGGGTGCAGACCCCGTATCCAGGGGAGTGGAGGGGAACACCTCAGTGGGAGGGATTTCAGCATGGGCCATGGGAAGATGGGAGGAATCTTCCTCGGACAGATACACGGATGAGGAAGTTGAAGGTCCCCTTATTCGAAGGGGAAGATGTGTACTGATGGGTCTACCGGGTGGAGCGATATTTCGCCGTTAACAGCATCACGGAGGAGGAAAAGCTGATGGCTGTCCCGATTTGCTTGGAGGGGAAATCATTGGCTTGGTTCCAATGGATTGAGGGGCGACAACTTATACGAAGTTGGGAAGAGTTCAAGGACCTATTACTGCACAGGTTCAGAGTGTCCAGTGAGGGCACCCATTATGAACAGTTCATGTCTCTTGTTCAGGAAGGCACAGTGGCAGAGTACCGGGGAGCGCTTTGAGCTTCTATCCGGGCGATTGAGGGGAATGCTCGATGACGCCATGGAGGGGAATTTCATGAAAGGGTTGAAACCCTACATCAGAGCCGCCATCAGGGTGGTCAACCCACGTGGGATAGTGGGAATTATGGAGACAGCTCAGCTTGTTGAGGACAAGCAAAAGGCGGATCAGACATGGAAATCGGGGGGGTCTCACCCCACATATCGCTCACCACTCGTGCTCGAAGGACTTAAGGTGACTTCCACTACTCACCCCGAGGAGGTAAAACAGGAGAAAGCCACCACTGTAGTGAACCAAGGAGGGTTCAAGAGACTGACTGACTCCGAATTGAAGGAGAAGAGAATCAAGGGCCTCTGCTACCGTTGCGACGAGAAATTTGCACCTGGGCATAGGTGTAAGGAGAAGACCCTGCACGTGATAGTGGTGGGGGATTCAGATGAGGACACAGATGAAGGGGCAACAAGAGAAATGTTAGGTGAGGTAGAGCATCCTCACCTAGATATGATAGAAGTGAGTCTGAATTCGATGGAAGGTTTACCATTCCACCCCACCATGAAGATGGAGGGTGAAATTGAAGGGTGCAAGGTGAGAGTTTTGTTTGACAGTGGAGCTACTCACAACTCCTTGGCCTATCGAGTGGCGGAACAGTTGCGTCTAAAGGTGATAACAAGCAAAGAGGTAGAGGTGACCATGTGCACAGGACAGAAGGCCCGTATTTATGGGAAATGCAAGGGAGTCACTGTTATCTTGCAAGGGGAGGTAATTACTCAAGATTTTTTGCTGATTGATCTGGAAAACGCCGACGTCATCTTGGGTATGCAGTGGCTTCAGTCTTTAGGAGACATGGAGGTCAATTGGGAGAAGTTGTTGGTTAAATACAAGAGTAAGGGTCGGAGGGTGGCACTACAGGGTGACCCTAGCCTTTGTGGGTTTCCGACCAACAAGGAATCTACATTCTTTAACCTTGAGGACAAGGTTAATTTTAAAGGAGGGAGTATTGATGCGGACCGCCTCCGATCGGCAGAGGAGGAGCAGGGCTGGCCGCCGCCGACTGGCAGGGGAAGATCCGATGACCCCGGAGCACGCGACATCGGCTGGGAAGGAGGCCGCGCGGGTCGATCCGCCGAAGGTGATGCGGGCGCGGGGCGAGACGCGGAGCGAAGCGGGGGATCGGCTTGAGCGGAACCGGTCCATTTCTGGACCGGTTTGGCTCGGGTCAGGCCTGAGCTGGGCTGTTCAGCTTGGGCAGCCCACTAGTGGGTTTGGTTTGATCTTTTGCTTGCTATAAGTGGGGAATAAGGGGGGATTTTTAGGGTTATGAAAGATTGGAGTTTTCCCTTAGCCTCTTAGTTTCTTTCTCTTGTTTTTCTAGGGTTTGTAGTGGGAGACCTTGTCCTTCTCGAAGTGGACAAATTGTATCTTGTTTCTCTTGGATTTTGAATGCAAATGTTCTTGTTCTTCCTCTCATCCCTCTTGTGTTGATTTTTCTTGGATTGGGTGGAGAAATTTCTCTCTTTTGGAGGGGAAATTAGGGCAAACCCTAATTTGTGAAACCTAATGCGTATCACACTCTCCTGTGTTTTTTTTTTTTTTTTCTAGAAATTCCTATGTAGTATTTAAGGTAACTTAGTTAAACACCACCTTGATTATTCATCTATAACTTAAATTCTTAGTTTTCAACTTTGTGGAGCATCTAGAGAACAAAAAGAAGCCATTACTGAGATATTACTGAGAACTAACGACTGTAGAGTATCTTGTCAAGTGATTGTGAATTTTTTGTTTTGAGAGCTATTTGTTTATTTTGGTCGAAATTAATTCTACTAAGTTTTGTTTTCAGGACTTTGGGAGAGAAGGACAGCTTCGGCATACTACATTATCATCTCTTCCATTCAATGATTCTATGCCCTTATAAAACCTCTTCAATGTCTGAAATAGGTTCTCATGAGTTATTATCATTATCATCCATGATTTTTGAAGAACGGGAATATACGTTTGTGTTACAACTATGCAATCAATATTCTAGCAAAATATGGCTTCCTTCTATAGTAAAGTTGTAGTAGGAGATTGAGACTTTGTTTAGGACAGTTTTTTACTGCTTCTTAAAGCAGTTTTTTAATAAAAAAATTGAATTTTTATATTAAAAATCTATTTTAAAAAGCAGTAATAAAGTTGTCCCAAATGAATCTTGAATGAAACAGCAAATAGCAATAATTCTTCCCTGTGCTATTTGCATGCAATGTTATTTTCTTATGTTTGATTGTTTTTAAGTAAAATTGATGAACTTGCTTTATATTTCACTGCATAACATTGTAGAAGATGTTATAATGCGCAAAATGTGAAATTTAAAAACAAATGTGATGCTATAAGTACTTCAAATCTGCATCATTTGTGTCGGTTTCAACTGCTGCTATAACTGCAAAATAGCTGTGATTTAAACTGCCGCAATAATATCATATTTGCGGCAGTTAAAGAAACTATTAAAACTAGTGCATCAAATTTTTTTCCCTGATGGTCTCAAAATCTCTGCAGGAGATCTTTATAAGGGAAAATAAGTAATGCGGTCTTACAACTACTGCAAGTATTTTTGAGGCTTAAAATCACCGTTGTATTATATATTAAGTGGTGCAGAAGTCTTATTTCTTGTACTGATATAAATATGATATCAGCATCACATGTTGAAATGTTGAAGTATTTTAATTTAAAATTCTGAGAATAAGACAATGAAATGTAGTCATCTTTTAAGAAGATGACAAATTTTCAATATATAACTATTAATGGCTTCACACAGATTTTGTCAATGTTTGAATTATTAATGTTTGACGATGTAATTTGAAGAACATTTCTAAATTGTCTAAATCTGCCTATTCAAATTCTTATAAGTGGAAAAGCAATCATAATTAGGGAGATTAGACAACTACATTTATAATATTTGGACTATAGATGTAGTCAATGATTCGATTATAAATCATAATTATATGAACTTGCTCATTAGAAATTGTTTTCTCCTATCTAACTCAACGCAGGAGGGCTAATCCAGATATCCTCAACATTCATGGTTTACATTCTCCAATTATTGTAACAAAATTACGTTCGCACAGCAATTTCACAATTAATTTCATAAAATACTATAGCCGTCATAAACGAACCTTCAATTTTACGGTTTAACGACTGGGGGCTGCTTCAACAGTCAAATATTCATTCAATTATTTTGCGCGGAGACCAGACGGCAAAAACCATCCAGATTTGCTATCCTTTTGTTGTGCTTTTATAAATACTCAAAAAAAGGGCAGCTAAATCACAACAAATCCGGACAGTTCTCGCCATCCGGCCCCCGCACAGAATAATTTTTCCCTTTACAAGGTAGGCACTAACAATATAGCAGACCTCAGTAGCTAAATCAGAATAAACGCCTAATCAGACTCCTACATATGTTTACCCATGGAGTCAAAGAGAACAAGGGCTTTAATCAGCTGGAAACATGGAGATTTAAAAGCTGTTTAAATACCAAAGTTGTGACCAAGGTTGAAATTTAACAATGCATCAGAGAAATTGCCAATTGATAAAATCACAACCATTTCACTCTAGCAGTACCAAATGACGTACTGGAAAAAAACAAAACGATAGTACAGTTTCAGATAAGGTAAAATAAACATTCCTGATTTATCATTTCACCAACTCACAAAATCCACAAAGCGTATAAAAGGGATAACTATGAAGTTTCAAACAATATAAAGTTTTTTCAGGTATAACACTGAAATACAAAAGTGAGGAGTTTCATGAATGCTTCTTTGAATCGGAGTGTGATAAGGTGAGATCAATCGAGTGCAACTGGTTGCGAAGGTTCTGGTTGTCTTCCAATAGACGGTCATATTCAATAAGAAAGCCCTCTGACTGTTTCCTTAGAGCTGTGGTGTTGGCTTCTGCTGCTTTTAGTTCCTTAAGTTTTTTCTCATTTTCTGTTTTGAGTTGCTGGATCTGTTCGTTCAACTTGGCAATCTCTTTGTCGCGAGTATTGATTTCGTCGGAGCCGCCACTTTTTGCTTCTTCTAATGCCCTGTTTTGTTTCATTACAGCTTCCATGCTTTTTCTCAACCCACGTAGCTCTCTAATGTAATGGTGCAATCGGTCAATGATGAGAGCAAGCAGTAGTGAATAGCCTGCAGGAGTTCGACGGTTCAAAACTAAATCCACAAGATAGCATTGGGAGCAAAGGAGAACCGGGTACAAAAAAGGTAACGATCTAGTCCACCGTGAATTTGACTATTACATACACATGGATATGCGTATATATGTTGATTTTCAAAAAATTGAGACTATGGTTTTGTTTGGGACGAATTTCTTACTGCTTCTCAAAGCAGTTTTTTAGTACAAAAAATTTTTGTACTAAAAAGCTGCTTTAAGAAGCAGTAAGATAGCTGTCTCAAACGAAGCCTATATCAATTTTTATTTGAATCATTAACAAGATAAGTTGGCTCGAATGAACCAACCATTTAACTAGACTTGGATCTACTTGAGTTTAGATAGAATGACCTCTACCCGATCTTTAGTCAGGGTTAAATGGTTGAAAAAGATAAAGCATGAAAGTTTATCATTCACTGGAGTGATTCCAAGGTCCCTAAATGTGATCCTAAGGGAACCATATCCTACATCAAATCATATTTTCTGTTCATAGTCTTACAACAGCATCTTTAAATTTAGCTACCAAACATCTCTCTTAAGTTCCTATACATGCTTCTTATTAGTGCTCAATTCAAAATGTGGTGCTCATAAGTGTGTAGATAAAAGGAAGGACAGATCATTAATGAATGCGCGTCCAGAATACAATCTAAATTTAGATGCAATCCACCAATTCCACAAACATGAAACTTTTCAGAAGAAACAGATCATTAATGTTAAAATAATTTATTACTTTCAATGAAAACTATAAATAATAATAAATCAATTTAGACCAAAAAATTTGGGCTTCTGTTAAAGATTACAACAACAACAACAACATCAAGCCTTTATCCCACTACGTGGGGTCGGCTACATGAATCCTTTTTCTCCATTGTGTCCTATTAAAAGCCAAATTCTCGTTTAAATCTAATAAAGAAAGGTCATTCCTAATATTTTCTAACCAAGTCAAATCTAATACCTCTACTCTCTTAACTGGGTCGTCGGAAGGCCGCCTTTTTTATGTGACCAAACCATCTAAGGCGACTCTCTCTAATCTTATCTTCTACTGGAGCTACTCCAACCTTTTCACGTATATGCTCATTTCGTATCCTATCTCTAAGGGTAAAGCCACTCATCCATCTAAGCATCCTCATCTCTGCCACACTTAACTTATTATTATGCTTCTCTTTTAATGGCCAACATTCGGCACCATAAAGCATTGCAGGCCTCACTACCATCTTATAGAATTTTCCCTTAAGTTTGAGGGGTACATTTCTATCACATAACAAGCCCGATGCATTCCGCCACTTCAACCATCCAACTTGAATTCTGCTGATAATATCCCCATCTATTTCACCATCACTCTGAACAATAGATCCAAGATACCTAAAACGTGTACTCTTATTAATGACTTGATCGCCCAAAGTCACAATCCCCTCACTAGGACTATTACTGCTAAAATTACACTCCATATATTCCGTTTTAGATCTACTCAAGCGAAAACCTTTAGACTCTAAGGTTGACCTCCATAATTCAAGTTTACCTTCAACTCCCTCTCTAGTCTTATCAACAAGAAGAATATCATCAGCAAAAAGCATACACCAAGGTACATCATCTTGCAAATGTCTAGTGAGAACATCCATGACTAAAGCAAATAGATATGGGCTTAAGGCTGATCCTTGATGTAACCCAACCGAAATAGGGAAATACTTGGTCAAACCACCTTGTGTTTGAACACAAGTAATAGCTCCTGCATACATATCTTTAATGATTTGAATATAAGCATTATTGACTCCTTTCTTATCAAGAACTCTCCATAGCACTTCTCTTGGAACTTTATCATATGCTTTTTCTAAATCAATAAATATCATATGTAGATCCTCCTTATTTCCTCTATATTTTTCCATCAAACCTCTGAATAAATGTATGGCTTCCATAGTCGACCTACCCGGCATAAATCCAAATTGATTTTGAGAAACATTAGTATCACGCCGCAACCTATGCTCTATAACTCGCTCCCATAATTTTAAAGTATGACACATTAACTTAATACCTCTATAATTCGTGCAATCCTGTGCATCGCCTTTATTCTTAAAAATAGAAATTAATACACTCATTCTCCACTCATCTGGCATCATTTTAGTCTTCAAAATAGTATTAAAAAATTGATAAGATTGATAAGAAAAAATTGATAACCATGCAAGCAATTGAAATTTGGCACAAAAGAAGAAACCAAAACAAAGCAAAAATTGTGAATATTGATTGCACTTTCAGCCAATGACAAATAATAAAGAAAAGAAGAAAAATAAAGAGTGACAAAAAAAAGAAAGGAAAAAAGTCATGGATAAGCAAGTCATATTTTTTAACATGAAGATAGTGTCAAATTGGGCTCTTGAACAACAAGATAGTCTCTCCTCAAATACTTGAAGTCTCACACTTCATTATATCGAATAAGGATGAATGATTTGATATCCAAAAATTAAGTATTACCATCATAAAAATTTATTTCATACCAGACAACACATTGATTTGTAAGAAAATAGCAACCATGCAGATAAGGTTAGCGAAAATAGAATACTTATGCCGTGATTTCATTGGTGCCACAAAAAAAGGAACATAGACCATTTCAAATGGTGTCGCCTTACAAGCAATTTCAATATACCGCAAGGTGCAAGAATAGGAATCACCTACGAAATAGTAAAATACAGTAGGAATAGGACAGCTTCAAAGTTCAATATCAAAATCTCATCAAAAGAATCAACAAATGGCCTCAGAAAACGATAATATAGTAACAGAATTCTGTTGCAACCAAAGGCTGCTAAAATCACTCGACGACATAGCAACGGGAATAGAATTCTTCAAAAGACATGTCTCCTATTCCTTCCATTATACCTCATTTTCCTATCCATCATAAATACGCATAGAAGTGAAGTCGAATTAGAGTTAAATACAACTCTGAATAAACCATTTAATCATTTACAACACAATTTTCAAATTTTCTGATAATTGATATAATGCAGACAGTATGCATTTCCAAGAGCTGTAGGCTTTGTGAGTCACATCATAAGTGTCCTTACAGAAAAATATTCATAATAACCATATTAAATATTCGTAATAAACAATATTACAAGATGCTAACATCAATTAATAAAATCATAGCGCACTAGATGTCGCACCACTTAAAATGCATTTAAAATTAACTGAATATTATGAAAAGAATCACCTATTTTTAACAAATCAAGGATTCAGGAGATTCATTTTTGTTTTTATTTTTTCTAATATCTAAGCAAGATATATAATAAACCTTAAACATCTAGCATTACGGCATATTATAATTGATTCTTTCAGGAGAAGAAGGCAGGGTGAGGATCTATATAGAAATCATAATCTAAAAAGGAAACAAATAAATTGAATGAGATAGGCTCTTTGCATAATGAAGCACCGGTAGTATTGTAAAATAATTGTGCACATAACCTACAGTTCTAGAAATCCATGCAGTTCATTAGGAATTAAAGTTCCTCCAATGATTATTTTTGGAAAAAAAAAATTCAAAAAGTTGCATAAAGAAAAAAGACATCACAGAAAACCTTTTTAAGCTGATAACAGCCCCATAATTACTATCACAAAACTTGAAAAAAAAAATTTTGTGAAATCATCATTACAAGAAGTATTATACTAATGGTTGATTATATATCACATCTTAATTAAGAGAAAATGAACAAATGCAATAACTTTTGCAGATGTGAAGTAGCATTGGAGAAGATCAATCGATTCAGTCAGCTCCACTGACACAAAATTATCTTTGTTTTAATGCTGCGCAATTATATCTAAGAAACCTCTTGGATGCTTTACATGAGAACATGAATATAATATGAAAGATGAACCAAAATGATCCCTTGACATTTTATGGAAGGCCAAAAGACTCCCCAACTATATTAAAATATCATTTTAGTCCCTTAAATCTGAAAAAAGAAACCAAAACAATCCCACCATGAGACTATTTTGATTCCTCTTTATAAACTTGAGGGACAAAAATGGTCCTTTAAAGTTGGGGGCCATCTTGGTCCTTTATAAAAGCCAAGGGATTATTTTGACCCTTTTCTCATATAATATTGTGGCTTTTTTGGGACAAAAAAAATCATCCCTACTCAGAAATTACCATTATTGAATATAAAAAAAAACACTAATATATTCCTCTTAAAAAGCTTAAATTTTCTCCATCAAAATGTTAACTCAAAACCTTCACATTAAAAAAGATTCATTCACAGACAACTTGATTCATAGGTCATATATCACAACATTCGTGTAATTTTTGATAAATAGAACACATTATATTTTGCAATGAGTAGATTGTGTCTATATGATAAGATGAAAAAGTGGAAGTTTGTTTAGGTCAAAAAATGTACCTATGGTGCGCTACATTTGTCAACAATCTGGCCTTAGCAAGCTAAATACTATCAAATTTTTTTACACAAGGTGATTCTATGTGATCCCCCTTATTCCAGCATAGGTGTGCTCCTAAAAATTGGCCAATATTTGTTTTTGTTGTCTATACAAAAGCTATGTTTTCTCCATCATACACAGACACTATAAACCCACCACACCCTGATGCAAGATCTCCTTTATTTTATTCAATGGATCAGAAATACTCACTTCACCATTCACACTTCATAAAAACCCCATTAAGCTTACTCCTAGCTACCACACTATCTGTTTTTTGGGGTAGACATTGCTAAATGGTTCAAAAGAGAGTGCTACACCCAATCTTTGCCCATCAGAAAATTTTAGTGGCACGTTTGGCTATCATTGTTCTTGGTTCTTAATGGGTGAAGTGATTATCCAACAGTAGTGTGATTGCGCCTTCTAAGGGATTTGATTGGGCTATTATTCTTAATTTCTATGTGGAGTACGTGGTTCTTGTTTGATTAATTGTAAGCTAGTTTAAGGCATGTCCCAAGGTGATGAGCTGGCTGGATGAGTTTCTTGCCCTCTAGTTCATGGATCAACCTTGCTTTATTTCCCTTTTTATCCATAGAAGTATTGTAGCAAATAAACTTTATTTATTATTTCATTACATTGGACTTGGCCTCAAATTTCCTCAAAAAAAAATCAAAGACATCCAAATTAAATTAAAAAAACTGCACCCCCCCCCCCCCTCTCATCGCTTGAACAATCCCATCACCCTTTGCCATTAGATATGTTGCTCTTCACATGATGTTGATCACCTCTAAGCCACTCACTCTCATGAGAGATTATTACGTGTGGAGTCCGGACATAGCTTGTGTTTGGACTCCAATCAAAATAGACCACATCGCCTGTACATAGCCTATCTATAGGTTTATGCACAAGTTGTATATAATACAAAACCTGTGTACAGGCGACGTGGCCAATTTTGATTGGAGTCTAGATGGCGTACAGGCTCCAAAGGTAATAATTTTTCCACCCTCACAGCCTTATCTAATCTACCTCTCTTTCACTCCCACCAAAATTCATGAAGCCCTCGACAACAAAGAAACGTGCAAATCAGACGGGAGCTTGATGAAAAAGGCATGACTAATCTAGGCAACACATGGAGGAACTGAAGAAGTCGTGCAGGAGCCTCTTAAGAAGGCCTACACAAGTCCATGGTGTGCGACGAAGAAGAGGAAGACGTGCATGAGCTCACTGGGAGAACGCATCAACGGGCCCAACAAGATCCGTCAAGTGACCAGCAAAATCCGCTAACTCTGTTAATGATGTAAATAATAAAATTTAGATGTTAAAGATATAAACCCTAATGTTTTAAGCGATATGTAACCCCCTTATTTTAAATGAGCCTCTACAACTCCAATCCCTAACCAAATCTACGACCATAATTCCACTTGCAATATTAGAATGCCCTAATGAAGTTCTGAAATCCATCTAAAACTCGCTAATATCCTGAATCTCCCATCTCGTAATCATCGTCAACAATCCAAACGAAATGATATTAATTCAAAAAAATCTGAAGGTTTGGGAAATAATCACAATGAAACCATACCCATCAGCGACGCTTCGAGGATATGGAAGCTCATGAGCACCTGTTCAGTAGGATTGAGCCCTCCTATCTCGGTGGATCGATTCTTGATTCTGGCCATGCCATAGATACTCGAGGAGAGCATGATAAGGATGGTCCCCGCTACCGTCTTCAGCATGACCGGCCCGCGGCCTCGCTTCAACCGATCTAACCCCATGACCGCAAGCTTTCTGAGCGGCGTCTTGAAGAGGAGGACGATCACTACCCCCACCTCCGCCATGAGCAGCGTGAACAAAATCCGGATCATCGTATACCTTCTCCAAGCGCCGAAAACCCAAAATCAGAGGAAGATAACGAATCGACCCGGCAGAATCCTTTATAAGCCTACGAGAATTTTCAAAGATCGAACGAGCACAAGGCCTAAGGATTTGAAAGGGTTGAAACCATATGGAAACACAAGAAATTTTCTCCTTTGATGACTCTGTCCAACAACCCAATTGTTGAGCGAATAGGTTGAAACGAAACACTTTTTTCTTTTTGGACCCTGCCGACTTGTTTATTGCATTCTGGACCCCTCCAGCTTTGCCTAAAGAGTGAAATTTTTGTTGCACGATGGACCCTGGAAGGTTGGAGCTGTAATATTTGATGGCTTTGCTTGTAGGTAATAATTAAGCCAGATTCGTCGACCATTTCACATCTGAGCCTTTTATTAACCCCCACTTAAATTATTTTTTAATTAAAGGGATGGCTCAAATTATTTAGTATTTATATATATAATATTTAAATTTTTATATTTATTTATAGAATATTATAATAATTTCACATCAAAATTATTTTATTAAAAAAGCAGTGTGGCCCACAGCCTCTCTGTAGCACTGCATTCAAAATTAGTAGAGTTTCTTTTGAAGTTATGATTTGTTAAGAAAAAATCATTTCAAGTGTCAGTATTTTTTAATTAATTTATTTTGACCGAGTTTTGACTTCAAAATTATTTTGCAAATGTAGAATGTGATGTATTGCCCAATTGATCTATAAAAGTGTATAATTTATTTAGGAGCATTTTTTTATATCTAATATGCCAAATTAGTATGACATTTGTTTGGGACAAAAAAATAAAAGCTTCATTTAAATTTTTATATCATTAAAATAATTCAGGTAACAAAAACAATAATAACAACATAAAGTTTTATCTGACTAGGTGGAATCAGCTACAAAAGTCATTTTTCTTCATGATTGTCTATTAAGAGTCAAATTCTCATTTCAAACTAATAGCAATAATTCATAAAAAAAAAATAATTACAAGTTTAAACTTCGGTGGATGAATGTATCAAAATTATTAAAAATATATATATTATTGAAAAGTTTTGTGGTAAAATAGACATTTTATGAGTTAAGAATATTCTTAGTACATTTGGCTTAATTATATACTTATGCACACTTTTTTAGAAATGATGCAAGTCATTATTGTTGATACGTTATCAAAGAATTATCTTGATTGAGCACGAATCTCGAGGCAAACATCATGTTGGAAACTTCAAAAATTAAATCCGGGATCACCTGAACTCTGATTTCAGCAAGCTTATAGTCAAGCTGAGCGTCTTGGAAATACGAATCCAACGACACCAAATTCAACTCAGTCCGAGCCCAAATGAGCCCAAATCAAGCGCCCGAAGTCCTGTTGGAAAGCTCATACCACAATTTGAGTTATCAAACGGTCTCTGATTTTAATGAGCTTATACTCGAATCGAGCAGCTCGACGAGACGAATCCAACGAGCCCAAGATCACAGAATTCGAACATCACTAAGGCCTTCAAATGTCCAATGAACAGTGCACAATCGAAGGATTCAACATCAACCATCCATTCGACCACTCTATATTCGCCCCTGATCTCACACCTATTTAAAAACTATGCCACTCCAGAAAAACTATAAACAGAGCCCTCATTCTCCATAAGAAGGGACTCAAGTAAGAAGCAAGAAGAAGAAGGGAAGAAGAAGAGAAGGGGAAGGAGAATCAGCTCCTCCTCGACCACCGTCGGAGTTCTTCCCGCCGCCCGAACACGCCGAGATTTTCGGGAGAACGCCATAATTCTGCCCAACTTCCACGGGATGCGGAAATTCTTCTCAATTAACGACAGAGTTACCTCCTGACGCTGAAACTCCGCCCAAGTGATGCCGGAGTTCTCCTCGTCCACCAATAGACGTCGGACTTCTACCCGACACCTGACCTTCACTCTTCGCCAAGTTTCTACCGGACGTCGGACTTCTAACAGTTATTGGACTTTCGTTGGACGTATATCCGAAGATGGATTTCTTTCCATTGTTGGACTTCTACCTGACGCCGTCCTTCTGACCTTCATCATCAGACACAGTCCTTCCAGCCTCCGTCGTAAAGCAACTGTCCTATTTACCTCCGTCACCCGCCGACTACGATTCTTCTGACCTCCGTCACCAGACAATGGTCGTCCCGACCAAACGAACACGTTAATAGTGATTCTTTGTATTCACATTATGTAATGTACTCTATAAAATGTACATCAAGCTAAGGCCTTCTCCCAAAGAAGGGCCTCATTTGTAATCAATTGCAATACTAGTGGATTCATTCGAACTGGACTAGGCCCCATGGGTTTTCCCCCTTTCAGGGGTTTTCCACGTAAAATCTTGGTGTCTTCTATGAATGCTACACACTCACTTATCTGATTGCGTGCCAAATTTTTGTACAACGCTAAGACGTTAAATATGATATTTCTCTACTCCGCGAATACTCCTGGACACAACAATAGTCATGTTGTCAATGACTGCAGCAATAATAGCTTTGTTTAGAAGTGATATGAACCCAAGGAGAATTGAGGGATAAATGATGATTATAGTTTTTTGGCACTCCTAGAAAATGGAGGATTTGGCGGAGGAGAAGGAAGAAGAGTATTTAGGATATTAAAGGATTCGTTTCATTTGTTATGCCCTAAACTCTCCCAAATGCAAAGTATTTATGCATAATACAAAACATATAGACCACTTATTAGCTCTTAATAGCTATTACTTATCTAATGATTCACAAATAATCTCAAATATATTCTTAATATACTCATTATAGTATTGATAATATCATTATCAAATCCTTCAACATCAACATTGCCCTCAAAGTAGAAGTGAGTAATAAAATAAAATCAAGCCACATAGTCGCTACAACAACAACAACAACAACATCAAGCCTTTATCCCACTACGTGGGGTCGGCTACATGAATCCTTTTTCTCCATTGTGTCCTATTAAAAGCCAAATTCTCGTTTAAATCTAATAAAGAAAGGTCATTCCTAATATTTTCTAACCAAGTCTTTTTAGGTTTACCCCTACCTTTCTTAACACAAGTCAAATCTAATCTACTCTCCTAAATCGTCGGAAGGCCGCCTTTTTATGTGACCAAACCATCTAAGGCGACTCTCTCTCTAATCTTATCTTCTACTGGAGCTACTCCAACCTTTTCACGTATATGCTCATTTCGTATCCTATCTAAAGGGTAAAGCCACTCATCCATCTAAGCATCCTCATCTCTGCCACACTTAACTTAGTATTATGCTTCTCTTTTAATGGCCAACATTCGGCACCATAAAGCATTGCAGGCCTCACTACCATCTTATGAATTTTCCCTTAAGTTTGAGGGGTACATTTCTATCACATAACAATTTCAACCATTAATATCCCCATCTATTTCACCATCACTCTGAACAATTTCCAAGATACCTACTTTGTACTCTTATTTAATGACTTGATCGCCCAAAGTCAAATCCCCTCACTAGGACTATTACTGCTAAAATTACACTCCATATATTCCGTTTTAGATCTACTCAAGCGAAAACCTTTAGACTCTAAGGTTGACCTCCATAATTCAAGTTTACCTTCAATTCCCTCTCTAGTCTTATCAACAAGAAGAATATCATCAGCAAAAAGCATACACCAAGGTACATCATCTTGCAAATGTCTAGTGAGAACATCCATGACTAAAGCAAATAGATATGGGCTTAAGGCTGATCCTTGATGTAACCCAACCGAAATAGGGAAATACTTGGTCAAACCACCTTGTGTTTTAACACAAGTAATAGCTCCTGCATACATATCTTTAATGATTTGAATATAAGCATTATTGACTCCTTTCTTATCAAGAACTCTCCACATAAGAAACCCAAGTAGAATCTTGAGGTCATGGTATATAAGTGTCAATGTTGGTGAATCTATGGGAAATGGGTAACCATGGAGTTATACTTATTTCTTATTATCTACTTTGTGAGAATAGTAATTTTAACCATTTATTTCTTAGCTCTTGTGTGTCCTACAATAAGACTAGAGTCATTAAAGTTAGGTCTAGTATATCTTATACAAAAGTGGTAAGTAATATAAAAATAATTTGTCAAAGCAGAGAACATGCTTGAATTTTCTAGCAGAAACAAGCAACACTATAGGAAAACCTTGGTATATAGGCGGAAATAACAGATGAAACTTCAAGCCGAAATATATTTGCAGATATAAGCGGCAGTGTAACCGGCGGGTATTCTGTCGTTCCATGTCCAGTTGATATTTCCAAAGGACGTTTATCCCCCTGCGGATAAACCATTGGTAAGAGTGTCTCGTAAACAACGAATAATACCGCACAATTCTGTCAGAACAATGTTTCCGACGCTTGTTTTACCGTCGACTGCATTTCCCCTGGAAATCCGATGGAAATGCATATTTTCCAGTGGAATTTCACGATTTTCAGTGGATTTAGGCTGCCGTAATAAGAGATTTTACTGTAGTGCAAGTCCATGCTTTTCTTCCATCATGCACACACATTGCAAGCGAGAGAAACTATAGTTGTTGGTCAAGGGTTGATGTTTGGATGGCTAACTAGACCACTAAAGCAAGTGAGAATACATTGACCTCCAGATGAATCTCATAGGAAGTTTAAGTAGGTAAATATATTACTGGTTCGATCGCTATTGTAGAAGGAGATGTGTTGATGTGAGGAGTTTGAGCAGTAGCTTCACGTAGAACAATGTGGCAGAGTCTTAGGGGCACTTTAGCGCCCAACAGAGGTGTTGGAGATAAGTTTAGTGCAGATTATAAGTCAAGCCCTGTCAACTAGCAATTGATATCTTGCATATTTTTTTCCTAATTTCTTATCAACTTTTCTTCAACTCTGTTGACGTAGCTTGAGGCCTTAATATTTGCATCAATTTTACTAGTTGGTGTTGTTTAGCATTTCATCAAACACCTTGGTTGCATTCACTATAGATGTAACATGATTTGGAGGGATCAATTAAAGTGGATTTGGGATTAGGAATTATCCTGTCATATGGTATTGGAGGGTCTTGCTTATTCAAATTTTTTGCAAGTGATGGGGGAGGCAATGGAAAATTAGATTATTGTAAGTTTGGATGGTAAATTCAAGTTTTTTTTTCCTTAAAATAGAAAGAACTAGGTGGGAAACTTTTGTATATAAGAAAAAACTTGTCATAAAATAATAGATGTTAGGCCACCTATCACAACCCAACTTAATGTGACTCATAGATATATAGGTTTTATCATGTTGACATATGATAAGCTAGTACAAGATTAAAGTTTCAGAAAAATTTTCAAATTTCTTACAATTAAAATTTTTAACAAATAACATAGCTTCTAATTAACTTCAATAAAATAAATAAAATAACTCATCCATAATTTTTACTTTAATTCATCAATATATATATATATATATATATATATCATTTACCATGTAGTATACATGGCTACAAACAAAAAAAAAACTAATAAAATAAAACTAAGACATGACTACAAAAATACAAAAACACCTATACATAATCAAACAAATTAGATCGTAAATGCTCAGTTACTCAATTGTCTATTTTCATTTCCCTTAACATAAAATAGAAGGCAAAATAGGTCTGAGTCAACACAACTCAGCAGACCACACATGCTGATCTGAATTTTCTATTGGTTTACTTATTATGTATTTAACTGGATGTAAAAGCAGTTCAATAGAAATATATCATATAGTACAAAGCATGATCTTAATTATAGATATCCAAAATAAGCAAATTATGAACTAAAAGTAAATAAATAAGCACTTCTTATATAGAACAAAAATAATGAATTTTCCTCAGGTCCTTATACCTCTCATCAGAAGTAGGCCTTATGACTCTAGTGCTAGCATATTAGAAAATGGGTCCTTATAAATCTCAATACCTAACACCTATCAGATATTCAAAATTTTAGGTTCTTATGACTACATGTGCATTTTGCATCATGATATAACTTTCAGAACAGAACTCCCCCAACACATCAAAATTCTTCATATCACACAATTCAAGCAAATAAATTACATATATATATATATATATATATATATATATATATATATATATATATATATATATATATATATATATATATATATATCATTGTAATTCAATACATAAAGTATAAATAAATTAGTTTGTAGAAATTCTCAATGTTATATCAGTAGACTATAATTAAACAACTAAGTAGAAATTTAATGTTTTAGAAATTCACAAAATTATAGAGGATTGTTTAGAGCATTATTTTGAAGTTTTCATTATAGTACAATATTATTTTTTAGAATCAAAATTATTTGCAAATTAAATAAAATAATATACTTTTTAACTACCTGAAAGAACATTTCAAAAAAATATCTAAATGTCTAGAATTATCATATCTACAATAAAGTAAAAGTTAAATGGTGAAAGTTTGCGGGTACAAAATTATCCTAATTTTTTCCACAATAAAATTATAATTTAATCAAGAAAATCCTATATTCTATTATTTATCTAAAAGTAAGATAGGCAGAATATAACTTACCTCGATCTGAGCAGCTTTCAAAATTGGGCCAACACAAGAAAATGGATCAAAGTCACCTAAACCTTAGCTTTCTCTAACTAGAAATCATTCTCTCTCTAAACAACTACCTAAATGAATGAGAAGGATTTTGAAATGGTGGAAATGGATATTTTATAAAAAAAAAATTCCTGGCATCATGGTGACTGGTGCACGGGCATGCACGTGAATAGCTAAAATCGTGTGTTGGATGCGTGTTTGAAATAATATATGTCTTGGGGTCAATTAATACTTAAGCTTTTTTTTATGTAGATTGTCCACTAGATATACAAGTATAAGTGTCCATCAAGTAATCAAATGATTGAGAGAGTTGATCCTATGAGAAAGTATTCTTTTAGATTACAATCAAATTAGTAGTGTCTACTTTCTCTCTCTCTCTCTCTCTCTCTCTCTCTCTCTCTCTCTCTCTCTCTCTCTCTCTCTCTCTCTCTCTCTCTCTTTCTCCTTTATCTTATCTTCTCCTCACCCACACATGCATGTGAATAGGGAGGGATATTGGTGGTGGTGAGGTTTTATTAAAATGGATTGAGATATTTTATTTTAAAAAATATTTTAATTATACTAATCTTGCGATGCTTTAAACCTTAGCGTCGCAGCACTGACATTGATCACCTCAACCTGAGAGGTTTTCACCATAGAGCTTAACTCCAACATTGTTGTGCTCTCACATCCAAAAATCAAATAATAGAGAGGTCAACATCACTGCACTCACAAGAACTACGCTAAAATGCTCCCAAATAGATTTTCATGCATTTAGGAATTTTCTTATCAATCATTATCATGTTGTAAATAGTTCTTTAGTCATGCAAGAATTGTGATCTTTAAAATATATATGCTCTTCTGGCCTGCTAATGTCTTGGTTTTCTTAAATATGTATTTTTAGACTTTTTTTTTTTTTTTGTAAATTAACAAATACCTATAGCATGCAATGTTATAGTTTATTTCTTGTACACTAACATACCAATGCAAACATACAAACACCCTCCAATCTACACTTTATAGACATTCTATGCTTTGAAATACATATGTTTATTTGATTCATAGGAATCTAGCATTTTGTTATGATGATTATTCAAGGCATATGATGTAATTTACATTGCTTATGTTGTAATGATCGATAGGGTATGAACCTAACTGGGTAAGGATTCCATATATTTATGGAATTATTACTTTCTCCTTATTCCATGCCTTCATTTACTCATTTATTAGAATTAACTAGAGGCTTATTATTTTTTATATAACTACATGTAAGGATGAAAATAATATGAAATATTGATAATTTTGTATTCTACATTCATTTAGCTTTTAATCAAAATTGCACAATCAATTATTTACAAAACTAAAATGAAACCATGATAATTTCCACCATTATAGTTTAAGCTATCAAAGCCCAATGTACGACGATACATTGGCATAATTTGTGTATCTTTGGAACATATGTTAGGCTGTGTATGGTTACATGAACTTATTGTGGTAACTTAATGAAATTAGTAATTTTATTAGATAATGATCCCATATTCATATATAGCAATCCTTTTATAAAGTGAGATCATAGTCCAATTTTCTTTATCTACCAGCCAATTTATGTAGCATTTACATCAAGATCAAGATCAAGATCAAGATCAAAATCAAGATCAAGATCATATACATCTAATAGCCTCACATTTACAATGCTTTCCTTTCTTTTTTTACCTATGAGATGGCTCTAAGAACAAGGGTGCCTCTATCCTCTAGCCACAATATCATGATTGTGCATCCCTCATGCAAAAAATATTGATGCCTTTTATGAGCACTATTGACTTGGAAGCCATATACCTCCTTGGGCCTTATAAACTCATTAATCCTCTTTGGATACCATTTTAATTCCTTAGCATTCATTATCTCCTCAATAGAGGATGTCCATCTAGAAACCCTATTTCATTATCAAACAAACTATATATGCCTTCCTTGAATAGAGATAATATGAGTATATTTCCTTAATTTAGAGTTCTTGTATATGAAACCTAAGATAAATTAAGTATATTGACTTTTGCCTTTGGAAAATATTGATCTCTTAGAACCAAATAAATTTCAAGAGATGTTCATACAAATAAAATATCTAAGAAAAGTTTCTGTTCCCTATTGTGGATAAGGATTAAGGTGCAAAGAACATTTCTGTTTCCTTCGTACTAATACAAGACAATAATAGTGAAAACCAAAGAACAATCTGCCTTCTTTTTATAAAGGCAGATGTATGCCTTGAATAACAAAAAAATCTGCCTTCTTTTTATCTATCAAGAAAAAAACTACATGCAATGTAGCTATTGCCTTAAAGAAGCATAACTTAGCCTTAGGTTTCTGCCTCCCTTCCTTTACTTTAATGTCTCTCTCCCCTTTACACCCTCACGAAGCCCATACGATTAAGCCTCTCAGCAAGCAAAGTACCAAAGCTGCAATGCTCCTCCACATATTTAAGCAAAAGAATTCCCATCTTCCAAACAAAATAAGAGACAAGCAGAAAAAAAGAGAGGAAGGTCAAGTGGTTAAAATTCTGAAACCAGAAAATGGAGGCAATAAAGCCTGTAGCTTCTCTCCTTCTGGTCCTCAACTTCTCAATGTACGCCATTGTTGCAGCTTGTGGTGGTTGGGCGCTCAATTATGCCATTGATTGGGGCTTCATAATTGGTAAGTTTTCATGCATCACATGGTAGAATTGGGAGTATGATTGACTCATGCTGACTCGTCAGTTGGTTCGGGTCAACTCGATCAATGGCTCGTCTGATAAATTTGATGAGCTAACAAACTAAGATTTCGTTTGAGACGGTTTTCTTAATTTTTAAATTAGAAAGCTGTTTTAAGATGCAATAAAAAAACCGTCCCAAACAAAGCCTAAGTTTGAGTTAACCCCAACTTGACATGTCAACTTACAAGCTCGTTTATTTATAAAATGTGAAAATTCTCTATTTAAAATATATTAGAATTTAAGAATTTTAGTATTATATTGTTAAAAAATTAAAAAATTTAATCTATTTTTTTTTATTTTAAGATATTTTTATTATTTATCTTTTTTTTTAATTCTTTCAATCATATTATTACAACAATGACATGCATATGAACACTCTTATCTCTCATAAAAAAATGAGCTAAATCGAAGTTGTAAATTTAAGCTCGAAATCGATTAATTAATCTAGCTCAAGCTATAGTGACTCAAGCTCAGCTCAACTTATTTACACCCCGAGTTTCAAAGAATTGTGAAAAAAAAGGCCCAAACTAGTTCATTGACTATCTTCTTTCCAATTTCCAATTGAAACAGGCTTCTTCGTCCTCTCTGGTGAATTTTTGTCGGTGCCTCCTCGGCCATTGTTAATATTTTTTTTTAGAGCATGCCGCCGCCGGCTTTTCTTTGCTTGGGTTCTTACTCTTAAATGGGGTAAGCTAACTAGTTTTATTTTTATCTTGAAGTTCAATAAAAAAATTAAGTAGGTATAATTTTTATCTTATAAAAATAATAAATAATAAATATTATTTTACAGTACAAAGTAAGTATCTTACAATGGCATAGAAGGAAATAAAATGAAAAATATGTGTTTGCCTCCAAATTAAGATCGAATTTTGCTCATTTCTCACAGAGAAAAGCTTTGGTAATTCTGCAATCTGGTCATCTGACTATATATATATATATATATATATATATATATATAAGAGATTTATTTTATTCTAATAAGAATTTAATCTATTCATCCACACCAACTGTATAATAAATTCCTCTGCGTGCAGGCCCAGAACTAGTTCTCCCAGCTGACTTTCCTTCAATCTTCTTTCCAATTGGCAATGCGGCCACAGGCTTCTTCGTCCTGTTTGCTCTGGTGGCGGCTGTTGTCGGTGCCTTCCTCGGCCATTGCCGGACTCACCCACCTCCGCTTCTGGAACCACCAGAGCATGCCCCCGGCGGCTGCGTCGGCAATCTTCGCTTGGGTTCTTACTCTTACTGCAATGGGGTAAGCTAACTAGTATTTTTTTTTATCTTGAACGTTCAATTAAAAAAATTAGATTAACTAGCTCGGAATTTTAGACTGAAATGGGTTGATCGGTTGGATCACCAGTTCAATTTAATTCTATGTGAATACGGTTTCTTATGTCAATGGATTCTCATTTAGGATCTATTTGAGATACTATAACTTTTTATAAAATTGATTATTGGTAAAGCAACTAAGCAATTGCTGTATATCATTGTCATCCATGGTGGATCCTTCGCTAGATCCACACGTTGAAGTTTGAAATGTATGAGGATTGGTGTGCTCGAGAGACTACTTTTCTTTCTTATTTATTTCTTCATTAATTTGAGTGGTCTATAGAGTTTGTGGTAGCTGGCCTGTAATATTGGTAATTATATTTAATTTTTCTTTTTAATTAGACGGCGGTCCTTGCGATTTAAATAAGATAATTAACCGATTATTTCCATTAATGCTTTAAAAATCGGACCGGTGTGAGGTGATTTGCACCCGGTCTAAATCCAATTTCTGGTTTGGTTGCGCAAGAAGAGCGGTTTAAACGATGCCAACAGTTTAATGCAATATGACCAACTTTGTTGCATATTTGGCACGTGGCCGGGGTGGACGAAGGATTGGCCGGCATTGAAGACAGAGGAACCTTCCTTAAGAGGCCGGTCTGGTTCAGCCTTGAAAATCAGGTGATCTCTTCACTGCAAAGTGCACCAATGGCATGAAAAGCCGGTTTAAAACGTTGTCACTTCCGTGGTCCGCTTAAGCTATGTTTGAAGGCTCTGGAAGCAGTTGGACTTCACTAGCAAAGACATTGATTCTAAAACCTGCCGATTCAATTTTTTGTTTCAATAATTAAACAAATAATTTAATATTAAATAAATATTAAACTTAGAGATGGTTGAAAACATTATATTATATCTCTGAAATTTTATATTAAAAGCTCTTGTTGGAATAAATATTAAAGACTATGATTAAATATTAATTGCAACATTCTTATATGACTCCATTACTCCGTATTTGCTCCATTTATGAGTAAAATCAAAAAATTATAAAAACTATACTTATCAAAACAATCACAAGTGATGTGAGACTAAATCTTACAAAAAAAAAAAAGATATCTTTGATTTCATCAATACACAATTAAATTTTAACCATTTTTTATTAATTTAAATAATTATGAATAATATTTATTTTTTTGAGAAATTTTACTTTTTTAGTTAATTATAAATAAATATTAAGGACTATTTAGATATTTAACATTCTCACATTACTCCATTACTATTTAATTTTTACTTATATTTAATTTACAAACCAAAAAGATATTTATTATAAATAATTAATTTTTATTGTGAGTTTTTTATACTATTTATATTTATAATTTATATCTAAATATGTAATATAAATTAACAATAATTTATATTAAATTATATTGTTATTATAGTTCATTATTATGCTAATTTTATTAATTTTTAATAATATTATTATTATTTATTACGTCATCTGGTTCTACTAATCAAACTGTGGATCTCTCCTTCTCTCGGTTCGTTGTCCGATCTAATTTTTACTACCTTGACTATTTCAATTAATTTAAATATATAATTTTTTATTTATTTTTATTAAAGATATGAACTTAACAAACTATTAAAGCTAAAGAAAAAGCTCAAAAATTTTTGAAACCATTATGACATTATCTTCACCCTTTTCTGCTACAAAATCTTCAACTTTCTTTTCCTCACCTTCTGATACCAAATATGTGAAATCCTCCCCGTTTTGCATTCAAATTTTTGAAAACCTTGTCTTGACTACTTCCTCTCCAAAAAATTGTAATGCTCCTTATTTATTTAGCTCTTGAACATCTCTTTATGTATAGAATGAGACATTTTGTAAAGTTTGTCAAAATTTGAAACATTCCATTGTATGATACATTGATCTCTTCGATCGTAGATCATTTATATAATATTTAAATGAATTAATGATGTAATAGCACATATTTTGACCCGGACAAATAAATTTTTTATGAGTCATTATAAGACAAATTTAAAAATTATCTTATCATAAGATAGATATTATAGTATTTTAATTACATGATTTTCTTCTTCATAATTTTGGCCACCAGTGAAAATCCATAAGAAATTTGCACATTTCAGTACAAATAGGGATTTTGAGACCGCGAGGTGTCCCCTTTGCAAACCAAGTTTACCAATATTTTGTAAATAAATAATTTATATTTGGAATATTTTTCTATAATTTTCTATCAATTTTATACTGAAAATTGATTAAATTAAATAATTATATTTATATTATATTAATATTTTATTATAAATATCTTACTCCATTTAATTAATTAATATCCTTTTAAACTCTTTTCGTTTTGCTTAACAAAGAAATAAAAATGAATTTTGAGAGAAAATGTGAGGAGAGAGAAAAGAAAGATTAAGATTTGGAAGTCATGGAGTGATTTCCATTAGTCGAGTATGTAAGAAAATTTAGTTATCTCACTATAAGGAATCTTTATCCTATTTTTTATTTCAAAATTTTTATATTTTTGATTTTTTTTTTTTATCAAATTTATATTTTCTTTAACAAAAAATAATGATAATTTAGTATTGGTAAGACTTTCATTGCATAACTTTTTATTGTTGCAACTCGGGCTTCCAAGTTAATGATTTTATTAATAATAATATTACCGATTGCCTCTTTGTTTTTGCTAGTGATAGCAATGCATATTTATTTGTGTTAACTAACACTACAGGAAAATGCGCTATTACCGGCTAATGGAATCCGCCGGTAACAATCAAATCCCCTCACTAAAACTATTTTTTTACAAAAATTACACTCAAAATATTTAGTTTTAAATCTACCCATAATGCATACACCAATATACCTTCTCTTGCATATGTATAGTAAGAACATTCAAACTCAAGGTGATGAGATAATACCTTCTCGATCTTACCGGTAGGGTTCGGGCCTGCTTTTGGCGAAAGTCAGTGATGGTTAGGTCGGAGCAGCTCTCGGATGTGATGAAGAAGAGCTTGTTGGTTGGTCGTCGGGGCATCTCGTGGACTTGAGCGAAGATAGGGCGATCTCGGGGCGTCTGGGACTTGAGTGAGGAGAGGATAATCTCTCTACGTCGACGACTCAGCTTTCAGACGCGCAAATCTTGGACGACGCGGGAGAGAAAGAAATGAAAAGTTGTTCAACGAAGTCACAAAAATAGGGCCTTAACCGTTGTATTTTTTGGCGTATTATTTGCCGGCTACACAATCGGCGGATATTACGCCTGTAATGATTCATCGAGTTTAAGTAAACCAGTATAATTTGCGCCGGTATTTCTGTGGCGGATATTGCGCCGGATAATGCGCATTTAAATTATTGACGTATAATCCGCCAGTATGCATGCCGATGTTATCGATGTAAAACAGTTTGCTGGAAAGTCCGACAGTAATGGAGCATTTTCTATAGTGTAATATTTCCAGTACAACATGTACCGTTCTTTGAAAATTCATGGCTTATGATTGGGGATAATAGGTTATGTTGAAAGAGTCTATAATTTTTATTTTTTGAGTCAAGTCTTGTAAGGGTGTATGCTAGCCTCATGACTATGCACACACACACACACACTCAAAGGGAGCAAAAATAATTGTAAATATTTTAATTTTTTTTTATAAATCGTACTATACGATAGCTATCATACTAGACGATTTATTATTACAGAAACCTAAAAAAATATTTTTTTTTTGAAATATAATAATTATATAATATGAACACTAAATCATATTGACGATCTATTAAAATCAGAAATATTGCCATTCATTAAATCAGACAAAAAATTGCATTTGAAATTTTGATCTATTTATACTTTACTAACATGATCATATTGTGTGATGTTTAAAATATTATTTAATTTAATCTTTTGATTAATCAATTGAATCTTCTTAATTTTAATATTTTGATCGTATTGTATGAACTGGATCGTACTGTGCGATTGATAAAGATGATATTTGATTGTCCCGGGATTTGCCCTAGATGAATTACAATTCAGTTGAACTAATCATATTGTACAACTATTCATTCGTATTGGTGATTCTACAAATTCAACATGAGAAATTAAACTGATCGTAATGTACGTCTGCTCATTTAAACTGATTATCATATAGTACTAACAGTCAAATTCTACACATCATAATGAACGATCATGCGATTGTACTGCATGATATTTGACGACTGAATTTAATTTTAGAGTTTTTTTAAGGCCTTTATTTAAGCTTTCTCATAAGACTGCGTAATAGTCTTTTTTGGCATTCATTTAGTATTTTTGTCTGAAAAAAGTTTGAAGAGATAGCCTAGAACTTAGGAGAGAAAGGGTGGAGTTTTTGAGAGAGGGAGAAGATCCTTGTGGATTGCAAGGGATTGTGAGAGGGAGTTCAACACAATTGCTCTAGCAAACTTGAACTCCATGTGTCAAGGTTTGTTTTAAGGGAAGCTTTGGTAAGAAGACCTCTTTAGTTTTAAAGGACCCAGCTACTCCGACACGCCATAGAATATAAAAGTGATTCTAGGTGCTTTGACTTCATCAGGAGGGTCAAAAAGGATTACATGTTCTCTGACTCACCACGAGTGTAAAAAGTATTCCAAGTTTTCTGCCTCACCAGGAGGGTGAAAAGGATTATAGTCCTCTACCGTATAGGGTTGATGGAAGGTATTTTGTAAGAACTTCTCCGCCTAGCTATGCGGGCTAAATAAGAAACATTATAGTGAAAGTGCAATGCTTGGAGAGGAGGACTCCAAGGAGTGGACGTAGGCCATGGTTTGACCGAACTATAAAATTCTAGTGTGTTTGTTTTAATTTTCTATTTTTTTTTATTTTACCTTTTTGTATTTTACTTTTCATTATATTTGCTTGGATGACATTTGTGATAGCTATTTTTTTTTTTTGTGTAGATTAGAATTCTATCTTCATCATTAAAATGTTGGATAAGTTTATTTTCTTACGCAATAAGTGATAAGTATTGATTGCTTCTCTTAACTACAAAAAAAATAAAAAATAAAAAGTTTTTTTTTATTGAACACAAGCAATATTTTGAAAATACCAATTCATCCCCCTCTTGTTGTGCCTCAGGCTAGTTCAATGGAACTTTTATTACGTCCTCTGACTGGACGTAGATCTATGTTCGATTAAAGGATTGTTACTCGATTTTTGCTCGGTATTTGGTTGGTATTGTTTGATAATAACGAGGAATACCACTCTTGGAAGACCAATACCGAGTAATACCGAGCAATACCGATTATTACCAAAAAATACCAAGTTTTTCCTAGAAAACTCCGTATTTTTTGGTATTACTCGGTATTTTGTCTTCACATAATGATATTTCTCGCTATTATTGGTATTGCTCGGAATTTGCTCGGTATTTCTCATTTTGTGCATGCGATCTTAGTGCCGGCCGAACGTAGCTCTACGTACGTTCACTGGACCAAATAAAAGTTCAGTTCAATGAGGTTTCACAACCTCCTTAAACTTTCCAAGTATTATTATTGCGATACTCAAAATAGTGTTTTAAAAAACCTAGAGGAAAATAATTAATGATACATTTCAAAAATAAGAACACCGTAAAGGTTATTCAATAATTTGTCCACCACTTTTTTTATAATATTTTATTTAATTTTTAGAAAATCTACATGTTTATTTTTCTAGAATCAATTTATTTTTTGAATGTGACGTATGATTCAAACTAGTTATTTTGTATCATTATGCATTATCGATGGAGTTAAAAATAATATTCTTTTTATTGAATGGAGTATAGAAGAATAAGTATTTGCACAACTGAATGCTAAATGCTTAAACTATTTTTTTCTGTGCACTTAAGTTTAAAGATTATGTGAGAGTTTTTAATTGTACCACTAACAAGGATATTTGGGGATTGATTATGCATGACATATGAAGGTACTAGTAAAGTCAAACAATCTTGGTTGAACTCATTATTGCATGATTATGAACATTTTTATATGAAATCTTATGAGATCATCTCTGATATTTATATTAAGTTCACTCAGATAGTAATATGATTGCATACTTTAGGTAAAGAACTTTCAAACTCTGAGAAGATCAATAAAATTCTATGTTGTCTAGCTGATAATTTTGATTCCAAAGTCACTATTATATGTGAATCGAATGATTTGATATGCTTATTATATTAATAATCTGATTAGATCACTCATTAACTATGAACAATATGTGAGTCAAATACTTTTGGATGCTGATGAGACTATATTGCTAAAAGCTAAAGACATAGATAAAATGGCTTTGGAGATGATGAGAGAAAGAAGATAGTGCTAGTAATAAGCAAATTAAAAAGTTTCCTAAAGCGCAATCATAAGTGTCAACTAAATTGGAGCAAATATAAAAATGGTAAAAATAATATATTTTATTCTAATATTATTTCCTTTGGATATAAAAAAACTTGGACATCTGAATAATGAATGCCCTAATTTTAAGAGCCACACTGTAAAAAAAAGGGTGACGATAAGCCAAATACAAAAAGGGGAAATGAAAAGATTCATAAAATCTCTTGGGTAGACTTAGCCTCTGACTCATCAAAACAGGAGCAAAAAGAGTAGGTAACAAACTTATGCTTAATGGCCAAGGATTTAATTGCTAACTCCGATTAAGTATAAATATTTTAAGGTTTCTTTGTGCATTTTTTTATCTATTTTATTTTTTAATATTTATGTTTTATACATGCTTGTATATTTTAGTTTCTTTTTATATGTTTTTTTTTTATATGTTTTAGTTTTTTTTTTTTTTTTCTTTCTTTAAAATTTTTTGCCTCATCCATGTAGTTCAATTTCTTTGTTGTTTTGTCTCTCTTATTTGGTAATGTCAAAAGGAGAAGTAGATGTTTTGGTTGTATTTGTTCATCCATTAAATTTTTTTTCTTTTCTTAAATTACACACACACACACACACACACACACACATATATATATATATATATATATATATATATATATATTCCCCCAACTTAATTTCTAATATAAGTTTCTTAGTGAGAGAGAGATTAAGAGAAAATAATGTTAGTTTGCAAATTCAACCAATAATATTTTTCATCATAAAAAAAGGATAGATTGTTGCAATTCGGACATCCGAGTTTATACTTTTGATGATTACAAATATTATTAATTACCTATTTATTTCTCTTAGTATTTATAGAGCATATTTGTTTATGTGTTGACTAACATTTTCAAGTACAATATGTACCATTCCTTAAAGATTCAGGGTTCAAGATTGCGTAGAGTAAATTATATTGAAAGAGTATAATTTTTATTTATTTATTTTTAATTTCTTGAGTCAAGTCTTGTAAGGGAGTATGCTAGTGTGATGACCGTGCACACACACAAAGTAAGTAAAAATAATTTTAAATATTTTAATTTTTTTTATAAATTGTAATATATGATAAGTATCATATTGGATGATTTGTTATTACATAAATTAATTAAAATTTTTTGTTTATCTGAAAAAATAGTTTTGAAATATAACTAATCGTACAGTATGAATACGACATCATATTGGATGAATTTTTATAATCAGAAACCCCACCATTTATTAAATTAAGGAAAAAAATTGTATTTGCAATGTTGTACTGTTCATACGATACGAACCTTATCGTACTTTTTAAAGTTTAAAAAATTATTAAAATTAATATTGTGATTAATCAATCAAATCAACCTAATTTTGATATTTTAATTGTACTAATGAAATGGATCATACTTTACGATCAATAGAGATGATATTTGGTCATCCCAGGATTCATCCTTGATAAATTACAATTTGGTTGAACTAATCGTATTGTACGACTGTTTATTCATATTGGTGATAGTACAACACCAACAAGTACAATTAAATTGATAGAACTATAAGTCCATTCATTCATTCTGATGATCATATAGTACTAACAAGTCAAATTATGCACATCGTATTGTACGATATTGCTATCATATTGTACAATCTTTACAACTAAATTAAATTTTTAGGGTTTTTTTAATCCCTCTATTTAAGCTTTCTCATAATACTATGTAATAGACTTTTCAAGTATTCATTTAATGTTTTCCTTTGAAGAAAGTTTGAAGAGAGTCAAAAACTTCGAAGTGAAATGGTGGAGTTTGTGAGAGAGGGAGACGATCCTTGTGAGTTCCAAGGGATGTGAGAGGAAGCTCCACATAGTTTCTCCAGCAAACTTGCACCTGAGTTCCTTCATGTGTCAAGATTTATTGTGAGAAAAGCTTTAGGAAGAAGACCTCTTTGGTGTTAAAGAACTTGTCTACTCTGCTGCATCAGGAAAGGTGATAGTGATTGAGGTTCTCTACCTTCACTAAGAGGGTGAAAAAGGATGTAGGTTCTCTAACTCACAAGGAGTGTGAAATGGATTCCAAGTTCTCTGCCTAATTAGGGGGGTGAAAAGGATTACAGTCCTCTATCATAACGGGTTGGTGGAAGAGATTTTATAAGGGATTCTCAGCCTAGTAGTGGGAGCTAAAGGAGAATCATTATAATGATAATGTAATATCCATAGAGGAGGACTCCAGGAAGTCAATGTAGGTCATGGTTTGACTGAATCTTTATAAAATTCTAATTAATACTAATTTTCTATTTTTCATACTTTACTTTTCCGCATTTTATTTTTCATCATAACTGCTTGGTTGACATCTATGATAACTATTTTGTTTTGTGTTGATTAGAATTCTATCATCATCATTGAAACGTTAGATAAGTTTATTTGCTTCTGCAATAGATAATAAACATTAATTGCTTCTCTTAGCTATGAAAAAATTAAAATATATATAAGTTTTATTTTTTTTTTTGTTGAATGCAAGCAATAATTTGAAAATACAAATTCATGACGGTACTCAAAATACTTTTTTAGAAAACTTAGAGAAAAATCATCAATGACAAATTTCAAAAATAGGAATACCGTAGAGAGTTATTCAATAATTTGTTTTCCACTTTATGAAAATATTTTATTTGATTTTTTTGAAAAATTTGTATGTCTAAAAAATCTGTATGATTGAGATTATAAATATTTTGAGTATATTCTAAAAAAAATTTGCATGATGATTTTTAAAAAATAGTGACTTCTGTCTATTCAAAAATTTATTTTGATATCTAAAAATAGTAATTTAGTTCAATAAAAAATTTTGAATATTTTTATATATAATCCCTACTAATTTGGTTTATTTTTGAAAATATAAATTTTTGCTTGGATGGATTTTTTATTGCCTACTTTCATGACATTTTGACACTTTCTAACTTAACCTAAATTATACTTTATTTGTTTCAATGTAATAGAAATTAATGTGGATATATGATTTAGATTACTTTATAGTACTGTGATAATATTTGTATACAAGACAAATAAAGACTGATTGACTAGTTGGTTGGAGACTAATTAATCTGTGCAGGATGGTGGGCCAACGAGTTTTCTTTTAAATAATGTGATTTGGTGTTATCCTCTACTGATTCATGTGATACTGATTGGGAGTTAAAAGGAGATTATTATTGTGTCGATGGGCAAAGAATGACGAATCTATTTATTGAGCAAACAATTTACAAACACTGATATAATACTGAAAAATACCATGATAGCAAGAATTCTTTCTTTTTTAGTATGACTACTAAAATAAATTTTATTGAGGCATTATTCATAATAGTGTATGAATTTATTATTAATTTTGTTATTGATTTATTGATATAAAAATATGATATATACATTGAGCACGTGATATACTTATATGTTATACATGAGATTAAGATACTGATTTAATAGTAATATAAAATAATTAAATAGTATTTGTATATTCTTATATGATTTTACATAATTGATTTGATTTTGAGAGTCTTTATCGATAATTTGGTTTTACCCCTTTATTCAAATTTTCTTCTAATAGTATTGATATAAATTTTACTTTATAGATTTAGCACTCGTACACTCGTACTAATTTACTACATTCTACACTATACATTTTTGTTACTAATTTAATGATCATATGAATGTAACTGCTATGATTTAATTATTAACATGTATATTACTTCTTTACAGTGTGTTGAGTTTAGTCATAAATTTTACTAACCATTACGCTTTTAAGCTCATTATATGATCAAATAAGGATTCCTCAAGTTTTGTTTCTTTTTATTTTAGTTATTCTTTTGTACTCAAGATAAAATAGTTATTATATGGTTATATAGATTATGAGTAGTAAATATATATATTTTTTTAAAGGAATACAAATTTACATATACACATTTTGATCAATAGTTGTAATTTTTGATATTATTCATATTGATAAAAAAATTAGATAGCTATAGTTGTGTAAATCAAAAGATAAAAAAATTCTTTTAAATTAGATTAGGGGCATCACAATTGGCATCATAGCATATTTTTTAGAAGAATTGATTTTTGCCAGAGTTATAGGAATTGATTGAGAGTTGGAAAGAATTAGTAGATTAGGGTGTATTATTTTGCATATATAATTGATTACATGAGTGCATTATATAGATCATATTGAGAAATACATATAAATAATAAAAATGAATTTACGTAGTCCAATATACCTAATGAGCAACATAGTGCAGCTCCAACATCATCAGATAGTGTGATGTAGTTAGCTAATGTCATTGCACAGGTAATGGGGGATGCGTAGAGTAAGTCAACTAGAAAAAAAAGGGAGATGAGCATTTGTAAACAATTCATAAGTTGAAGTCACTATTATTCAAAGAAACTATATGACCACATGTTATAGAAGAATGGTTATTATGGATAGAAAATATCTTGGATAGCATACAATTTTTAGAGAGCTGAAAGGCACCATTGGTTGTGTTCCTCTTTGAATGAGAGGTTGAGAGATGATGGGTTGGACAATAAAGAGAGAAATTACATGGGAATACAAATGTTAAGATCACTTGGGATGAGTTCACTATAGTATTCAGGATGTGGTTTATACCTCCTTCAACCTGATGTTAGATGCATGAAGCTTTTATCAAGTTGGAGCAAAGATACAAGATTTTTATATAGTACGAGATTGAGTTTATTGCACTAACTAAATATACTCCTCACTTGTTCCTACTATAGAGGAAAAGCACTGTAAGTTTCTGCAAGGGTTAAATAGAGAGAAGAGACATTCGTTAATACTTTTGCATTTTCAGGAGTTTTTTGAGTTGGTGGAGCGGGCCAGACTAATAGAGATTGATTTGGCATCACTAGCATCCATATATGAGATGGGCTTTAAATATAAAGTTAGCATGAGGATTAGAGAGAGAAAGTGACAAGAAAAATAGATTTAGTGATTTGAGGAGATCTGGATATGTAGCATCAACAGGTAGTTATAATGAGTGCATTCATTGTGGCTGACAATGTTTTATTAGTGTTATTATTTTGACTGGGTGATGTTTTTGCTGTGGACAACAGGGGCATAAGGTTACATACTGTCCTTAGAGGAGATTTAGAGGAAGAATTAATTATGGTGCAAGAAATTCCAAAAATACTGTAGGGCGGAGGTATAAGTGGTCAAGAGCATATATTAAAAGATCAACTAAGAGGACGAATAATAGAGCTTTCAGTGGTAGTCAGAGGGAGAATGTTGCACCATGACAAATTTAGTTTATATCGATTTTGTTCTCGAATCCATGGAATATAAGGGATGATAGTTTTTTAAAGTGAGTATATAGTAAGCTCAATTTTAATTTATTTACTACAATGCATAAGAAATTAATGTGGTTATGCGATTGAGATTATTGTTATAATGTTATGATAGTAATGTGTGTGTGTGTAAACAAGAAGTAAATAATTATTGACATGTTGGTTGGTGACTGATTGATCTTTACATGATTGTAGGCTAATGAGCTTTCCTTTAAATGATATGATTTGGTGTTATATTTACTTATTCACGTGATACTAGTTGGGAGTTATAAGGAGATGAGTACTATACAAATGGAAAAAAAGTAATGACTCTGTTTACTAAGCAAATAATTTATTGACATTGATATGATACTTAAAATCACTATGATAGCCAGAATTCTTACTTGTTTATTGTGACTACTAAAATAAATATTATTGAGATATTATTTATGTTACTGTACTAATTTATTATTATTATTGTTATTTATTTATTGATATAAAAAATATGATATATATACATGTATATTATGCATGTGATTAAGATACTGATTTAATACTGATATAAAATAACTTGATAACTTGGGAATACTCCTATATGATTTTACTTTATTGATTTAATTTTGTCTGTCTTTATCGATGATCTGGTTTTACTGCTTTATATGATTTCTCTACTAATTAATAGTATCGATACAACGATTAAATTATAGATGTGTCACTCATACTAATTTATTGTCTTATGTATTGTACAATTTTATAATTTCTATATTGATTCAATAATCATATGAATGTAATTGTTATGGTTTGACTATGCATATTACTCATTTACTATGTGTTAAGTTCAATCATAAATTTTGGTGACTTGTTGGACTATTTAACTCATTATATGTGATTAAATATTTTTAGATCGGGGCAGAGGATCAAGTGTGAGATTGATCTAATAAGGATTCTACATGCTTTGTTTTTTTTTTTAATTTAAGTCATTCTTTTGTACTAAAGACAAATTAGTTGTGAAATGATTGTATATATCCTAAGTAGTGTAATTGATTTTTAGAAAATAAATATAGATGTACGTATAGTTTTATTTTTACTGCTATTTAGATCGATAAAAGAAATTAGATAACTTTGATTTTGTAAATTAAAAGTAAAAAAAATAATAATTCTTTCAAATTAGATTATGGGGTATCACAAATGGTGTCAGTATTGAATGATCTTGATTTCATTAGATTTGTTGCAGGCTAGAATATATGCGGCGATAGAGTTGTAATTTTGCATCTTATTGTTGCACGGATATCTAGCTCACATACAGAGAACACAAGATTTTTTTACGTGGAAAACTTTGGAAGGGGAAAAAACCACGGGGTCTAGCCCAGTTGAAAAGATTTTACTAGAATTTGAGTTGATTACAGTGGGTTGACTCGTCCCAGAGGACGATCAGATTACAAATGTCAACCGTATGGTTGAAATCTAGTCTAAAATATGGCGTCACTTGGAAGTTGGGGCGTTAATTAGTAGTCGGACAGTGACTTGCCAGAATTCTGGCATCAGTTAATGGTTTGGCGGAATATTGGGCCTCAAGTGTTGGTCTGGCGGAGTTTAGGCCCTTAGGCGAGGATCTGGCAAGGGCGAGAGCATCAGGTGGTGGTCCGGTAGAGGCGAGGACCTCAGGTGATGGTCCGGTTAAGGTGAGGGCCTCAGACAATGGTCCGGTGAAGGTAAGGGCCTCAAGCGGTAGTCCGGCGAAGGCAAGGGCCTCAGGCAGTGGTCCGACGAAGGCGAGGGCCTCAGATGGTGGTCAGGCGATGACGAGTGCCTCAGGCGGTGGTCCGGCTGACACAGGCGGTGGTCCGGTGAACTCAGGCGGTGGTCGAGGAGAAGCTTCTTCCTTCTCTTCTTTCTCTTCTCTTCTTCTCTTCTTGCTTGGATCCTCTTTCAAGAGAAATGAGAGGTCTTTTTATATATTTTTGGAGTGGCATGGCCTGTAAATAGGTGAGAGATCAAGGGTAAATGGGGAGTGGTTTGATGGACGATCGATGTTGAATCCCTTGACCATGAACCGTTTGATGAAAATTTGAATGTCTTAGTGATGTCGGAATTCAATGATCTTGGGCTCGTTGGATTCGTCTCGTTGAGCCCCTCGATTTGATTATAATCATGTTATGTTTGGAAACAGTTTTGTAATCCAAATTGTTGTTTGAATCTTCCAACAGTGCTTCTAACCCTGGATTTGGACCCATTTGGGCTCGGATTTGGTTGGATTTGGTGTCATTGGGTTCGTATTCTCGAGAAGCTCAGTTCGACTATATGTTTGCTGAAATCGAAGTTTGGATGCTCCTAATTTTAATTTCAGAAGTTTCCAACTTGATTTAGCCTCGAGATTCGTGTCCGATCAAGATAATTTTTTTATGATGTATCAAGATTCATATCTTCGATTCATTCGATATGATTATAAGCATGTCAAAATTAGAGAAAATTTGGTGCTTTAATTAATGTTCAAAAGTTTTCAAGAATTTTTCACATGCTTGATATGAGTGTTAGGATACATTGGAGACAAAAACTATTTTCAACGCCCCCAAATTACATGTTAAATCATCAAGAAAATTATTGGTAATGTACTTGAATCAGTTTAAAAGATAGAATTGAGACTTTTAGATTTCCGCTCTTCCACATTTGTGGTGTTCTCCAACAGAGCCCTTCTTTTAACTCAATATGAGAATTGAGGAAAATAAGAACTCAACTATTTAAACTAGGGACCACGACTCTTTTATACTTTATATGTATTTATTTTATTTTAGCTCATCATTAAAATTAAATAAAAAACTTGATCTCTATTCTCTACACAATATTATATATAAGCCAAATAATAATTTAATTCTTAAGTATATCACAATTTGTTCGGCTCAATTTTAGATATAAACTAATGTATAACTTAATTTATATGTATAGATATACGAGCCCATATATAGAAATCTATCAACAATCTCTCTCATATATATATATATATATATATATATATATATATATATATATATATATATAATTATACAATATTAAATAACCATAAGAACTCAATATTTGATGTCTTTATGAAATAACATCTTTAAATAATATGGTTCATTAATCTTATTCATATAGAATCAAAGCAACTTTGTTATAATTCTCTGTAACAAATTTAATCATTGGTTACTATATTAATATTATTAATGACATAGATTAAGTATGGATCTGCATAATGTGATCTCAAATCAGAACTATTTTCAATTAGTCCAATATTATATATAAAAAGAGTTATCATTAAAGATTTAGTACTTTATATTATTAAATTATGTAAGTTCTTATTTAAAGTTTTTAATCATCCAATTTCTGTTTAAAAATAAGTGGGAACAATTCATATAAGCTCCCACCATACTAGCACATCATCAAAATAAATTACATCTATATGACTCACATGCTCATAAAATACTTCAGGTAATAATCCTTTTGTAAGTGGGTCTGCAATCATAAAAAATATATTAATACGTTCAATAGAAATTTAAGAACTCTAAACTCTTTCCTTCACAACAAGAAATGTAATGCCAATGTGCTTTCATTTTGATGAGCTCCTGTTGTTCTTGGAATACAACTCAACTGCTTTTATTATCACAATTTATCTTTAAGGTTCCCTCAATTCCACCAAGAATATGTAGCCCTTTGATAAAATTTTGCAACCATATTCCCTCCGACTATGGTCCGTCCAATCGAGTGGCTCGACGAGACCATTTCCAGCCGACTACGGTCCCTCTAACCTCCCTCGCCCGCCAATTATGGTCCCTCCGACATCCATCGCCCATCGACTGCGGTCCCTCCAACCAGTGTTGCCCCCCGACTATAGCCCCTCTGAACTCTGTTGCCCTCCGACTATTATCCCTCCGACCCTTGTCGCCCACCGGACTACGATCCCTCTGACCTCCGTTGCCCGCCTACTATGATCCTTTCTATCTTCATCACCTGTCGACTACTGTCCCTCCGACCTCCATCACCCGCCAACTACAATCCCTCTGATCTCCGTTGCCCAAAAACAACCCTTCTAACAAAATGAACAGGCCAACATGATCTTGAGAATGACTCCCTTATCGTTGAATTCTTCCAACCTCAACTATGTAATGTGCTCTATATTATACAATGAGTCAATGCTTATCCCTCCGACCCTTGTCGCCCACCGGACTACGATCCCTCTGACCTCCGTTGCCCGCCTACTATGATCCTTTCGATCTTCATCACCTGTCGACTACTGTCCCTCCGACCTCCATCACCCGCCAACTACAATCCCTCTGATCTCCGTTGCCCAAAAACAACCCTTCCAACCAAATGAACAGGCCAACATGATCTTGAGAATGACTCCCTTATCGTTGAATTCTTCCAACCTCAACTATGTAATGTGCTCTATATTATACAATGAGTCAATGCTTACCCCCGGAAGTGATTCATTTGTAATCCACTACAAACACTAGTGAAATCAATTTAATTAGGCCAGGCCGATTTTTTTTATTTTCAGATTTTTCCACGTAAAAATTTTAGCATCTATTATGACTCTCACATCATCCTCTCTCTACAACCGCAAATGTTCCGGTTCGCAACAATACTAGTAAGTTAAACTCTCTATCACTCTAGTACCACGGTAGTACCACGGCTATTCCACCACGCAACAATAAGTCAATAACATTTCATAAAAAATAATAAGGTTAATTCATTCAGAGAGCTTTATCAATATTTAATTGAACCAATAAATGCTTACATTAATTCAGTTAAGGTTTGGCAAACATTTAATGATAACTCAGGACAAAAAATGGGAAGGAAAACGATGGAACGTTCAAAATTTCAAATCACAGATTGAAAATTTTAAATATTCATCAAGTCTGGACATTCACAAAAATATATGTTTACTTTTCAAAATTAAAACCCTACTAAATGCTGCTCATTCGTTAATAATGATGAACCATTTATTTTTTTGCTTAGTTTTCAGTTCTATAAAAAATATGATAATTTTTATATACTTCCAACTCTCACTAACTCTAACTTAAAAAAAGTGTTAGAGAAATTAATTAAAGTATTATTTGGAATGGTTGTAGCTTTTTTTGTAAAATTGATTATGAAATAATTAGGGTAAAGCAACTTAACTAATTTGATTGTAAAAAATTAACTTCCTATTATAAAAATATCTGAAAAGCAGCTAGAAAATAATAGTCAAATGAAATTATAATTATTGTCTTGAAATTATAATAACAATAAAGCTATCGCAAATAGGCCCTAACTTTAAATTATTAAAAAAAAACCAAATTTTTTTAAACAAAATAATTACTTTTGACGTTAAAAATCTAATTTTAACAACAACAATATTGTGAGTGATATTATATTAAAAAATATATTTGACAATAAAATTAATGATAATGAAACTTTTTAAACATTTAAATCACACTTCTAAATACCAGGTTATTCAAAATACAATTGTTTAAATTTGAATCCTTCACCAAAATAACATATTATTATTATTAATTAAAAACAGCCAATCACACCATATTGAGCGATTCAGTCTACTTTATTTTTATTTTTATTTTTAGTTTTTCTCGTTAAAGTAAATGATTAATGTGCTTTATTTAAATATCTCACTGAAACGATTTACAAGCCAAACTAAGAATACCAAACAAAAATATCAATTAGCAAAAAATTAGAAAGAAAAAAAAAAAGCACAACTAATTACACATTAATGTATAGCGATGATAAATTAAGATTTTATTTGCAACGGCTTTCTTACTGCTTCGTAATGATAATTGGGCAATCTTGGGCTCTTTGTATTCGTCTAGTCGAGCCGCTCGATTCAACTATAGGCATGTCACGTTTGGGAAACGTTTAGTAATCCAAAATGTGTTTCGGGTCTTTGATTCAGACTCATTTGGGCTTGGATTGAGTCGAATTTTGTGTCGTTGGGTTTGTATTTTCGAGACGTTCAGCTCGACTATAAATTTGTTGAAGTCAGAGTTCAGATGGTCTCCGATTTAATTTGTGAATCAAACTTAATTTTCCCTCGAGATTCTTGCCCAATAAAATCAAGTTGGAAACTTTAAAAATTAAATCGGAGACCATCTAAATTCTGATTTCAGCAAATTTATAGTCAAATTGAATGTCTCAAAAATACGAACCCAACGACACAAAATTTGACTCAATCCAAGTCCAGATGAGTTCAAATCAAAGCTCCGAGGCGCATTTTGAAGGTTCAAACCATAATTTGGATTACTAAATGGTTTCCAAACATCACATAATTATAGTCGAATCGAGCGACTCCATGAGACAAATCCAATGAGCCCAAGATTGCCCAATTCTGATATAATTAAGACAAAAATTGGTTTCTTATTATATATTTATTAAAAAGTTATTAAAATTTTTATTTTTTTATTTTTTATTTAAGATACCGGTTAATATACATCCGGTTTCTTTGAATTTTTTTTTTTTTTTTTTTTTTTTTTTTTAACACCGGAATTTTGTTATCCGGTTTCTCTTTGGCCCTAAAAGTATTTAAAAGTTACACTTTTTTAAGTATTTCAAGAGAATTCTTCATATTTTTATCGTATTTTATAATAGTTAATTGAACAAGGATTTTCTCTCTTTTATGACAAATGAGTGATGACTTTAACCCATAAAATTAATAAGGTCGAGCTCCCGAGCTCAATCTTGATTTATTAATCAAGCTCGAGCTGAGTATGATTTGAGTTCGGCTCGACTTGTTTACACCCCTAGCTTAAGCTTTCTTACGTCTACACAATTTGTGTTTACTTAAAAATTACGAAGCCTGCCATATGGTTTTCATTCATTAAAAAAATAATGATAAAGCATCTACCCAGCGAACATTTCTATAAAAATAAGATAATTTATATAAAATTATAACAGATTAAATAACTATAAATAAAAAATATATAGTAGAGAAACTAAATAAGTTTATAAGAATAAAAGATTGAAGCAAACAAAAAATTTTGACAAAGTCCATTACTTTAAACTCCGGAATCTAATGGTAACCATAATTCAATCGTGAATGATATCCCATACACAATCTATTTGAAAATAAAAATATATGGAGAAATTTCCTTAAACATTAAATTGAACTTTAAAATATTAAGTTGTACAAAACACAATTGTTTAAATTTGAATCTTTTTTGCATTATTTTCATAATTTAGGTGCATTATGGACTTCCTAAGTGTTATCATAATAGTGTTTCTATTGATGAATGAAGTGATTCTTAGGTAGCCAATACCAATGACCCATATAAGATAATTTATTCTCTCTATATAACTATAAGATTCCATATTTTTAGGCACAATAAGAATAAGCAATGTTCTCTTTTTGGTCCACTTAGATAGCATGCCATGAACATGAAAATTATTAATAGACCATATTAAAGTAACATGCCTAATAAAAATTTTATAAAGTTGTCCCATTATAGCATTGTACTCAATGTCATAATTCACATAACTAATATATCAGTGGTTAAAGATAAATATCAATATAATTTTTTGGACATTTCTCCCCTTGCATAATAGTAGATAGAATGAAAGAAGCTTGTTTCATTAAAATCCATTGAGGCATATTATAATTAACCAAAAGCATGAGCCAAAAACTGTATATAGTAATCATAATCTTAAAGGGATCAAATTCATCACTTGAAAAGTATGAAGGAAATTTTGCAAGTTAGAGTCAAAGCATTTCCATGCTTTTTCACCAGCTAGATGTTGTGATAACCTATCAACATTTTTTTGTATAGTATACCACGTTATATCTTCAACAGATTTTTTTTTTTTAATAATCTTTGAATTCTAAGAATTAATGGGAAATATTAGGCAGCTTTAATTGACTACAATTGATTTTGCTTTTCTCTAATGAGATTCCTTTTAATACCAGCCCACCTTGAAGGACCACAAATATGATATGCCTTTTAATTAGATTTATCTTTCTAAAATAGCATATGATCATTAGAATATGCATCTATCTTTGTATATACATGATTAAGTTATTTTATTATCTTTTTTTCTTTCTATGTGCTCTTCGGCAACAAAGCCTCTTCAAGGAAAGAATCAATTAATTATTCTAGTAACGAGTCAAAAAATCTTGCAAGCCAAGAGTGTAAGTACTTTAGGGGAAAAAAAAAAGCAATATGAATGATAGCTTAAATAATGACTTATACCTATGATATAACTCTGCTCTTGTTTCATACATTAAAGTGGAAAATTTCACTCCATCATCATTTGAAGGATCTATATTAAGCTCATTATGTTCACTCTTTAAATTTATGGTGGCATTGCTTGAATGGAATGCATCCCTTTAATATCAGACGTGCTTGGTTTGCCCAATTTGAATGGGTGTTTCCGCAAAGTTAGAGGTGGAAATAAATGTTTAATTTGATGCATCTTTACCTACAAGTCTATGTTCCTCCCCATAACGATTCCATACAATATATCTAGGAAAAATTCCTTTAGAGATTATGTGATCTTTAAAATTTTTCATGGAATGAAAGTATATATTAATACATGATTTACATGGACATCAAATTTTTCTTAATGAATTCTAGACTTTCAAACTTGAGGAAGTTATCAACACCTCTTATGTAATCACAACTTCATTTAGAATTTGTAATACCACTACTAAAAATAAAGTTTAATAGGTCGAGCTTGATGAGGAGCTCATTTGAGGTTACAAGGGGATAGCGACCCTCCAAATTATGGGTTAGAGGCTGATGTATAAAGGATATCTACAATACTTCATGTTCAAACTGAAAAAAGACAATAGAATGTTGTAACACTCTAACCCTTAACACCACAACACTGTGAGTTGAGCTAGAGTAAGAAATTGGAGTGATGAGGCACTCTGATCCCTAGTATCGTGGAACTACGAGTCAAGCCAAGTAGTTTTTTCTTTCCTCTTCTTCTTTTTTTTTTAAGTGTTGCATTCTTTGGATGTTTTTAAGTGTGCCTATTATCTATTTTTATGAGATAACTATGTGTGAAGTGAAGAAAGACAAAGACAGAGTGTCAGAATAGAGATATGTACAATTTCTATCAATTTTCATAGTGAATTTTTTGATGTGGTGAGGCTCCATAATTTTCCCCTAATTTTAGGTTTTTCCACATTAAATCATTTTGTTCTTTCTTCTCCAATATACTTTTATTTTTCTTGCTTATTTTATTGTGTGATTATACTTCCCAACAACTAGAATCATAACCACATTATTTGTTTCGAGTGAGAGTAATGGCTAACAAAACAAGGCACGATATTAAGAAGTTTAATGGTTCAAACTTCATTTTTTGGAAGATGTAAATTAAAGATCAATTTTATCATAAGCAACTGCACTTTCCAATAGATGAAATCACCAATAAACCATAATAAATCACTATGGATGATAGAAAAATTCTTGACCAAATAGCCCTAAGTTTCATACATCTTTCATATTCCTTATTTGTTACTTTCAACATTATTAAGAGAAGACTACATTGAATCTATGGTTGTACTAACTAAATGTATAAGAAGCCATTAGCATTAAACAAAGTTTTCTTGATGAAGAAATTATTCAATATGAAGTTGATAGACAATAGTTCAATAGAAAAATATATGAATAATTTGAACACTAGGATGAGTCAGTTATACTCTCTTGATATCAAGTTTGATGATGAAGTGAGAGCTTTACTGTTATTATATTTATCACTAGATTGCTAGGATGGGATAGTTACTACTTGGAGTAATTTTTCTGGGGTTTCGAAGTAAAATTTTGAAGATATTGTGGGGTTAGTATTGAATGAAGAGGTTTGCAAGAAAGTGAATGGTGAATCTTCAAATACTATTTGTGGACCTCCGAAAAGAGCACCGCGCGAATGGGTAGATTGGATCGTGCATGCGACTAACTATTGAGGATAGAGGCTGACGCCAACACACCTCGATGGATGGTAATATACACGACTTAGTCACGGGTTTCCCCCATCCGAAAAAGGTTCGAATGGGGTTTAGTAGATTGTGGGGCCAAGTTTCCCACGGGCGCAAGCCCCCGTGGTTAATTACATCTCAGGTCGGAGCCTGAGAAAACTCTCGATTAAGGATCATACATTATCCTCTCCTAAAGTGGGATTGGCATGAAGGGGTAGACTAGGAAATCCTACTCAAAGGGAAGAAAGGTCCGAAGAGGCTGAATCTACATGCGTGGCTCAAACTAGCATTCGGAGGCTCTAGGGTACTAAACAGAAACTGGAAAAATCGAAGTCAGACATTCGATCACATGCATGAGAGAAGGATGGAGATGACGTCATCCTGTGACGCAGATAAGTAGGATTTAGGATCCCTGAGAAGGAGGGACCTACCTACTATTTAAGGCATACTACGAGACCGAATGTAGTTGCCTCGAATCCTAAATCTAGTTTGGACTTAGTGTTCGACACACACTAAGACCAGTGTCCTAACTAATGCTATGCAAAACCTGGACTTACCCCGGTCTGGATTGGGGAGCCAGCTAACCACCTAATCGCTTTAAAACCATGCTATCCAGTCAATTATGAAAGATGGGTGGGAGGTATAGTTATTGGAAATAGGACCGACATCTAGAGAATTTCCTAAGTGGTCCTGGACTTATGTGGGTTAGATGCTCCTAGCTAATGCAATTAAATTTCAATTAAATTTGTTTCTAATGCAATGCATGCTAGTTGAAATGTCAGCTCATGAATACTATGGAATTTTAAAAACAGGCTTATAGAAAATAATTTTTTTGAAAAGATTGGGTCTCCCTAGGTCCGGCACTTCATCCTCATAGGCCTGATTATCCGGACTCTACCCGCAGGCAGGGAGATGTCTTATAGCAAGGAAAGAGAAATGCATTAAGATGTATGCGACCCCGGATGATTCCGGCAGTTCTCTAGGTTTGTTAAGTTTCTATGTTATTTAAACTTAAATTTTTAGAAATTAGTTATGAGTATAAAACAGTTTATAGTCCTTAGAAGAGCCTAACGAATTCCAGGCGAAAACAAAATCGACATGCAAGAAAGAATCCTAAGAAAAGCAGACAATATCTACTGCACAATCAGGTAAACACATCAATATAAATCAAACTAATCAAGTAAATGTCCATAGGCCAACTGCCATTTAATTACAACCCAGGGTATGCAGAAAAGTAAAGTGGCCGGGCACCACTGCCAACAACCCGGATTTCTAAGCCTATGACAAACGCCAACAACTTTGAGTGGGATATTGGGTCTTCAAGTCTTCAGTCTTCTTTGGATAACTCCTCCTTGGACTCCTTGGATCTCCTCTTTGGACTCCTTGGAAATCTCCTCCTTGGACTCCTTGGCTCCGTCGTGGCTTGAATATCCAAACGAAGAGACAATTCCCCCTAGGTAGGGGGCATTGCCTTTTCTCTTTGGATATCTAAAGCCATCCCACTTGATCTCCCAAATGGAAGAAGACTATCCCCTATGAGGATGCCTTCTTCTTTTGGGATTCAAGTGGGATAAGAATATCCCAACTCAAAGTAGTTTTCACAACTCTTAACAATTATTATAGAATATTACATTAATTGAAAAGCAGAAAAATTCTAAAGGGACCTGCATGGTTATCCTAATAAAAATCCCAAGCAGTTTATATGAAAATATAAATGCTAACATCATTGACCCTGTGCCAAGCCATGCTCTTAATTATGAGGGCTAAGCAGCTCCATCTGTGCAGTTATAATTATTAATTTTAGCCCTCATTTTTATTTGGGGGGAAGCTGAGCAAGCACCTGCATAAAACATTATAAGAAAATATAACGGTGCTCCCCCCTTTTATTAGCTTGAGCATGTCCACCTGCACGGAAGAACAGTATATATATATGACGTTCCTAACCTAGGGGTAAATCTAGCGCTCACATCTAGAGTACAGAAAAAGTAAGCAAACACACCAATCATTTTTCAAACAGCATGCAATGAAATCCGCGAAAGCTCCGGCACACAGCAGAAATATAAAACCCAGCGGCCTAACCTAGATCTAGAAGTGGTTCCCTAGCAAATAATTCTATGTGTGTGTAAGGCTACTGTGGTTTGGATAAGTCCTGAGCATGGTAGTTAGTTAAAATTATCTAAAGTTCAGGTCTGTTATAATCCAGAAAAGGAAATTTTTATTGAAATTCAAATATTAGTTAATTAGGATGTATTTTAATTAATTCAGTTTGTTGATGAGTTTTAAGAGGTTAGGATAATGATATTTAAAGTTAAAGTGATATTAGCCAATTTTGGGAAGTTCTAGGTCCTCCTAGGAACTAAGCCAAGGGTCCAAAAAGTCACTATGGGAAAAAAGCTAAGTCTGAGATTCCTAACATCTTAGAAAAAATACTAGACCTTAATACGAGTAGTTAGACAGGTAGTAGGCTGAAATCGGAGTTTTCTAGGCTAAGTTATGAATCTTCTAAGTTCCTGGCCCTAAATGTACTACGGTTGACCAAAAAGTTGACTTTGTAATCTAGGCCAATTTCTAAAATCCTGATATTTTTAATAAATACTAGACCCTAATTGGAGTCTAATGCAAGTGAGTTTACCTAATTTGGAATTTTCTACAATTAGTTATGAATTTTCTAAATCCAGGGCATTTAAGGGAATTTCTAAATTAACAATGGAAAGGGACTTTTTTACTGTTTTGCTCCAAACAAGCTCCAAAATGATTGGAATCACCCCCAAAGGTCAGGAATGACCAGAGAAAGTGTTCCCAAGTGTTTGGAGAAAATTTAGAATTTTTAATAATTTTTAATGATTTATTAGGGGCAAAACGGTAATTTCCACCTATGGTCAAATTAAGGGTCAACCTAAAGTCAAACTAGGGAACCCTATTTATCTAAGGTCAAGGATCAGATTCTAAACAATTTAAGGTATGGTGGGTAATTTTCTGACCTAATATGTATTTATTGTAATTTCCGGAAGGTCTCGGGGCCTTAATTAGCAGGTTAATTATGGTTGGTTAGCTAAGGGCTCTAAAAGCTTCTAAAAATTTCCAGAAAATTATAAAAGGCTTATGATGTCACTAGGTTTAAGTGTTGTAGTTTTCATGTCAATCCGGGATCTATCCTAGCTCCTAGAAAACTTCTAAGTTCGCTAGACGAGTCCTTAATTTTTGTCCTTAAGATGTCACTACGTTGTAGGAGTTTAAAGTGATGTTTTATCTAACCCTCAAGGTAATAAATGCATGGGAGTACAAAAATTAAATAAACACACCATGTCCTTAGATATAGGAGAGCCTAAGCTAAGTGCTCGTGGTGCGACCTACACATGCAATCTACGAAAAATAAAAGGAAAGACACCTAATGGAGGAATTAATGAATGATTGGAACTCAATCACCCACTAATCCTCTCCCCCATGATTGCTCTTCACATTTAGAATCTATGCCTAAAATTTCATGCAATGGTGTGTCTCCCAAGATTAGAGGATTTAATTTATAAGTAATTTTAAAAATAATTTGAAAATACTTATAAATATAGATAGATATTTTTGGAAAATAAAGTAATTAAATATAAATCAATTCATAGTACATAAATATAGGGGAGACCCACTGAAAACCCAACCGAGATTTCAAAAAGGTTTGAAAATAATTTTTTTTTTATTTTAAAATAATAATAGTAATAAATATTTAATTAAAAGAAAAAAAATACTTAAAATATCAATTTAAAATAGAACTCTTATCCAAACAGCAAGAGTTAGGTCCTAAAAATAATTTTAAAATAAAGTAGGCAATTTTCTAAAAAATTCAAGGGGTTATAAGTCAAAATCCGATCTAAAACGAATTAGATACGAATTTTACAAGTTTAAAAATAATAAAATAATATTTTAAAATAAAGCAGTCTTACGGTTTTTGAAATCACAGAAAATATGAATAGAATTTTTATCTGAACATAGCTTTAAACAATGCAGAATTCAAAATACATTCAAAACAAGGTGCTGTGCGTCGACAGCAGGCTTAAAACGACAAAGTTATGTAATTTCAAAGTTTTATGTCACACTAGATCGTACTGTACGAAATAAATTCGTACAATACGATGAACAGAAAGATAAAACACAGAAAAAAAGTGTTTTTATTCTTTCTTGTTATAATAGATTGTACTATACGAAAAAATTTTGTACAGTACGACTATATCGTACGGTACGAAATATTTCGTACAGTACGATGAACAGAAACTTCATCTTACTCTGCGCATGCACAGGGAACCGAAACCCTAAAAAGAAAATCGTCTCATTCTCTCAATTGGATGGACGAAATTGAACGAAATTTTAAACACATACTCTAGGGATGAGCAGAAATCATGGGGGGGATTTGATTTGGATTAAAACGAGCTTTTCAAAAAGCTATTTAGATCTATGGGGTGTAGGCTATTCTAAGAGTTTTAAGGAGATTTCACTGTGGGATCTCCGAGATTTTGACACGGTTGAGCTTGTAGACTGTCCTCGTAAGTTTCTCCTCTTGAATCCTCGATCAAACGAGCTCCGGATCGAGTGGATCAAAACTTTGATCGTCCAAGCTTTCGGGTCGCCGGGATCTCGCCGTCGGCGAGCGTTTTCTGTCCGGATTCGAAGAGGGAAGGTGGAGGAAATATGTGGGAGCTCTCACGCAAAATCTCAGGGGCTGGGAAAGGCTCTCGAGAAGGCAAGAGCAAAAAAAAAGCCCGCTCCAAAACCTAATTTCTCCTATTTAAATCTCTAAGCTCTAGATCAACGGCCTAGATCTAATCTAGATTGAATTAGGAGGGAAATTAGATGGAATTGTCCGTGGGTTTTGAATTCAAAACGAAGGGGAGGCTTTAATTGCATTTATTGGCCATTATTCTCATTAAAATAGGCCAATTTGACCTATTTAAGACTTGATTTGACCGGTCAAAGTTTGACTTGGTCAAATCAGTCAAATGAGTCACAAAGGGATGAGGTTCAAGCCATGTTATTAATCATATTTGATTTCAAATGGATTTGGGCTCTTAATGGGCCTAATGGGTAAAAATTGATCCATTAAGGGTTGAGTTGACCAGGTCAAAGGTTGACCTAGTCAACCAAATCCATTGGGCCTAGTGAATTGGCAAAATCAAGGTCAACACTATTCTTAATGTTAAAACCAGAGGAATGGTTTTAAATAAAAATCCATGTAGAGGAAGATCTACATTGAAGAGAGAAAAATTCACTTCATGAAGATTAAAAGTTGTATTTTTTTATTATTATTAATAAAAGTTGTATGATGAAACTATAAAAAGAAGTGTCATTTAAAGAATAACTATACCATTCCAAATAAGGCTAGTAGTGGAGACCTAGATAAAAGTCACTCTACAAATTTATCTACAAAAGAATTTCATAGCAATTCTCTTATTTTATCACTGAATAATTTTAAATATTGGGTTATAGATTTAAGTATTTTATTTTATGCAAGTCCAAATAAAGATGTGTTTAAGAACTACACTCAAGGTGATATAGGGAACATTTACTTGGGATACAAAAAGCCTTACAGCATCACAAGAAAAGGAAATGTTGATATCATAATGTAGATGGGTACAACATGGAAATTCAAGGATGTTAGACATATTTCTTATCTGAAGAGAAACTTAGTTTCTATGAGTCAACTTGCACACTTAGGCTATGTAACTGTCACAACCCAACCCAACCCAACCCAATACAACATACATATAGAACAAGCCATATTATGTTGGAGGGTGACAGACCAAGCCCAATATCTAATTTGGAGAATTTTTTTATATTGCATTAATTTTTAAGCATACAACAAAGCTACTAATTAACCACCAATAAATATAAAATAAACTCATCCACAAATTTCTTCTTCTTTTAATTCTTTTTCAGAATGTATCTATAATAGATATCTCTACAAAACAATATATAGTTACATATAAGAACATAACTTAATAGAAAATAACCATGATTGGATAAAATCTATAAGCCAAAAAATTCTTATACAACTCAGAGGATTAGAACCTATATGGTGTAGTCACCGGCGGGAAGTGACCTGCATGGAGCTTCAATGAAACAGTAAAAGGGATAACGAAGAAGAATGTTCTGTATTATGCCCGTTACTTCTCCTTCACTACAACTATATGAGCCTAAGCTTGCTTTCTACTAATTACTTGATTTAGGGAGACAAATTATAAAAAGGATAAAGCTAAATATAACAAAAAGGCATAGAAGAAAGTGGGCCATTAGAAGCAGATGTATGGCAGCAGGGCGTGGTGATCATGTGGGTGACTTGGATGGCCACATCAATTCTCCCCCGGTTCTGAAGAACTCGACTCCGGCGAGATTTTTGAAATTTGTATGTTGTCCGGCGGGTGATAGCTATAAATATCAGCTACATTGAAGGTGGACGAGGTGTGTATGTGAGGCGGAAGATCAATCACATATGCATTATCATTAACTTTTTGAAGTATAGGGAAAGGTCCAACCTTCCTTGGACTCAGCTTAGAGTAAGTGCCTTGAGGATACCTTTCTTTTCGCATTCTTACCATGACCAGTTCACCTTTATTGAAGGTTTTGTACCTCCTGTGAAGATCCGCCTTTATTTTATACTTCAGTGAGGATTGATTCAAGTTGTCTTTCACCTTTTGTAATGTCTCTTCCGCCTGGGTTACCATTCGGTTGGCTGTAGATTGCATGTCTTTAGGTAGAATGACTAAGTCTACCAATTGATTGGGCTGTTTGGTATAAACCACCTTGAACAGACAGTGTCCAGTTGCCTGTTCGACATGGAATTATAGGCAAACTCCGCTTGACTTAACATTTCTTCCCACTTCCTCGGGCTGTCCTAAACAAGGCAACGGAGCATGTTGCCTAAGGTCCTGTTGACAACCTCAATTTTGCTGTCAGTTTGCGGATGAAAAGCTGAACTGAGCTTTAACTCAATGTTGAGCCTTTTCCATAGCTCGTGCTAGAAATGAATGACGAACTTGACATCACGGTCGGATGTAAGGCTACGGGGTAACCCATTTAACCTTACGATTTCTCTAAAGAACAGGGTGGCAATGCGGACGGCGTCGAATGTCTTCTTACACTGAATGAAATGCGTCATTTTGGAGAAACGATCGATGACCACCATGATAGAGTCGGATCCGCGCTTTGTCCGAGGTAGACCCAAAATGAAATCGAGAGTGAGAACTTCCCAAATAGAGTTCGGTATGGGCAATGGCGTGTATAAACCTGTATTCTGAGCATTTCCTTTGTACACCTGACACACGAAGCACTTTTCTATGAACCTTGTAACATCCCGTCGAATGTGCAGCCAATGGAAATGAGATTGAATAAGCTCCAAAGTTTTGTCTCTTCCTAAATGGGCAGCTAGACCCCTCTGTGGAGCTCCCTAATGATTTGCGGACGCCATGAAGAATCTGGAATGCATAGCACATTACCTTTAAACAAGAAGCCTTATTGCAGTGTAAAGTCGGATTGGGGTTGTCCAGCTACACAAGCACTCCAAACTTGTGCAAAGTCTTTGTCATCTGCATAGAGCTTATTCAATTGTTGCAGCCTAGTAATTTCAGTTTGGAGGTGAGTCAACAAAGCTGATCGGCGACTTAAAGCGTCTGCTACTCGATTGGTTTTCCCGGCTTTGTGTTTGATCACAAAATTGAATCTTTGGAAGAAGACAATCCAACGCGCGTGCATACGGATGATGTTCTTTTGGCTGTTGCTGTATTGTAGCGCTTGATTGTCACTACAGAGAAAAAAATCCTTATGCAAAAGATAATGCTCCCACTGCTTGAGAGCCCTGACGAAGGTGTAGAGCCCTTGTTCATATGCTGACCAATTTTGTCGATTGGCACTTAGTTTTTCACTAAAATACTCAACCAGTTTGCCATCTTGCGATAACACAGTGCCTATGCCGATCCCCGAAGCATCAGTGTCCACTTGGAATGGTTTATTAAAATCAGGAAATGCTTGTATCGGAGCTGAGCTGAGGGCTGTCTTAATGCGCTCGAAACTCCTTTGTTGTGCGGCTGTCCACATGAATGAGGCCGCTTTTAAATAGTTGGTAATAGGGGACATGTTGTTGCTGAATCCTTTGATAAATCAGCGATAGTAATTGTCCAACCCATGAAAGCTACGAACTTCGGTCACGGTTTTAGGAACGGGCCAATCCTTGATCGCGGCAATTTTCTATGGATCGGTATAAACGCCCCGCGGTGTTAGGACAAAGCCCGGGAAGTAGATGTTGTCTACTGCAAATTGGAACTTAGCCAAATTGTGGAAGAGCTAATGATCACGAAGGGCTTCTAGAATCAGCTTGAGATGCGCCAAGTGTTCTGTAAGTAAAACACTGAATACCAAAATATCATCAAAATAGATAATACAAAACTTGTCTAAGTAAGGCTTAAAAACTTCATGCATTAGTCTCATAAAAGTGGAGGGGGCATTACAGAGCCCAAATGGCATCACTTTCCATTCAAACAAGCCTTCGATGGTCTTGAATGTTGTCTTCCATTCGTCACCCGGCCGAATGCGTATTTGGTGGTATCTGCTCCTCAAATCCTACTTGGAGAAGATCTCAGACCCATGAAGCCTGTCTACAAGATCGTTGATTCTAGGAATTGGAAATCTGTACTTGACAGTGATACAGTTAAAGGCTCTACTATCAATGCACATCCGCCACTGTCCATCCTTCTTCGGTACAATCAATGCCGGAATAGCACAGGGACTCATACTAGGTTGAATGAATTATTTCACCAACAATTCATGCACAATCTCTTGTAGAATTGAGTGTTCACGGGGACTCATTCTATAATGAGGCAGGTTGGGAAGGGTTGCACCCGGACTGAATTCGATCTGGTATTGTAGATTTCACAGTGGAGGTAGAGACGGGGGCAGCTCGGAGGCTATAACATCTGCAAAAGAGTCAAGCAGAGTAAGAACATTGGGGTGATTTATAGAAGGGGTTACCAGGGTTGTATCTCCAGCCATCAGCACAAACATTGGGTAATTTGTTTCCTTCATTTGTATGAGAACATGTCTGGATACCACCTGAGCTGTTATCAGGTTGTTGGAAGATGGTTTACCCAAGGTCTGATTAGTAGGAACTAATTTCAGCTTCTTCCCTTTCCACTCTATGGTGTATGTATTGGATCGGCCGTCGTGTATAGCTTTGTTGTCATATTGCCAGGGCCTACCTAAAATAAGGTGGCTCACATCCATATCAAGGACATCACATGTAACTTGATAGAGGTAGTTCTTGCCAATGGTGAACGTAACTTGGCATAGTTCCAAAATAAGGAACTCTACTCCCTTCTTGACCTAACCAATCTTGAAGGGGTTTGGATTTTAGCTAGTCTTGATCTGCAGAGCTTGGACAGCGGCTCGAGAAATGATGTTTTCAGTACATCCGCTATTCACCACCAAATATTATACTTTCCCATTATTGGTGCATTTAGTGCGAAACAAACTGTTCCTTTAAGTATCCACAATTTTCCTTGGGGCTATCAGCACCTTTTCCATAACACATATGACAGGCTCGCCTTCGTCTACATATAATTCTTCCATTAGAGCTTCAGTTTCATCTAATGCTCCCGATGGTTCGCCGTCTTCTTCGGCTTCGACCAATTGTAACTGGTGGCGCATAGGGCATTCATTCGATTTATGACCAGGCTGTAGACACCTAAAGCATTTAATAGTGGAAGGTTTGGCATAAGGATTGTCTTGGCTATTAGCCTTGGGCTTAAATTTGGCTATGGTCTCTGGTGGTTGAGTTCCAACAGACGGAGCACTAGCTTGAGGAGTTCTTGGAGATGATGAACTGACCTTAGAGGTTCCATAACTACCATCTGTGAATGTTCTCTTAGGAATATAGGGTCGAGATGTTCGCTGCAACTGCACCTCTGTCTTCAAAGCAAAATTAATGGCTTGGGAGAGAGACCACACAGAATTGAGTCCCAATTTATCTTGAAGTGATTCTTTTAATCCGCTGATGTACCACGCCACTAATTGGTTTTTCAATTCCAAAAGGTTGTTACGAGCGCTCAGTCTATAGAACTCTTCCTTATACTCACTTATAGATCGAGTCCCTTGTTTGCAATTTTGGTATTGGAGATAGAGTAGCTGCTCATAGTCAGTAGGGAGAAAATGTAGTCTCATAAGTTGCTTCATTCGATTCCAACTACGAATGATTCCCTTACCCTCATGCCGCCGGCTTTGAAGCATATGCATCCACCATGCGTTAGCTCCCCCTTTGAGGCGGCATGCTACATACTTTACTTATTTATCTGGATTAATCTCCATATATTGAAGGAAATTCTCGACTGCGCCTTCCCAATCCAAATAATCCTCTATATCAAGTCTTCCATCGAAGAAGGGAATATCCATCTTGATTCGAGCTCGCTCACTTTCAGGATGATAATGCTGATGTCGCCTCCTTCTCTCCGGCCAATGCGGACGAACATCTTCGTCGGTGCCGGACAACTCATTGGAATTGTGTTCACTGTCTTCAGATTCCAAATTGTATGGGAGCTCAACTATTGTCTCCTCTGCGCTGGTCTAGCTCGCGCTGGCAGGTGATGCCCCAGTAAGGTTGCTGGTGCAATGGGACGTGCTACTAGATTTGCAGCCGTCCTAATTTGCTTCATCTCATCCCGCATTTCGTCAACGAATCGAGCGAAGGCATTAACAAGTTCATCGTTCAATTGCTTGGACGTTTGTTTGTGCATTTCCCATAACGCATCAAGACTCTAATCGTCGTCGGGTCGGGGGAGTGGTTACTTTCTTCCGCCATTAATGCGCCAACCTAACTCTGATACCAAAACTGGTGTAGCTAGTTGCCGGCGGGAAGTGACCTGCACGGAGCTTCAATGAAACAGTAAAAGGGATAACGAAGAAGAATGTACTGTGTTATGCCCGTTACTTCTCCTTCACTACAACTATATGAGTCTAAGCTTGCTTACTACTAATTACTTGATTTAGGGAGACAAACTATAAAAAGGACAAAGCTAAATATAACAAAAATGCATAGAAGAAAGTGGGCCGTTAGAAGCAGATGTATGACAGCAGGGCGTGGTGATCATGTGGGTGACTTGGATGGCCACATCACTATAACCTTGGCTACTCTATGTTAACAATTTTACTTAAGCCTCTATGTTTACAACCCTTTATATATATAGTCATGAAAATTTGGGAAAATTTTTTATTTTTCATGAGCACCACCAACCCAAAACGTACTATTTGTTAAGTAATTTTCTCCTGAAAATGAATGTTGAACTCATGATTTCTAAAAGAAGTTTTTTTCTTTTCAAGAGCATAGATGTCCTTTTGCCAACACTATATGAAATTCACTTAATACCAATAGTTTTTTCGACTGTCATTTGATCGCCAGTACAAAGCGGCTGTTAAACCCTTGTTATAAATCATGCTAACCGCCTGAAATTTTGGCACCCAAATGACCGTTGGAAAAATAGCTAGAATGTTTTATCTACAATGCATTTGTCGGCTGCCTTACTACTGGTTTTAAGTGAATTAGCCGTCAAAAATTCTGTCAGTAATCGCCCTAATAGTCAATTGGTCCACTCATTCTTCTTCACTTCAACGTGTGCCTCATTTCATTCCATCTAGAGAATGTCCGCTGCAGTTCTAGCCAATCTTCCACCCTAGCCTAGCCGATGTCAGCCTTCATCTCCATCTTCTTGGTCAAAGGTGTTTTTTTCTCCTTCCACCTCCTTAGCACTCTCATGTTGAATTAGCTAAGCACTATGTTTTTTTTTTTTTTTTTTTCCTTCCTTAAACGCTTACACCTTCATCAAATTTGTTCCTTTATACTTTGTTCTGTAGGAATAATGGTATGTGGCTGACCAAGGATGCTTTGGGAGTTGGCGTATAGATAGATAGAGAGAGAGAGAGAGAGAAGGAATTGTGAGGAAAGTACTATAAATTATGAAAATAATGCAAAATAATTAATAATTATAATAGAGACTTCAAAATTAATCTAAAAATATAATTGTAATTCTAATTTTTATAAATGAATTAATTAAATCTCCTAAATATTTACATGAAAACTAGAAATTATCCCAATATGCATGAGAATCCCCACAGATTATCTTCTAGTCTAGATTGTGATCCTATGTATCTCATGCGATAATCCATAAGGTTTTCATAAATTTGGTCCAATCACATCCTGGTAAGTTTGGTCAACTCTCCCATCATTTTCCATGTAAGCTTGGTCAACCCATGTAGGCCTGCATGGTGTTTATATGATTTAAACTAAATTTGCTTAGGTTAGTCTAGTTTAGTGTGCTTCAAGTGACATACAACAAGAGCCTATTCAATCACAAGGAGTTTGTATGATATTCACCCATTCTTGAACTTTTTTAAACATGTTAGAGGCCAATAATACCCAAGAGAACCTAAATAACAGTTGCGGATATAATATTGTGAGTCGATAAGTTATTAAACATGTCTTATTAAAGAATCATAAATAAGTGTTATGGATATAATTTTACATAGATTATTGATTATGAATAAATAATCTATAAATAAATCATTTATATATTTTGTAAATCATTTTTGTATGCAAATCATTTATATATACTGTAACTGTATTTTTGTAATTGTCATAATTGATATTTGGAAGCTGATTTATATGAAATGAAAATTGACTTTTTTTTTTTCTCTGAATGTTACTGTTTTTTTTTTTTTTTTTCTAACTTCATTTTTAAGTGTTATTGCAATTTCATAAAATATAAACTAATTGTTGCTTTTACTACAGATGGCTTTAAGTGACGAACTTCCTCATAGATTCTTTACGTCAATGTTTGGTCGTAGGAAAAAGTTGAGCACTAGAACAACTAGGTCTAGATAGGGTGATGAAGGTTAAGGCCAGAGACTTCCACCAGTGAGAGGAGTGTCATCACCACCACTTAGGAGTCAGCATCAAATCCACCACTAAGTAGGGTAAAAGATAGCTGATCAAGCTGTGGTTGGAGTATCACCTCATGTTGGGTACTTCCATCCTCCTATGTCTACTAATCCTCAATTTCCTCTCCTAATCAGACACACTCTGCTCCATTCTATCCATATTATCCAAACTAACATCACAAATAGCTCCATCAAACTACTCCTACCCTTCTTACCATCACCCCTATTATTACCCACCTCCTGTGTAGCCAGAATAGGGTGGACCAACAGCACAAGTTGGGGTTTGGACTAGGGTGTAACAGCCCAAACTCTTAACTATCGAGATAATATACACGTTGTCCTAAGAGCCTCATAATTTTGTCATGTTTGTGTAACTTTCCGGTATGTCACCCATTCCAGAATTACTCTGGGATGAGCATGCTTAACTGCGGAGTTTTTTATAGAAATTCCAACCATTACACCAAAAGATGCCTCGATGTTTAAGAGTTAGCTTATAATTTAAAAAGAAGAATTAACTAATTTAAATTAAATAATTAACTACTTATGTAAAATAATTAACTAATTTAAATAAACTAATAATATTAACTAATTTAAAATAAATAATTAATTAGATTAATCAATTAATTAATTACTTAACTATTATTAATTTTAATATTCTATTAGATATAATTTAAATAAATAATAATAACAACTTGAGCGAACTATGCCTCATGGCTTAGTGGATGGGCTTGAGATTTCCTCAGAATAGACGAATCCTCAAGCACTTACGTGCGCGAGTGGCCAGCAGGTTGGAGCAGGCGTGGATTAGCGAGCAGGCTTGCCCGCGGGCTCAGGCAATGGGCGTAGGCAGTCACGGCAGGCTGGGGCGCGGGCCGATAAACGTGGGTGGGCTTCGGGCGGGGCAACGGGTGTAGGGTGGATCTGTGGTGCGGGCAGGGCTAGTAGTTGATGGTTCGCCAGAATTTTCTTCTTATTTTTGAAGTTCTTTTTTAATTTTTCCGGCGGCACATTTTTGCCGGTAAAATTTTCCTAACTCCATGCATTAGCCTTGTAAAGTTATTGATTACATAGCAAAATGGGAGATAATTGACTCAATGATTGTCTAATACGTTATATTGAGAAAGAAATATTTGATTTGATTCTCAATGAAGTAATAGTATTATATTATTTAAAAATGTAAAATATATATATATATATATATATATATATATATATATATATATATATATATATATATATATATATATATATATATATATATATATTTAAATGCAAAATAGATTGTAAAGCATATAATCATTTTTCAATTCAACAATTATAATGATATATAAAACTTTGTTTTAAATTTTGTCTCATTATTTTGTTTTTAAATATTTAATTATTCCACAAAAAAACAAAATCTGCCACTGAACAAATGCTTATATTAATTCAGTTAAAGGCTGTCAAATGTTGATCAACGACGAGCAAGCGGTGATAAACTCGTTGATTGAAATTCTCAAATATTCATCATGCATGAACATTTACAAAAAACATGTTCACTTTTAAATTTTCAAAAGCCTATCAATTAATTTTCCTCCAATTTTCAAAATAATGACAAAACATTTCTCTCAGTATACACTTCTATTATAATAAGATATGATTTATCAATAAAACTGTAATACAATTGTGAAGGGTATTATATTTATAAATATTTTTATAATAAAACTTTACAAATAATCATTAAAAAAATTTATACTTCATAACATAGGTTATTCAAAATACAATTTTTTAAATTTGAATCCTTCTCCAAAGATCCATTGGGTCTGATTTTGACCCTTTTTTTTTTAGTATTTTCGACAAAGTTATTGAAGTGTTTTATTTAAAAAATTACCAATAGTAATTATAAGCCAAATTATGGCGACCAAACTAAGAAGGTCAAATATAATCAATTGGTGCAAAACTTTGTTTGTTCAATCAAAATAATTTGGGATATTGAATTATAATAATAAGCTTAAATTTTCTCCTCCACTAATTCCAACGCAATAAATATTAGCTCTAGAGAAGAACAATATGAAAGACATGAGCGGACATAGCTCTATAGATATTCATTAAGAGGTCTTGAGTTCAAAATTTGCGTATGCAATGTATATGTGAGCTTGCCTTAATTTACTCAAAAATTGCAAAAAAAGGGGATTTTTTTTAAACTAAGCATCATTTAAGTTATAATTAAGGGATTATAACCACTTGGAAAAAATTAAAAATCGCCAAACTATTTAAGGTAAGTCCCCCATTTGCTACTTTAACAACCTGACAACTCCCCTTTTCCTCTGCCCTAGTCGCAAAAATTTGCATGTGTTCGGCTTCTTGCAAAATCCGGCGATCCTCGAGTTCAAGGTAAGATTTTTTTTTTTTTATGTTGAAATGATTTTCATTTTGTATCATGCTTAGTTTGTGTGGGTATTTTTTGAAGTTTAAGTTTGATTTAGTTGTTTTGTGTAAGGTTTGTGTATGTTAAAAAGTGAGATTTTTGTGTAGCGAAATATGAAGAAAGGAATATTGTGGTATTTTTTATTTGTAATGTGTAAGTATGAGATGAAAATATGCTATGTTTGTTTCATTTGTGTGAGCTAAGGTTTTGATATTTTTGGTGAAAAGTTATTTTTGAGCATATAGTATTAGTGAAATAGAGGTGAACTACGAGAGCTAAGGCATATAGTATTAGTGAATATGATAAATAATTAATTTGGTGAATGAGCTATTTTTGTGGAATTTTTTTTTATAAAAATTTATTTGGTTAGATTTACTTAAATAGTTTTTTAAGAAAAGGTATTATATATAAGCTTATTTAGATAAATGCTTTGATTGTTTCATTTCTTTGAGCTAAGGTTGTTAGTTTAATTGTAGGTTATCATAAGCAATACGTAGTAGCGCAATAATGCCTAGATACAAGGAATCGTTTGTTCTTATGTATGGTGGACAGTTGTCTTTAGATGATAAATATTCATCAATATATGTTAGGGGATTTACTGGCCCTTACAAGTGAATGTTAAGACGACCGTAGACTAAGTGAATATTAGGATCCTGAAAGCCCTTAAATATGATATGTCAAAGTACATAGTGAACTTGGTTTGTCGTCTGCCTTAAGGGAATGAGTTCATTACTTCACCTGTGGAGGATAATGATATATGTTAGACGGTGTTATCACATGTAACTGGACAGATACTTCTACTTTATGTAGAGATTGAAGAAATTAGTACACAAAATTTAGTTGCTGAGCAATTAACATCTCAAGTGCATAAGACATTTACATTTCATTGGGTGACTGAAGGTGGTTGGACGAATCCAAGTTTCGTGCCGTAATATGCTGAGTAAGTTTTTTTATCTAAATGTATATTAAATTAAGTATAATTGTTTGGAAAATTTACCTTTGTTAAAAGAATATCATTTATGTGATGAAGTGAATGATAAAGAAGTTTTTTCTAGGACGTATCAGGAACTTCTAAGAAACCATCGATCAATTAATGTCGATGATGGTTACGAATTGATGAGTATAAATTAAGTGAACTAGCTCCTAATGATGGTGATGATGATATATAATGTCGTTTAGATGAAGTGAATGTTGATATGAACCATGAGATACATAATATGGTCCAATGTTATTGTTCCATGAATATCGACACCACATAAGGCACAATTTTAAACAAATGAGTTTGTGAAGACATATTCCACCACTCGTGAATGGGAGACAGTGAATATGTCGGTAACTAAGTCGAGGAAGAATTTTCAATTCCAATAATGCTGGTGGAGGGTATGTGTTTCAGTAAGAAAGATGATCTTTAATTAACATTATAGGGTTGGTCAATTATTAATAAGGTGGAATATTGCATCGTAGCTTTGAATAGATAGAAAATAAGAGTAGTTTCTGCTCAAAATGGTAGTTCAGTCATCCATGAATATGGCATTTGTATACAGGGCTGAGTAAACATCTCGGAGGCATATGGAAAATATCTTCCATGAAGAACTAACATGCATGCATAACTCTCATTCTAGCGATAAGACACCGATAATGCAATTCTCAATTTATAAGCTACTTCATATTGCCCAATATTAGAAGGCATATGGATCTCAAGGCGTAGGAGACTATAGGTCAAATTGAAGTGAAGTTCAACATAAAAGTTTCATATATGAAAGCATGGGATGCAAGATGGAAAACTATGAAGATAGTGTTTGGCAGTTTGGAGGAGTCTTACTAAACCATACATTTTTTTATGGATGTCATTGTGCCTTTGATACCTGAAACCGTTTATATGATACAAACATTTGAGAATCATAGCTTTGAAAGATTATTATTCTCGTTTGACCATTCGATAAATGGAAGGACCAACTATCATCCTATTATTTGCCTTGACGGGACATTCCTGTTAGGTAAATACCAAGGAACATTACTTATCATTGTGGGAATTGATGCAAATAATATATTGTACCCCATCGCCTTCGTGATTGTGGAGTCATAATGTGTTGATTCATAAATGTGGTTTCTAAGCCAAATGTTAATAAATGTCCGCAACAACATGTATTTTGGCAAAATAACACACTTAATAATTTTTAACATACACAACCATAATAATGTAAAATATGTATACACGCTTCATATTAAAATTAGACAAAGAAATAGATTGTTAATTCCTAAGCATCATATGTAAATGTGATTGGAGCTGTGTTTAAGTCAGACAATATTTCAGATGGACCTCAAACTCATATTGTAGGTCTTGCTAGTCCTCAATATTGAAGAATTGTTTAAGGTTACCGTTAGATAATAACTCCCTCATCCAATCTTTATAAAAATCAAGAATGAATTGGCTAAACCTCGAACACCAACCATGATATAAAATGACATGCTTAATGTCAAGATGGTTGCAGTCAATATATGATGGGGAATGACCACCATCTCTATAGCATTTCATCTCATGGTACAACATCTATAAGAAATGAGTGCTGACAATGTGACAATTTTCTTTCCGAGAGCTAAATTCAATATATTTTCATGCTGCGGTGTTTAAGAAATCTCTTATCTTGTATAATTTTACCCTTATTAACTCATCATGAAAATTTTGAAGGAATTCATACTCGTCTTCTAGCCATTCATGTATCCAACACCTAAATATCTCATTCTTACACCTTCTGCTCCAGCAGAGTGTCATCAGTTTGTGTTATACAAGCTTGTATTATTCAATTTGCATCATCAAACATTTCTTTAATGGAGACTTCTTTCAGCTTCTTCATACATGGCTAAAATTTTATGGATAACTCAAGTAATAACTCAATAAATATACTTCATGTCTCTTCTATGCACCCTTTAAATAACAGAGATTAATGATATTGAACCATAACTTACAGTCATATAACACATTAGGACTTGAATGGACCTTACAACTTTACTGGTCATTTGATGGGATAGGCTATTGCAAGCTACATGAAATGTTATTTCACATTAAATGAGATATTATAAGGTTCCTATGCTCTAAATGTCACAGGACATCTGAGGAATCCAATGGCCACAACAACTGTACATTATTTGCTTGTTATAGAGGAATCCAATGTCCACAAGAATTACACATTCAAATCCTATTTAATTAATTAAATATTTTACAAATACAACAAAGTGTAAACATAATTATAAATATAGATTACATTTTTTAAAAATAAAATTACGGACGACTTACCTAAAATAGAAAGTCGCCCGTTATACGGGCTACTCTGGAGAGTTTTGATTTTTTTTTCACATTGGTTAATCTCTTAATTAAATCATAAATGATGTTTAGTTCAAAAAACCCTTAAAAATTTTATGAGCAGAGCTACCGTGGAATCAAATGCACACATGAGCAGATTTAACATGAGGGCCGTATTGGCATAGCCCCCCACTGACCTCTTAATTAATGTCTAATTAAGCTATTTATAGTTTAAAAAACTAATTATGGTAATCATTAATTAAGGGGGAAAAACATTATTTCTTTCTCCCGTTCCACACTTTTTTCGCCGTTCGTCTGTTCCGCTTCTCCTTAAACCTACTTCCTCACCATCGTGCTCGGGGAGACTCCTGAGGTGGAGTCCCTAGGCTCTTTCATACTTTTAGTCAGGTATCATATTCCTAGTTTCATACATTGTTTTATATATATTTAAATGTCTGAATCAATTAAAAGCTTCCTTTATGTTCTATGAAATATGTGATTCATTTATTTATTTTGTCCTTTTGCTTTATCTGAGTACCTGGTGCCTAAAAAAATAAAGTGGCCACAAAGAATCTTTTATCATTATTGAGATATGGTGTAAGAAAAGCAAAAGGTAACAAAATAAATTAGAGATATAAAGATAGATGGTTAACACAGCTCACATTGGCCTATTGGTTAAGAGCTTAGGCTTTCAACTATGAGGTCTTGGGTTTGAGTCTGTGTATATGCGTGGTGTATGTGAGTTTGCCTTAAATAGCCTAAATGTCCCAAAAAAAATAGAGATAGTGAGGATGGATGTAAAATAGCACTCATATTTATTTTTTGTTGTATACAATGAATCATTAGTTTAAAAAATCTTAGATAAGTTTATACACTATAGGAAAATGCCTTATTATCATCAGAATTTTTTGGCAGATAAATATACGTCGGAACTTGTGACGACATAACCGACAGACCTATTCGATGGTGATTTTACGACGGCTTTTCCGTCGCTACGTTACCCGCAGCAAATACGCCAGTTTTGCACCGGTGAAATAAATAAGGCGGCACATACTCCGCCAGTATAAATTGGCAGATGTTCCGGTGTATTTTTCATCGGTGTAACTAAAACACGATGAGATGATAGAGGTGAAATTTCTACCGGTAAAATTACCGTCGGACAGTCCGCCAGAAAAATGCCATTGATAAACTTATATCGAGTGAACCCTATGGCTTCCTTCTCATTTCCTTTGTTCGACTTTGCTGCTTCGACGCTGTTCGACTTTTCTCATCGGACGCTGTCCCTCCTTTGACGCTGTTCGACATCGCTCCTTTGACCTTAGACTGTTCGATTTTGCTCCTTCGACGCTGTTCTACTTCGCTCCTTTGATGTTGTTCGACTTTGCTCCTTCGTCGCGGTTCGACTTCGCTCCTTCATTACAGTTCGACTTGCTCCTTTGTCGACTTCACTCCTTCAAAGTCGTTCGAATTCACTCCTTCTAAGCCGTTCGACTTCGCTCCTTCGAAGCAGTTCGACTTGCTCCTTCGTCGCTGTTCAACTTCGCTCCTTCGGCGCTGTTCGACTTTTGATGATGTTCCGTTTATACTAGATAAGTACTAGGTAACTTTCTCTACTTTGACTTCGCTACTTCGACTACCTAGCTTCCACATTAATGCTTACTTGTTTGTTGTGTTGGTAACTTGTTCGACTTCGCTCCTTCGACGACCTTCCCTTCATACTGGATCGAAAGTTACGACATTTTAATGGGAGCTCACTTGCTGTGTAGGTAACTTTCTTTATTTATCATGTAACGTTGTGCATTAATCATCATCATGTGTTGGAATTAGCTAGGTATATGTATAATATGTAGGAATTAATCATCATCTGATCAGTGGAGAATGAGTGTGTTAATTCCTATTTTTAAGAATAATGGGGATGCTCAGGAGTGTACGAATTATAGATGAATTAAGTTAATGTGTCATACTTTAAAACTATTGGAGCGAGTTACGGAGCGTAGGTTGTGACGTGATAATAATGTTTCTCAAAATCAATTTGGATTCATGCCGAGTAGGTCTACTATGGAAGACATACATTTATTGAGAGATTTTGATGGAGAAATATAGAGAGAATAAGGAGGATCTACATATGATATTTATTGATTTAGAGAAAGCATATGATAAAGTTCCAAGAGAAGTGTTATGGAGAGTTCTTGAAAGGAAAGGGGTTAATAAAGCTTATATTCAAAACATTAAAGTTATGTATGCATAAGATATTACTTGTATTCAAACACAAGGTGGTTTGACCAAGTATTTTTCCTATTTTGGTTGGATTACATCAAGGATCAGCCTTAAGTCTATATCTTGGATCTATTGTTCAAAGTGATGGTGAAATTGATGGGGATATTATCAACAAAATTTAAGTTTGATGGTTGAAGTGGAGGAATGCATCGGGCTTATTGTGCGATAGAAAAGTCCCCCTCAAACTTAAGGGGAAATTCTATAAGATGGTGGTGAGACCTACATTGCTTTATGGTGTCGAATGTTGGCCAGTAAAAGCGAAGTATAATTCTAAGTTAAGTGTTGCAGAGATGAGGATGCTTAGGTGGATGAGTGGCTTGACCCTTAGAGATAAGATACGAAATGAGCATATACGTGAAAAGGTTGGAGTAGTATATAATTTGATCAAAATTATGCTACTTGATTAGATAGATGTCCATCATGAGGCGAGTTCTCAGATGGTTGTAACCCTTTACATTAACGAAATTTGGCATTTTCAATTAAATGCACAACTTAAAACTATTGAAGCTTCATAGCAACATTAGTTCTAATAAATATTACAAATTTATCTAATATATCCAAATTATATTTAGGTCAATATATGGATATCAGAACTCAATGAAGTTGGATGTATAATCTATTGGCACAAGTACAAAAGACATTAACGGATGAATGCATTAGAGAACCAACTCATGTTGAATTTCATAGTCATACCCACAAGCGGCAGGATGACCAGCAATGGGTTGACTAGCGAGCGAGGAAAGCTTATGTAAGTATATAAGTTTCATTTTTGTGATGTTATGTATAAAATGTTTAAATTTTTATTAACTTTTATAGGATGAGTACACACGGCTTTGAGAGAGTCAGGTAGCAGCAGGTGAAGGTTCTTCTGGTGGATTAGCATAATATTCTAACTACCTCACTTGGTCGCAAGCGGTAGGAGGAATGCAGCACTGCAGAGTATACGGGTTAGGCTCGCAAGCCTATGCATATAAAGGACAGACATCTATGTTACGACTCAAGCTCACGAATTTTATATTTTTGATGATAACAAAAATATTTATATCGCATGGTATTTTTTATTCTATATTTGTTTGTGTGAATACTAACATTTCAGGAATACCATGCAACATCAAACAAAGAATTAGAGACCAATATTTGGTTGAATAATATTATATTGTAAAGAGTTTATAATATTTATTGATGTAATTTTTTATTTCTTGAGTCGAGTCCTGTAAGGGAGTATGCTTGGTTGGTGACCATGAACACACACACTCAAGGGGGTGAGATCTCGTCAAATCGAGAAGATCATGTTTTGAAGTAATCGTACTATACGATTTTGGATTGTCCAAGATGATCCTTTATGATATTAAAAAATAGCCACCAATGATAATTTAGGCAAGATTTTAAGATTCAAAATTTTGTTATAATCGTCCCGGATGATCTGGATCGTCTTGGACTATCAATACAAATCATGCCTAAATTGATTATGTGATTAGGGGATTAATTATGATAAAAAATTTCAACATGATCATCCTGGACGATCTGTATATCGTACATGATGATGTTTGCCGACATACTTGATTTTCCTAAATCATTCAGGACGAAATACCATAATTTCTTTTCTAATCACCCAGGACGATCCATAATATCATCCTAGATGATCTGTACAAATTTGTACTGATCGTCCTAGACTATCCTAATATCGTCCGGGACTATCGGGTCAAATTCTGCACATCGTACTAGACGATCCTGCAATCGTCTAGTATAATTTTTGGCGCCAGAATTGAGTTTTAAGGGTTTTCTGAAGCCCTCTTTTTAAGCACATCGTATGGAATGATCCTTCGATCGTCCTGGATGACATTTGGCACCGAAATTGATTTTTTAGGGTTTTTATAAGCGCCCTTTTAGGCACATCATACGGGATGATCCTACGATCATCCTGGACGATTTTTTGTCGACATACTTAATTTTTATGGTTTTTCAAAGCCATCTATTTAAGCTTTATCAAGGCACTTGATATGTGTATTTGACAGCTATTGAGGCTTGTTTCTTCTAAAGAAAACTTGAAGAGAGAGCTTGAAAGTGAGAGAGGAAAGGGTGAAGTTTGAGAGAGGGAGAAGATCCTTGGAGGGGGTTTCAAGGGAGTTTGGAGGGGTTTTCACATGGTTTCTCCATAAATCTTGTGCCTTAGTATCATCAGATTTAAGGTTCGTCTTGAGGAAAGTTATGGGAAGAAGAAGATCTCTTTGATGTCAAAGGACCCGGCTATTCTGCCGCACTAGGGAAGGTGGAAGTGACTTTGTAAGGGCTTCTCCACCTAGTTGTGGGGGTTAAAGGAGAGACACAGAGTTTAGTGAAATACTCGGAGGGTTCCTCCAAGGAGTAGACGTAAGTAAATGTTTGACCGAACTATTATAAATCTGGTGTGTTCTTTCCTTTATTATTTCTGCATTTAATTTCTGCACTTTGAATTTCTTTATGGTGAATATTGGTTTGGTTTGAGTTCGTGTTTTTTATTAAGAAATTTTTTAAAATACCAAATCACTCCCCCTCTTGGTTAGCCTTAGGCTAGTTCATAAGGGCTTAACATATCTAATGAACTTTTAAGTGGTATCAGAACGGGATTCATAAAATTAAGTTTAAAAATTTTTTGAATTTCCATCAATGGCTAATTTTTGTAATCGTAATATTGTGAAAGATTTTTCAATCACCAAACCACCTTTATTTGAAAATATTTCATTTGATTTTTGGAAAATTTGCATGTCTACTTTCTTGCAATCAATTGATTATCGAATGTGACATATGATTTTAACTAGTTATTCAGTACTGTCAGGTGTTATAGATGGAATTAAAACTAATATTCCTTTTAATCAATGGAGTAGGGAATAACAAATAAATGCTTAATTGAACGCTAAATCATTAAATTATTTTTTCTGTGCTTTAAATTCTGAAGATTGTATGTTAGTGTCCACGTACACTACTAGTAAAAAAATTGGGATAAATTACACAGTATATACGAAGGTACTAGTGAAATCAAGCAATTCAGATTGAATATTTTAATGCATAATTATGAACTATTTGTATGAAACCTTATGAGATGATCTTAAACATGTATATTAGGTTTATTCAAATTATGACATCATTACATGCATTAGGTAAAGAGTTTTCAAACTTTAAAAAGTTAATAAAATTCTACATTGTCTACTTGATAAGTTTGATGCTAAAGTTGTTTCTATTTGTGAATCAAAAAATTTGAATGAATATTATATTGATAATTTGATTGGCTCACTCATTGCCTACGAGCAAAATTTGAATCAAAGACTTATGGATGGAGCTGAAATGACAGTGCTAAAAGATGATGACACAAAGAAAAGTGACTTAGTTGGTGAGGAAAGTGATGACTTAACAAGAAAATTAGAAAGCCCACTAAAGCACAAGAAAAAATATCAACAAAAGTGGAACATAGGTAAAAATTGTAAGAATATTAAGATTTGTAGTGACGTTATTTGCTTTGGTTGTAGGAAAGCTGGACATTTAAAAAATCAATGCCCTAATTTGAGAACTCTTCCTGCAAAAGAAAAGGGTAAATCTAAGCAAATTGCAAAAAGGGCAAATTATAAAAAGCAAAAAATCTCCTAGGAAAACCTAGCTTCTGAATCATCAGACCAGGAGCAAGATGATGTTTAAACTCTTATTTATGTGCTTATTTATTTGTGTATGCATATTTTTATTCGTTGTTTTTTTTTCTATGTTTTCCTTAGGTTTATTTTTTTTCTTTCCTTTTTGTTATGTTAAAATTTTAAATTTATCTTTACTTTTTTTGTAAAGTTTTTTTTCTAATCAACACACACATATCACTTTTTTATTTCCAATATACTTTAGAAAATTAAATCTTTTTTAAAGATCATTTTATTTTAAAATAAAAATTTTACCTTCTATTTTTCTTAAAATTTTACGTAAGTTATGGTTGACTTCTCCAAAAATAATCAAAAGAATGAAACTCATGATTTTGTCTCTCTTTCTCTTTTTTTAAAGAGGTTATCTTACTTTTGATTCAAAATCTTTATCATATTACAAATTAAATTCTGAAATTAAATTTTTTCATCTTCCTGCATTTTATCTATGCATAGAAATTTCTTGCAAGTTGTTGAATCCACCTTATAATTTTCCTAATCAAGTATTCATTTTATCAATAGAATGGGTTTGCTTTAGATTTTAAAATTTCAGAAAGGCGGCATATTTGATTGAAAAAAGTGGCCAATGAAGTCAAATCAAAAAATGCATAATGATGCCAAATTAAAAAAGATACACAAAGTGTATCAAAAATTAAAAGATGCGCAAAGTGCGTCAAACAACTAACAAGAGGCATAAAATGAGCCCACAAAAATAAGCTTACCTTTCTTGTACTTCTTAAAATTTAAGAAAACCCTTGATATTTTTTATACTTGAGCTTGAAAATCATGATTCCTGATTCACCAATTTTTGCATTAATCTTCTATTAGATCTGTTTCATGAAAAGAGTTTTGAAAATATTACTATTTTTTTTTCTAATTTGTTCCTTGATTTAAATATTGAATAAAAAAGTTTTTTAGCATTTAAAAGAACTTGAGCTTGGATTAATAATTTTTGAATTTCTAACTTTTTGGGGTTATGCGTTGTCAATATATTCCTTACTAAGTGATGGAAAAAAAAAATTAAGAGGTAATTTTCTTATTTCAAGAATATTTGATTTGTTTTCTTCACCACATCAGGGAACGTTTTGTTCATTTTTTTTATTGTTCTGATTGTTTATGCCCCTCCTCTTTTTGATAATGTCAAAGGAAGAGAACATACTATTGCATTTATTTTTATTTTTTTTAAAAAAATAAAAACAAAAAATTAAATTTTTTCCCCTAATGTTAAATTTTTATTCTAATGAGGGAGAGTTTTAGAGAAAATGCTTTTAGTCTGCAACTTCACCAGTAATATTTGCAATCATCAAAAAAGGGGAGATTGTTACGACTCGAGCTCACAAGTTCTATATTTTTTATGATAACAAACATCTTTATATCATATATTATTTTTATTCTATATGTATTTGTGTGAATAATAACATTTCAGGAATACTATGCAATATCAAATAAAGAATTAGAGCTCAAGATTTGGTTGAATAAAATTATGTTATAAAGAGTCTATAATATTCATTGATGTAATTTTTAATTTCTTGAGTCAAGTCCTATAACGAAGTATGCTTGCTTGGTGACCATGCACATACACACTCAAGGGAGTGAGATCTAGTCAAATCCAGAAGATCAAGTTTTGAACTAATCGTACTGGATGATTTTGAATCATCTAGGACGATCCTTTATGATCTTGGAAAATAGCCGTCAATGATAATTTAGGCAAGATTTTAAGATTCAATTTTTGTTTGAATCATCCCGAATGATCTGGATCATCTTGGATGATCTGGATCCTCTTGAACGATCAATACAAATCATGCCAAAATTGATCATGTGATTAGAGGATTAATTATGGTAAAATTTTTCAATCCGATTGTCCTGGACAATCTGTATATCGTACAGAACGATGTTTGCCGACATATTTGATTTTCCTAAATCGTTCAGGACAAAATACCATAATTTCTCTTCTAATCATCCCTGGCGATCCACAATATCATCCTGGACGATATGTATAAATTTGTACTGATCGTCTTGGTCTATCCTAATATCTTCCGGGATTATCAGGTCAAATTTTGCACATCATTCTAGACTATCCTACGATCGTCCAGGATACTTTTTGGCACTTGAATTGAATTTTTAGGGTTTTCTGAAGCCCTCTTTTTAAGTGCATTGTACAGGACGATCATTCGATCATCCTGGATGATATTTGGCGTCGAAATTGAGTTCTTAGGGTTTTTAGAAACGCTCTTTTTAGGCACATCTTACAGGACGATCTTGCATCATTCTAGATGATTTTTGTCGACATACTTAATTTTTAGAGTTTTTTATAGCCCTCTATTTAAGCTTTGTCAAGGCACTTGATATGTGTCTTTGATAGCCATTGAGGCTTCGTTTCTTCTAGATAAAACTTGAAGAGAGAGCTTGGAAGGGAGAGAGGAAAGGGTGGAGTTTGAGAGAGGGAGAAGATCCTTGGAGGGGGTTTCAAGGGAGTATAGAGGGGGTTTCACACGATTGCTCTGGCAAGCTTGCGCCTTAGTACCATCAGATTCAAGGCTCGTCTTGAGGGAAGTTTTGGGAAGAAGAATATCTCTTTAGTGTCAAAGGACCCAGCAACTGTGCCGCATCGGGGAAAGTGGAAGTGATTTTAATTATTAGGGCTTCTCTACCTAGCTATGGGGGCTAAAGAGAGACACTGAGCTTAGTGCAATACTCGGAGGGTGACTTCGAGGAGTGGACGTAGGTCAAGGTTTGACCGAACCACTATAAATCTGGTGTATTCTTTCCTTTATTATTTTCATATTTAATTTATGCACTTTGGTTTTCTGTGTGGATGAGTAGAACAGGTATGGAAAGCACAAGCTGATTGGTAGATGCAAATGCAGCAGCAACAGATGCATATGTAGTAGCAGCAAGCTCAAATTTTAGAAGAAATGTAAAAGATGAGGGAGCAGATGAGTAGTGAGAGGAGTAGAGCATCCGTTGAGGATGAAACTAAATCAGAGTAGATGTTTTTATCTATTTTACTGATGTGGACATCTGTTTTTATTTATTTTTTGTCATGTTTATATATTTGTTGTTTGAAAATCTTATTTATGTTTATTATGTACTTGTTTAGTTATTTGTTATTTGGACATATTTAATTATATATTTGGTGATATTCTTGATCAGAAGTTGATGTATAAATGCATATTGTGTTGTATTTTCTTTTATGTAGGTTTAATTGTATAAATCACTTTTCAAAGAGAGGAAGGTTTTTTTTTTCTTTTTGCTACAAGTTTCCGACGGATATTCCGTCGGAAACCTGTAGGTAAGACGATACAAGAGGTTTCCAGTGGATATTTCGCAGGACATTTGTGACGGGTCTTTCGCTGGTACCTTCTAACGGTAGTGATCCATCAGTTTGTTTCCGTCGTATTGTCTGCCGGCATTTCCGGCGCATTCTTGCCACCACAAAATCCGACGGAAGATAAGGATGAAACTGACACCGAACCATGCAAATATTCCGCTTGTATTCCGTAGGAAAATTATTCCGGCGAAAAAAATACGATGGAAAAAAGTTTCTCACATGTAATTTACCATCGCATGAATTTTCGTCGGAATTCCGCCGGAAACCTATATTTTCCGGTGCATTTTGATCTTTATCGGCAAATTAAGACCACCGGTAAAAGCTGCTTTTCTTGTAGTGATATCATTAGTTAAAAAAGTTTAAATAATTTTCATATCTGAGATCTAATCTTGATATATTTATGATGAAAAGTAAATATTTAAAAGAAATTAAATAGTGGTTCTTTATTTAATTTGTACTAGATTTTGAGACAATAATATATTTTTTGTAATATCTTAAGATTTTGATTAAACAATTTTTACTTTCTATTAATATTTAAAAATTATATTGTTAGATTATCACAGTTTTTTTTTTAATTGTTTGGAGTCATATAAATTTCTTAGAAGATTGAAAAGTTTTGAAACAAGTAACTTAAGACATCATGTTATTTTTTATACTTTATTATATCTTTTAATGTATAAATTTGTTAAATATTTTTATTCAACTTAGATATGGAGAGGTATTTTAAAAGAAATTTTTTATATAGTAAAACAATGTACATTTTAAAATGGGTTGATTGATCTTTCTGTTGATTCCAGATTGAGGAAAAAAAATTGGAGTATCATCCAAATGAGAGGGATAGTGTGCTGATATATTATTTATTGAAAGAACCGTGTCAATCACATGATCATGAATTCACGTGTGCATAAGTTACAGATAAATTTTGTATATTTAATCATGTATGTTTTGATTATCATAAAGCTTGATTAGAATATAGTATAATGAATGATGTAGTTCATTGTTTATTTTATTATCTTTACAGATCATAGATTGGAGAATAAGCTAATGGTGATAGTTTCGACATAAAGGGTTTTAGAAATTTAAAAAAAAAAAAGATAAATTTCATATTTATATTTGTAACATGAATAGTGCACATAACATTACTAGATGAAAATATGAAGATTAAATGAATCAAAAAAGAAATATCATATTTGATTTTAAAAAACCTTCTCATCAAAATAAAAAATATTATCATACACGATTAAATGCAAGGGTTAATTATGTACGTTTTCTTTTTACAGCAGGGGTTAATATTCCACTAGCATGATGAATTAGAGTATTCTAATAATTAAGAAAAAAATTTAAACTACTACGCTTTCTTGCTAGCCACAATTAAGGCATAAGTAAAGTTGTTTTTATAATGCTTCTCGAAATAATAAACTAATAGCTCCAAAAATTCAAAAAGAAATCACATAAGCTGCTACAATTGCGATTTCAATATTATAATCAATGAATTAAAAATGATGTATTCACAATTTTACTTGATGAATCTCGGGATATATTAGTTAAAGAATAGATTGTTATCTTACATTATGTTGATACATGAGGATGTGTTATTGAGCATTTTCTTAGAATTATTTATATAAAAGACACAAAAACTCCAACATTAAAGATGGTTATTGATGCACATTTTATGAAGTATGGATTGAGTATGGCACAGCTACATGGACAAGATTACGATGGAGCAAGCAATATGTGGGGTGAGTTTAATAAACTAAAAATATTGATCATGAAAGAAAATCATTCAGCTTATTATGTACATTATTTTGTACAAGAACTCAAACTAGTATTAGCTACAGTCCCAAAAAATTATGTCAATGTCACTTCCTTCTTTAATATTGTGACTAATTTGTTAAATATTATTGGTAGTTCATACATAAGAAGAGATATATTAAGAGGAAAGCATTATGAGAAAATTGTTGAGCAATTGAAAAGTTGAGTTACAAAAGGTTGAGGTTTAAAGTAAGAAATTGCTCTTCAAAGACCAGAAGGCACTCATTGGGATTCCACTACAATTCATTCATCAGTTTGATTCTTCTATTTAGGTTTATAACAGATGTTCTTGAGATAGTGATAAATAAGCGATTTAACAGTGAGCAAAAATATGAAGCATATTCCCTATTTGAATTTCTTTTCAATTTGCATATGAGAAATACCATATTATGAGTTATAATGAGTTATCAGATATACTAAAAAGAAAAGATTAAGATATTATAAATATCATGACTTTGGTAAAGTTTCTAAACAAAGACATTAAAATATGAGAAATGATGGATGAAACATTTTGTTTAAAGAATTTGGATTACTTTCTAAGAAGAATAGCATAAATATTTCAAAAAATGACTAATACATTTGTGAAGCGAGGAAGATCAAGGCGTCATACTAAAAGTATATATCAAGTAGACATCATTATCAAATCAAATTATTTTATACTGTTATATATATATGCAACTTCAAGAGCTCAATAACTGATTTGATAAAATTAATATAGAATTGCTTATGTGTGTGACATGTTTGAATCAATGTCAATCATTTTTTTTTTTTTTTTTTTTTTGATAAAGAACAATTGTTATGCCTAGCAAAATTTTATCCGTCAAATTGTTCAAAAATGTATCTCATTATACTAAATAATTGAATTTAAAATTTTATTGTTGATATGAGATCGAATGATGCATTATGAATTTAAAAGGAATTGAAGAACTTGCTCATAAAAAGTTGATACTAAGAAGAAATATATTTATTCTTTGATGTTCTTACTTATAAAACTTGTTCTAATATTGTCAATAGCTATGACAAGAGTTGAATGATTATTTTCTTCTATGAACATTATAAAGAATCGTTTATGCAATCTTATGAAAGACTCCTGAATGAATGATTGTTTACTTAATTGTGTTAAAAATGATATATTTAATAGTATTAGCAATGAATATATTATACAATGATTTTAAAAAATGAAGAATCAGCTGGAGAAATTATATATGATTTTAATAAATGAAGAATCCTCATTTTATTTCCTCACTAAAAAAAAAACTCTCTCATACTTCATTTATTTTAGCCTGTTAGTTGGAAGGTGACATTTTATAATTTAATAATTCGCTGGAAAAAAAACAATCATCATCGTCCACACCAGCACGACAAGATGGGTCAAAATTTCTGACAGACCACAAGCAAAAAATACCACCGCACATCATTAAAAAAATGGCAATTATAGATTAGCAGCTAAGATTTTCCCAAAAAAAAAAAAAAAAATTAGCAGCTAACAAGGACTAGGAAGGAAGTATATTCCCTGCGCTACCGGTTCCACCACTCCTCGAGTATGTATATTTTTAAAATTTTTAGAGGAAAAATAATAGATAGAAAAAAAATAAAATTTTATGGAGTAGAAATAATACATATAATCGATCACATGATAGATAAAGCATTAAAATTTAGGAATTTTTACATATATAACACTTCAAACTAGTGTAAATACATATTCAACACTCAAAGTTTTGTATTTACTTATATACCAACTAAAACCCACATTTTCATCTATTCTAACACTCTGGTATAACCCCCGTCAAAAATCCCTTCTCCCGCCTTGCGATCTCTCGCCTGGACGAGCTCGAGGGAAACTCCGGTCACTACGCGAGACTCTCCCGCCGTGCGATATCTCTCCTGGACGAGCTCAATGTAATATACGATCACTACGAGTTGTTCAGAGGTTGGCATCATAAACATCCAACGTATTTTGCAGAGTTTCTAAACCAGCATGACCATTGTTGTTCAGAACTTGGACATCAAGAAGATCTGACCACAGATGGCCCAAAACTAAGTGAAGAAGGTTTATCTGCATGTCCATCCTGAAGTAGAGATAACAAGTCCAATTGTTGTGAGGGTTGGAAGACTTGGGAAGCTTGAAAAGAAGTGAGGAGTCTCTCCCAGATAAGAGAGAGAGAAAAGGGTATATTAGGGCATTCTTTCGTTGCTCTAATAATCTCATATGGGCAAGCATATAGCTCCACTATTCCCACTTTCTCCCACAATTTAAGGTGAATCAAGAGACTCATCATCACCGTTCATCTCCTGAACGATGGCGAGGAGGATGAGGAAACAGGGTTGGTCGTGGAGGCAGAAGCTTACTTCGCGCAGCTGAGAGATTGTTGCATCTGAGAGAGCACATGGAAGCAGTCGAGCAGACTCAGCTTGCGAACCTAGCAAAAGAGAAGCAGGATTTTTTAAGGGGGGGGGGGGTTAGAATAGATGAAAATGTAAGTTTTAGGTGGTATATAAGTAAATATAGAACTTTGAGTGTTGAATATGTATTTACACTAGCTTGAAGTGTTATATATGTAAAAATCCCTAAAATTTATTAACAACACATTATAACATTTTTTTTTAGTATTGTGCAAAATTTGTCCTCTAATATAATTCATTGTAATTATTATTATTATTTTTCTCTATGGTATAACTTCTCACTTAAATTACTTGTTTCGAATACATTATATACCAAAAAAATTTATGACAATTTCAAAATATTAATCTAAACATTTCATAAATTTCTTTTAATTTACAACACCAAATATCATACAATTTTATTTTATTTTTTGGGGGAAAGTATCATACTATTTTAGTATTATGTCACTAACTTTAAAAGAAATTGCATTAATTACGACAATTTAAATGTTGCAATTGATGCAATTTGTCACTATTTAAATCTTTGTTAGACATAGTGCTGTAATATTTCTTTGCAAAGGTTGGTAAATGGCTTTGAAAGCCCTTCGCGACGAACAACGAGCACAGCGATCTTGCAGCGATTCTAGTTTTAGAACAACTGCTAATCTTTTTATGACGGTTAAAATTGTTGCAAGAGATTAACTAATATGCAATGAAGTTTGGGTAAATTTTCAAACTTCAAATTTTTTTTTTTATCATGCAGGCTTAATCATACTGGTCTGATTAATTTTCAAACTTCAATGTGACTTGTCTTTAGCCATTGCAGTGAAGAAAATTTTCATTTGTTTTTTTTTTCCAAAGAAAATTCCATTAAACAAGAGAAACATTACAACAATAGCCCAAAGAAGAAGAAATGCTACATATAAGAAAGTTACATATAGAAAAAAGAACAATTCATGACTGGCCGAACAACTAGATCAAAATCCACCTGATTGTCGGGCTAGGGCCATCCAAGGAGAAAAAAAGAGCCAAACACAAAGAATCCAAGGCCAAGAGGATTACCAAAATCAAAGACCAAAAGATCACCAAGGTTGCAACCAATCCCGACCATCCACGGGGCATGCAGAAGAACTGTTTCGTCATCGTCCAATACCAAAAACATACAATGACAGGCAAGGGAGTCAAGCAAACGAACTCCAAACTAGCCCAAAACACAAATCCCAAGAGCAGCAAGGAATAATAAAGATACAGCCTAGCAACCGAAATCAAAAGAATAAGGAGAAAACCTATCTCCTATATATTTGCAATGACGTCGTTTTCCACCAAGAGAGAAAGAGGGACCCAAAGCCCCAGAGATATCCAAACCATACGAGCCTTGTAAGGCCCCAACTTCATCATCCAGATCGCACGAAGAATCCATCTAGTCATCCAACCAATCAATTTGTCGTTAACATTAATCAACCAAATAATATTTCTTTTTTGCTAACACCATCTAATTATTTAGAATGTAATTTAGGTTTCATTTGGAACAGCTTTTTTTCTGCTTTATGATGCAGCTTTTTAGTACAAAAATTTTAATTTTTATACTAAAAAATTACTTAAAAAAAAAAAGCCTAAAGCCTTAATTAATAAAATATGATGACAAATGAAATATTTAGAGCCGTTAACAGTAATCAATCCCCTTCATTTTGCCCTCCTCATGACAAGTTTCAGTACAAGTGGAGAGCATGTCCACGCTAAAGGAGAAGAGCTTGCCAGGAGTTGGACATTTGGACACGGGAAATCGACACTAGCCTCCAAATCATAGAAACAAGTGGAGGAGAAGATACAAGTTCTGAGTTTCCAACGTGTCTTTCGGCTGGCCTCTATCTTCATCGTCTTAATTCATTCTTCCATTTCCTTATTATGAGCAAGAGTTAGAGACAAGAGAGACCAACTCTAGCTGCCGCTCAGCTTTAAATTAAGCTTCATACTCTTTTTTCTTTCTTGAAAGCTAACTAGTAGTTTCAGAGTCCCACTGCAACACAAAGAATAGCAGAGAGAGAGAGAGAGAGAGAGAGAGAGAGAGAGAGAGAGAGATTTGTTTTGCTTGTGAGTCACGATAGTCTTGATCGATCTTGAGAGCAACGCTTCATGCGATGAGTACTTCGGGATCATCGTTATATTACTATGAAGTCTGCAGCCTTGCAGCAGGAATCGCTGGTAAATCTCCTATTTGCTCTGTCTATATCAGTACTATATTACCACAAAAAGTAGCCTTTGTTTCTTTCTGCAGATTTTTGGCTGAAAATGGGCGACTTTCTGCCGGAAAAATTTTCTGGTCGAACTACGCTGCCTGTAAAACCCCCCTTAAAAATGGTGTATAGGAAGCCAAAATTCTTCAGAAAAGTCTTTTATGTTGGATGAATCGACTGTTAGTACTTTTTGATGGGTATCTCGCTGAAACTTCTGGCGCCCAATGATCTATTTATTGGCAAAATATTAGCTAATAACTTGAAAGATTTTATTTTACAGCACTTTACTTTAAGTAAATCATCAAAACAAGATCAGTCAAATATAATAGAGTGTATGACAAGAAAACTAACTGGTGACATTTAAAACAACATAAGAACATACATGCATGATTATATATTAGCTTGTAGATGCTTAGTTCTACTAACTATTGTCGATGCACCCTCTCTCGGTCCATCCCCTACATAAACAAGATGGGGGTATAGGAATGATGTGCATCATAAGCTATGTTTTGGAAGCTTAATATATAAATTTATCTTACTTACTGTTTTTTGCTGCTTCTTAAAACAGCTTTTAGGAAAAAAAATTAATCTCATGCTAAAAAATATTTTAAGAAACAATAAAAAAATTGTCTCAAACAAAGCCTAAAAGTGTGTTTCTATTTGTTTTGTTTTCTCTTTGTTTTTATTTGGAGAAGTTTATACTTTTTCATTTATGATTTTAAAAGCTCATTTTTCTATCATAATCTTAAAAATGCTATTTTTTTAAAAAAAAATTAAGATGAAATTTAAAAATAGTAGTGTAAAAACTGTCTTCAAAACGTACATTATTTTTATTAACTATTTTTCTTTTAACATAAAAACATTCAATAAACTCCCCCAAATTAACCTTCATCATATACTTTATATAAATTTCCTGACTTAATACATAACTCGAGCGGCACATCTTCACGAAACCACTCGGGACTGCCGGGTCACGGGTCAGATTCGGGTCAACCCGGAATTGACCATGCACTATTTGATTCGACCCGAACCCAACTCATTTTTACAAACGGGTCAATTTTTCAGACTTGAACCCGACCCGCTTCGGGTTTGGCTCAAATCGAACCCAACCCGCATAGAGGAAACTTTCTCCTTCGTGAAGTTAACTTTTGATCAGAAGCAACAACGAGAGTTCGCTCGGATGGGAGCTCGGAAGCAATAATGGGAGCTCGAAGCAACTGACTGCCGAGTCACCGTCTCCACCACTTTTCCTTCGTTGTTGTTCAACTTCGCTCCTTGGACTACATTCCCCTCTAGTCGGATCGAAAGTTACAACATTTTGATCGGAAGCAACGACTGGAGTTCGCTCAAAAGCAGCGACGAGAGCTCGGAAACAACGACCTCCGAGTCACCATCTCTGACAGTTTTCCTTCGTTGTTTTTCTTCTTCACTCCTTGGACGACGTTCCCTTCCGATCAGGTCGGAAGTTACAGCATTTTGATCGGAAGCAACGACGAGAGTTCGCTTGGAAGCAATGACGGGAGCTCGGAAGCAACAACGGGAGCTCGAAAGCAACGACGGATGAGTCACCGTCTCCAACACTTTTCCTTTGTTGTTGTTTAACTTCGCTCTTAAAATGTTGCAACTTCCGATCCGGATTGGAAGTTGCAACATTTTGATCGGAAGCAACCACGAGAGTTCACTCGCTGTGAAATAACTTTCTCTGTTTCATGCGCTTCTTCGGCCAAATCTCGTAAATACGCTGAACTATAGGATTCCGGGTCAAAATCGATCATTCTCGTGTTTCCGGGTCAACCCAAACCCGACCTGGAATTTGAAACGGGTTGAAAACCATGACTTGAACCCGACCTGTTTTGGGAATCCGAACCCGAAATTTTTGTGTCGGATTCGAGCCGGATTTTCGGGTCGTGTCAATATTTGACACACCCCTACATTTATATGATATAAGTAAACATATTACATAGTCAGATTGAGCTCTATCACTCCAAGTTTGTTTTTTTTTTTTAATTAGCTCTATCACTCGACCTACTTATTTGTTCATGGTATTAGGTAAGCCAATAAAGTCGCTTCTGTAATATGAAAATAACTTATGGATATCTCTGAATTATAAATTTGTTGAATAAAAATCTCCAATTCATGATGTTTATATGCATCCATGAGAATACTTCGGAATGATTAACCTTTCTCCAAATTTGATGCCTATACATACATTTTCTTCTCCTGATTTGTCTTAGTCATAATAAATATTTCATTTGGTTGTAAATATTTTCATTAGAATTCAAAATATGATCATATTTGAAAGCATTGCAATTGTTCTCACATTGTTTCTTTTCTGATACTGTTTTGCGTTATGCAAATGTTACAGGCAACATCTTCGCTTTTGTGCTCTTCCTCTCTCCAATGTGAGCATATAAAGCTTCTTTTCTAATATACCTGCACATAATACAAGTGTTTTATCTGATCAGTTATATTATGATGATTTTCTTATCAGACCAACTTTTAAGAGAATAATAAAAAACAAATCGACAGAGCAATTCTCTGGGTTACCTTACATTTACTCCTTCCTCAACTGTTTGATCTGCGGATGGTATGGGCTTCCATGGGTAACCCATGGCGCCATACTCGTTGCTACTGTGAATTCATTTGGAGCACTTTTCCAACTATTCTACTGCATTCTCTTCATCATCTATTCTGAGAAAGGAAAGAAAGTAAGCCATTGATCTCTATAATTTCCCTCAGTCATCTCTGCTGTTTGCTTATTCTACTATAATTATTCAAAATAGTCTCTGGTTTTATTCATATATTATAATTATCTAATTTAATCCATTGGCTTTACAAAATTTGTATCAATTTAGGCTTCATTTGAGAAATTTTCTTACTATTTTCTACAACAGGATTCTAGCACAAAAATTTCATGAAAACAGTAAAAAAGTCATGGTCAAAAGCTGTCTCAAATGAAGCCTTGGCCTCTGATAATGTAGGATCTGTATAGTCAACGAATTAAATTGGATTAATGTGATATACTTATTATAAATTGATCATATACGAATAATGTCGGCTATTTTGAACCATTTTCGTGTATTTATATATGGGCATTTGATATTATACAAGCCATTTGAGTTCAACAAGGATCAAGTACAGTCCTGTTCAGTTTTTTTTTTTAATAAATAACTGAATTGATGAACTATACAGTCACTTCATTTTCATTTCATCACAAATTCCTTTCTTAATCATTTATTTTTACTGAATTTTTTCTTAACCTTTTGCTGCAGGTAAACGTGTCTGTTTTACTTGTGGGTGTACTATGTGCCTTTGCCTTGATAGCTTCTGTGAGCCTTGAGTTATTACAAGGCAAAGCACGACAGAACTTTGTTGGATATCTCAGTATAGCTTCTCTAGTCTCCATGTTTGCTTCACCCCTTTCCATTATTGTAAGCCCAAAATCCCACAAATGAATCTAACCATCCTTGCATTCAATTTCAATATTATTTTTTATGATTAATTCTCTTTGCTTCTCCTACTGCTTTTGTTCCAGCGTTTGGTGATTCGTACGAAGAGTGTGGAGTTCATGCCTTTCCACCTCTCGCTTGCAACCTTCTTCATGAGCATCTCATTCTTTGCGTATGGAGTTCTTCTGCATGATTTCTTCATATATGTAAGAGAAAAGCAAGAGTAGAACTGACTTTATCTTTTATTTTATTAATTTTATAAGGTTACGTTGATATTTGAACTTTGTTTTTTGTGGATTCAGATCCCCAATGGCATTGGGACAGCTCTGGGGACGATGCAGTTGTTATTCTATTCATACTTCAGCAAGAAGGCGATAGAGCAGTACAAATTGCCATTGATTGTATCGTGATGTATATATTTTGGGCTTATATTAGTTTTTTCCTATATATTTTTTATTTTCTAAGAAAGGTTGTGTGATTCTTGAGGGTTCTATTTGTAATAAATGGGGTACATGTAGAAATATGTGGTTTTGTGGTATAGCTAGTGTTGATGTGGTTGAAATTGTTGATAAATTAGGAAAATTATTGGAGTGTTAAGAGGATTTTGTAAGCTTGATTTGGTCCTATGAAGGCCTTGTTTCGATATAATTGTCATCCCCCAAAGTACTTTTTGAAATAAATCTCTCCTTTGAAATGTGAGCATTAATCAATATGTAATTGCAATCTATCTTGGAAAGGAAAGAAGAAATCCTACTTCTTTGTCAAATAGAAAAACTTATATTTGGAGGGAACATCAATATAATCTTTTGTCTTTTGCGGGTTGATTTTATGTTGAATTTGTTGAATACAAATATTTCATAGGTATTTCACCTAATTGTTGCATTTAAATGTGGTATTTGCTAAGAAGATCATGTGTTTAAAAGAAGGCTGGCCTTGTTAAAGGCATGAAAAACTTAAATAAATTCTATTAAATATGTACTATGGGCTCCTAAAATTTTGAGTCTCTACTTCTTTGCATTTTGAGAGAGTTTTAACAGATATATTCCGTGTTTAATTTTTTGAAGGTAGATTAGACTGAAGACAAGACATTATCTAGAGATTTTTTTTTTCTTATTTTACAAGGATTTTAAGATGAGAGTTTAGGTTTCTCATAGACACAAACTCCTATAATTATTTATGTGCCCTGGTGATGAGAAAACAATTTTGATTAAGGCTAGTTGTTAGATAGTCATCTTCTATTAGGTAGTTTGCATACCACGTGGCAAGCGATTTTGAATTATTTTTATAGAAAAATTTTGATTTAGGCTAGTTGTTACATATTCACCTTCTATCAGATAGTTTGCATACTATGTGGCAAGCAATTTTGAGTTATTTTTATAGAAAATGTAGGGTAGTCGTTGCTACCCATTGGGGACATATTTGGGGCTATTTTAGCCCCCGTTCTACCTTGATTTTTTCTTTTCATCTCATCTTTCTAATTTCCCTCGAAAAACTCTTTATATTTTGATTTCAAGTGGCAAAATTAGTATTTATGTTGAGGAATGATTTATTTCTTTGAAAACGGAAATGCAATTTCACCCATGGCATTTTAAACTATTTTTCATTTTGACGATGAAATTTGATTAGTAAATTTTTTGATATGTTTAACTGTTATTTTGATATTTTAGAATTGAAAAAGATTGTTTGGTTGAATGTATGGGTTTTCTTGAACATATTTGTAACTCATAATATTTCTCTATTGCCTAATAAAAGGTCACACATGTAATTAATTTTATCTCTTATAATCAATTTTTTCAGCATGTTAGTGCATGTATTTTATGTGTATCATTATATCAATTAATGTATCAATACATGTATCACACTTGCATCATCATGTATGTTAATTAGTCATTATATGTATTACAAATACATATCATGTTCAGGTATATCAATGCTATGCATACTATCATATTTAAGTGTGGTATCATCATATTCAAATATATCAGTATTTCACGTTCAGGTGTATCAATATAATGTTTCATATCATATTAGAGATATCGCCATTATACATCAATCTAAACTATGGATCATATCACATTGAGAGCATTATTGAGTACAACAAAAGAAGAATCATGTAATAGCATAATGTATATAACACTTGACTTTTTGTTAAATCATATTGTATGATTCACTTCATATTTTATGATATATATATGATATTTTCATAATTTCAAAAAATCAAATGGCATTAATTAATCAAATTTTAAAAATAACTATTTTTCTAACTAATCATATAGTACGATCTATATCATACTGTATGATTAGCTGTTTCAAATTCCAGCCATTAAAATTTTGATATTTTAAAAAATAGGCAAATTCAAAATTTGTAATTTTAATACAGGATGAAGCTATTCATGCAATACAAAACATGATTTTGTTTATTACTATTTACTTATTTTTGAATTTGAAATCAAGGGACCGAATTAGAGCATATATCGTACTGCACAATCCGAATCATACGTACAATATGATAAGTATAAATAATGTATTATTTTATGTATTATATTTTCATTGAAAGTGTGCTATTTTAGTGTTATTGTGTAGGAAAAAATACAAAAAAAAGTACAAAATTCAAGTCTCATCTAACACCACAGCGTCCGACAAATCAATGCCGTAGCGCCATCAAAGGCACCACTAGGAGTTGTCATTATTGCGATATGGCGTTAAAAGGGCAAAGGGAAGGAATAAATTAGAGATATTGAGAGAGAGATGATGAAGTTAAATGTAAAATTGTTCTCATATTTATTTTTTGCTAGATACAATGAATCATTAGTTAAAAAAGGCTTAGATAATTTTCATATGGGATCCAATCTTAATATATCTAAGCTGAAAAGTAAAGCTTAAGTTTATTATCAAGATTTACTAATACTAAAATAAATTAAATAGTTGTTCTTTATTTAATTGGTAATAATTTTTCTAACCATGTTTATTAATATAATTTTTGCACTATTTTAGGATTTAGATTTTTCTTTTTTCTGTTAATGTTTGAAATTATTGTCAGATTATCACAATTTTTTTTTACTTCAATAATTTGGAGTCGTCTAAATTTATGAGAAAATTGATAAGCTTCAAAATAAGTTGACACTAGTAGCAGAGCCAGTATTTATAAAGAAATATTTACGCGATCGTATGAAATCGTACCCTAAACTACTCGATAAATAACTATCAACTTATACTGAAAAAGATATACTTAATAGTATTGATCATGACATGATTATACAACGATTTCAAGAAATGAAGACACGATGGGAGAAATTATATATAATATGTAGGATGAGTTTCAAGATTTAACATTCTCAATTATAAGTTTTTCCCATTATCATATTTTCTATCTTTTTAAATTGAGTTTGATGATTTAAAAAAAAAAAACTAAAACTGCCTATGACGGTCCCAAGTTCAAATGAAAAAGGTTGAGAGATTTTTTTTTTTAATTCAATAATTTGTGCCCCAAATGAAAAAAATTTTGCCTCCGCTCCTGTGCCTCTGTAGCTAGTTGAATTCTAGGATTTCCACATATTGCGATGAGCTTAGCCTATGTTGAATCAGGTTTGGTAGAATTGTCCAATTAACTTGTGCTAACTAATTAGCTAGTGGGCTAACTAGTTAGCTAGTGGGGCTTAGTCGAGCATTATTCGAATCAAAATGTCATAATTACTGAAAAGAAATTTTATTGTATGTATAACAGAGAGATAATTCACTTTGATTTTGTTTGTTGGGAGTTTTTACTATCAATTAAAAAATTATAAGTTTAAAATTTATATATATAATATATATGGGAATTTATCATTGACCGGCTCAAAAGTCCCATACATATATCCCACGAAGTGGTGGACCAGTTGGCGCATCAGGGGAGTGTATCGCAGCTGCAATGCCTGATACCCCAACGGTCGGTGGCACATTTTGTTCAACGGTCTACCTCACCGCACCCACCATTGTTTGTCTTGGTGGTGAAGAGCCGGCTTGGCAAAGCCCAGGTCCCTGGTTCGAATTTCTTGGCAAGCAATGAAAGCCTTAAGTGTTGGCACATGTAAATTGATATGGATTATATATTAGATCCACCGGAATTTACACTATAGTGCTTCTCATTACAAAAAAGAAAAAAAAAAAGTCTACCGTCTACCTCACCGCGCCACTGTTGACTTCCACGACCTGATCCTGATAACACCTTTCCTTTTTAATAATCATTTTCAATTTTCTTTTTTATTTTTTTTAATTATTATTATTATTTTTTAATTTTCATTTTTATTTTGTCAACGCTTCTACCGTCCTTCTTTGTCTTACTACACTCATCAGCTTTTTATTTTCTCCATTCTATAAACCTTTTTCATTCTCTTTTAGTGGCGCTAACTTTTTTTTTTTTTGGCTAAAGCGAAGGCGAATTTCTCAAGGTTGATTCAAGATCGTCTATATATTTCTTTCTTTGTTTGTGGGCTTTGGTATTCTAATCTCATCCTAGGAGTTTGATTTTCTCTGCTGCATTATTTGACCTTGATTAGGGTTTTGTAATGTGCTAGTTTTGCTTTCTTTATGATCATGATTTGGTTCTATTGAACTTCTAGGTACCTGTAATCAAAGCTATTGTGAAATATTTTGTGGAATGGGTTTGTAATTTTGTTTCCTTTTGGCGATGCAGCCTTGCTTGGATACATGAATAAGGGAAGATCCCAATTTGTTAGATTACTAGTTGATTGTAAACATGATTAATAGAGAATAAGGTTATATCCTCCTATGCTGAGCTAGCAAGTACCGGGCATTTTTCTACTTTGTTTGCTGTTGTTTTGTGGAAATAAACTTCTTGGCTATCATTGCAAACACTGTATTACTATTTTTTCCATAAACTATTGTGTATAGGTTGTAGTGCCTGTTAAAAGTAAATGACAAAGTTCTCCTATTTATTACTTCTTTTTTTATTTTCTTATTGTGGTGGTAATTTAAAGACTTAAATTCTTGACATATATTTTTCTATTTGGTAAAAAATGAAATCAGCTTATGCTTGCACCTGGGGGACCATTGTTTTGATGAAATCTCTTTTGTGTCCTTCTGAACAAGTGCACCTAGCTTTACAAAGCATACTAAGGATAACATTTGTGAAAGATGATGATGACGATTCCCCAAGCTTCACAACAAAAAAGATCAAATCAAGTAGAAAAAAGGAGAGAGAATGTAAGAAAATCAAGGCATAACAATTGCTTTCTTTTCATTTTAAGAAAGTGGAACACAAACTATTTTCATAGGTTAGAAAAATTTTTAGAGATATCAAGTTTTTGTTTTACACGAGCACAAGCAGCAACAACAACAACATCAAGCTTTTATCCCACTATGTGCAGTCGGCTACATGAATAATTTTCTGCATTGTGTTATGTGTAGAGTTAAATCTTCATTTAAATCTAATAAAAATGTCATTTCTAATATTTTCTAACTAAGTCTTTTTGGGTCTACCTCTAACTTTCTTAACATAGGTCAAATCTAATACATCTACTCTCCTAATTGGGTTATTGGAAGATAGATGTTTTATGTGACCAAACCTTCTAAGGCGACTCTCTCTAATCTTATCTTTCCTGGAGCTACTCCAACCTTTTACACTTAAACCAATTTTTATAACAAAGATTCTTTTTTTTTTTTAATATTTTCTTGTATATTTTGATTCCACTGACAACTATTTTTACTATTAGTAGCATCATTACTAATTATGTTTTCTCACATAATATTGGCTTCCTTATGCATAGTTAAAAGCACAAGATCTTAAAATTTACTCTCAAAAATACTTTTGTTATTGCTCTTTAAGTTCTCCCATCTAATCTTCGATTAATAATTTACTTTATTTTTTATAATCCATCTCTTCATCTTAAAGTCCAAAATTAATAAGCGATATTGGGTACGTAAACTTTCACTATGAATGATTTTAAAATTTTTGCAATCTAATTGATATATATTTCTTATAAGAAAATGATTAATCTGTGTTTTATTATATTTATTTTTATAAATGATGAGATGCTCATTTCTTTTCTTAAATATATATTAGTTATTACAAAATCATAAGCTAGAGAAAAACTTAGTATGATTCAACCGTCTTCATTAGTCGCTACAAAGCCATAACAACCATAAATGATTTTAAAATATTCTATTTCTCTAACAATATGTCCATTTAAATTTCCTCAAATATATATATTTTTTCAAGATGTATCATTTGAATGAATTCTTCTAAGCCATTCTAAAAATTCAATTTTTAATACATCCAAATCTATTTGAGGAGCATAAGTACTTATAATATTAATAATCTTAGAATCAACAATAATCTTTAAAACTATAATTCTATGTTCAATTCTATTAATTTCTACAACATTATCTTTCAAGCTCTTATCTATAATAACACATACACCATTTCTAGTACGACTCCTATATAAATATCATAACTTAAATCCTAAACTGTGAATCTCTTTAGCCTTCTCTTTAACCCATTTAGAATGCATAGAATATTTATTTTTCATGAATCATACTACTTAATAATTTTATTAATTTGCTTGTAAGAGAATTTATATTCCAAATTTTTATCATAATTTAAGTTTCATATATTAGCTTCTTGGTCTACATCCATCCATGATGTGGGAACCATTGTTTATTTAACAGTGCTCATAGGCGCTTATATAGTGGTCTTGCACACTTCTCGCAATATTCAGGTCATATAACACATTGCTTTTAATGAACATCTTAACATTAACATACTGTATTAACAGATTCATGTCATGATTATTCGATAATTTTTATGCTAGTTGTCGACTACCTAGTTCAACCCTCCATTTTTTCGATCCAGGACTTGAGACCTGGCAACGACAGTCTTTTACACAATCATAAGGTATTATCTATTTTTTTATATACTTGTACTGCTATATTTTTTCCCTTAAGAGTGAGAACTTATTTTTTGTGTAATTGAAAAAAATATTAAATACAAATTGGACATGCGTGTTCGACACACGTGTCTTAAATATTTATAATTTTTTTAAATATTATTTCTTGTATTTAAAATTTTTATTTATTTAAGTATAAAAAATAAAATTCTTATTTCTTATCCACAACACCAAATCAATCGTCCACACTCAATACCTTATTTACCGAATATTCTCGTTTTCATTTCCCTTTGGACAGGTTTTGACTTTGATTTTATAGCAATATTTGATGTCATCTTAACATCAAAATTTTAAAACCATCTCAACATCAAAGTCAGACATTGTTCTGAAATTGATGCTCGATTCTAGCAATTTCTACACCTATAACTCATCTTTGTCCGACGTATTCTTAACATCAACGACTGAAGCCCTCTTAACATCAACGACAAATGCCCTCTTAACATTGACGCCTGATACTTATTGCATAAGAGCAATGCTCGACTCTCAACAACATTGTCGTTTCATCTCTCGATGCCTAATATATGACATCGATGGCTGATTCTCGACATCGTAATATTAATCATTTTAAGCTCAAATTCTAATTAAATGATTTATTATTTCTAAATTATTTTTAATATTATACTTATTCAACTTTTATATATTATTTTTACAATATAAAAATTAGACCGTGTCCAACCTGTGTCCTATATTTTCAATAATTGACGTGTCCCATGTCCATGTCGTGTCGTATCTGTGTCGCCGTGTCCATGTTTGTGCATCATAGGGTGCATATTATTACTTTCAAGCTATTTTCATTTTTTTAAATTTACCTTTTTTTCTATTATCCCATGGAAGTTTAAAATTGCTATGAGTTATTACTATGTTAATAATCATTTTCTACATGATATGCAAATTAAGAAATCATTTAAAATGATTATTTATGGTCTGTCGTCAAGTTTTAGTGAATTAGTAGATAATGCATTATGTGCAAAGAAGACAGATAAAAGGATTTTGGTATTGTAACACCCCATAGTACCCCTTAACAGTAAGGTAGAGTGTAACAAGAATAAACATAACATTTTCATCGTGTAACATCTCATTCATATCATTACATTAAGACTTCGTATAAAAGATTATATAAACTTCATCTAATACAATAAAGGAAGCATATACCAATTCCCAAGTTTCATCCAAAAGCTAGTACAGAGCCACTAAGGAAAACCAAACAATTTCAAAGTAAATACATGTCTAATTTGCTTTCATACCTTAAAAATTTAAACTTACTAACAAAGGTAACCTAACATGAAAAGAAGAAACACTTGCATAAACTAGTCTGCATCAATCTTCTCTTTTCCCTTTCCTGTAACAACAGCCAGAAGAAAGTTCTGATGAGCTGTGAAGCTCAGCAAGTAATGCAGAATTAATTAGCAATTAAAATAGTATAACATGAATGAATTATAACATTGAAAAGTATTATTGAAACATTACAAGTCTTGATCAATATTATACTTTGCTATCTTTTGAATCTTTGTTGAATATAAATTTTATGTGAAAGATTTGGCTATATTTTCATAACATTATTCAATGGAGCCCAGGTAAACCTGACATTATCACCATTGAATTACTTAGAGGTCCCTTTTTCCTCTTTGGGGTCCCTTTTGCCCCACCTACTATGCAGGTTTCATAATTTTCTGGGGTCCTTTTTGCCCCATTTATCATGTAGTTCTGATATGGGAACCCTTTTGTCCCAACTACAATGATAAGGCATACATTATTCATAGCCAAACTTTACATTAATTTAGTATTCAACATTCTTTCGTAATTCATATCATATCAATCTTCATTATCATTCATGACATATCTTGTGTATAAGTAATATGCATAAATTTTCAAGAAACTTTACATTCTTCCAAACATTCTTACGTAGAACCATTTAAATGATGTAATCAAATCTTATGTGAACTTATATGATAGCAAAAAGTATAAGCAGTAGATCATATTCAAAAGCTTGAAGAAAACATTTTAAAGAAAATAAATTCATCATAACACATAACTTTCTTTAAACATTAATTTGACAATACTTACTTTCTTGTCGAGGAGTTTCCTCCAATCCTTTACTTTGAATTTTTCTTCTACGATTGTAAGTCACTTCAAAGCTTTCTCTTTGCATATGACCCAATTTATCTAGTACAACATATGTTATAACATCTTCAAGAACTTTTACTACTAATAGAAAATTCCATACTAAGCAATTACTAAAATAACTTAACCTTCTTTCTTTTTCCTACCACTTTTCCTTCTTATTCTCCCTTCAGGTTTCTTCCATTAATTTGTATGCTTACACCAAATTATTTATTTATGCACAGCCGAACTCCACTATGCAAATTCCTCCTATACCCAAGCCAAATACTGCTTCAGGACCTGCACTATTGAATCCCACGGTTTTCCAAAAACTCCTGGTTTGAATTCTTCTGAAATGGAAACCAATTTTTCTATTAATGCATACTTACCCAGCAAAGTATTGAGCCGCCTCCTGTACGGTGACTTCAGCGAAATTATGCTACAGGAATTCCTGCCAAACATATTTGTTGCAATTCCAAGCACTGTGCCGAAACCCCACTGATTTCCGCCTCCCGCTACAGAATTTCTCTGTTAAAACCCAGCACTTCGTCCTCCTCATTCTGTAGAAATTCCCCGCCCCTTGCACAAGACTTCTCCGCCTATTGCTACAAGTGAATATGCGAATTTCCTATCAATTTCTGCGGTTTCTTCTACAGTCCCGAGAGAAACATTCAGCCCAATTAAAGAATAATCCTCCTGCACTTCAATTGTCCATCCTGTGTTCTCTCTTCCGTGACAGCACTAATCCATGCAGATAACTAGATAAGGTTTGGAGTGTGGGCCCAAGCTATAACTTCTATTACCAAATCAAGCATCTGTTCAGAATTTTACTAATTGTTTTATTTGGCTTTAATACTAAATCAAATCACTATATTTGTTGATATCAATATAACAATATTCAATATTAAACTTACATAATTAATATTAATCTCATTAACAGATAGTTAATAAATTAATTTAAATTTTATAGAGATTTATACATTTAGAACATCACCTTATATTGGATCTTACAGGTATCTTATACTTTTTCATGTTTTCCATAATCTAATAGCTTAAGTGATGCTAATTGTATTGTCTTTTGTGAAGCTTCGGTGAACTTATGACTGTGAAATATTTCAAACAGCACTGATATTTTATTGCAATAACTTCCTAGTGATCTAAATGCAACATTTTCTTGTTAAATAAACGTATAACGTTCAGCTAGCTTCTGTCGCGCTGATTTTGAATTTATGGAATCTTCAGATTACACTTTCAATGGCTCAGCATGCTCTGGATGAAGTGACAGAAGCTGGAGCTTTCAACCCCTCGGCTTCAACTTTTCGCAATTTTATTTCAAAAGATCCGACCTCTCTGTTTCCTGCAGAATCTGGAAGATACCATCTTTACATATCATTTGCATGCCCCTTTGCTTGTAGATGCCTGACATATTTAAAACTAAAAGGACTGGACAAAGTCATCAGTTTCTCAGTAACTCTGTTTTATCTTTCTCTGACATGCTTTATCATGCTTGTTGATTTGATCTTTATGTTCTAACTATTTTTTCTTCTTCTTTTAGTCAGTTAAACCAAAATGGGAGAGAACTAAATCGACCGATGACTATTTTGGATGGGTCTTTCCTGCTTCTAGCACAGAAGAATCTGGGGCTGATCCTGATACATTGAATGGAGCTAAGAGTATTAGAGAACTTTATGAGCTTGCGAACTCAAATTATTGTGGAAAATATACTGTACCTGTATGTAGAGTATTTGGTTTTATTCATTGTTGAATTCCATTTTCCTTTTAACGAGACTTTCATTTAAGAATTTTTTTTGACATCATCTTTGACAGGTCCTTTGGGATAAGAAACTCAAAACAATTGTTAACAATGAGAGTTCAGAAATAATCCGTATGTTTAACATCGAGTTCAACGAAATTGCCAAAAATGCTGACTTAGACTTGTATCCCTCTCACTTGCAAGCACTTATTGATGAGACCAATGAATGGGTTTATGATAGGATAAGTCTTGGTGTATATAAGTGTGGTTTTGCTAGGAAACAGGAGCCTTATGATGAGGTAATATAACTTGCGTGGGTCAGATCATTGACCAAACTAAGGTCAACAATTAGTATCCATTTGAATCAAATTTGTTCATCTTACTGATACCGTGCCTTTCATTTAGGCTGTGGTGCAGTTATATGAAGCCTTGGACAAATGTGAGGAGATACTAAGCAATCAACACTATATTTGTGGGAATCACTTAACTGAAGCTGATATTCGTCTTTTTGTGACTTTGATAAGGTTTGATGAGGTATGATCCTTAAATATACTTTAAATCTTTCCTTAAGTCTTTGAAATAGGAGTTTGCTAATATATATTTTGTTACTTTTATTCCCACTGATTGCTGTGTGATTACATGTACTTTTGAATTAGGAGTTTTCAATTGTCATATAATAAAAAAAATAAAAAATAAAAAATAGAAAAAACAAAAAATAAAAAATAAAAAATATAAAAAAAGAAAAAAAAATTGTCAGATGACTCAAGCCAAATCCTTATGTGCTTCAATCATCTTTTTCTTACCAAAAATGGTCATAAGCATAACTTTTTTACCACCCTTTCAAAGATTTGTAAGAATTCTATGCACTTTGCTATTTACTCCATTGAAAAATTTTGCAGCAATTTTATCATTATGTTTAGAATTTAGATGTAGGCAAAATCTGTGACATATTGAATTTTCAATTGTTGCAGAGGAATAGGTTCAGGAATTAAGCATTGTTTAGAATAAACCATTGATCAAGCAAACTTATTGTCTTCTTATCATGCTTGCATGATTAATTATACTTGGTTATGTCGAAGTTAACATCTTTGGATTATTCACTCCTACATATTTTGATTTTCTGAAATGATAAAGAAGAAATCAACAGTGCCAAAGCTACTTAGGATTAAATACCTGGAGCTATCTATGTTTTGGGCCCATTATTATAGGTCCACAAGCTTTTTTTTTTTCGTGTCATATATGATTTTAACTTTTAGATAGATCCTTTAGGTTAGGTTTGGCCTCTGATTGTTCTTGCTCCTTTTTCAATTTATTATGTCTTTATAAGTTTGAATCCCCTAAATTTATTTCAATTCTAATAGGACAAAATTGAGAAAAAAGATTCATGTAACTGACCTGGATAAAGGCTTAAAATTGTTATTGTTGTTCTTAGCATACTACTCTTAATAACTCATGTTGAAGTACTTCTGTAATCTTGTAGCATTCCTTTAATCTCTAGAATTTCATCTAAAATTCTCATTAAACGTGTGTCTCAGTGTCTGGAGCATGCCCCTTTACTCCTGATCTCAATTAGTATTTTATTGGTTAATTTTGTGCTTTCATAAAGTTATTCTTCTTAAAGATATTTAATAACTTTTTAAAATCACATTTATATCTTTCATTAAATTTGGTCTTTGAATAAGATTCCACTGATGTCTATATGTTATATCAAAGTTTTTAGGTTACCTTTTTCTTGCACAAGTTATTTTGTATACAATCCTTTCTCTATTCTCTAAATTTAGCCTATTATGTGAAAATTAAAATCTATTTTTTTGATTCAGTGTTCTATTTGCCAAATCTTCTAGCTTTCTTTTACTTATTAAATTTTATATGATATCTATTTTAAATTATTTGTAATTCTTTTTTGTTTAATGAATTTGCTTTTATCACGACACTTTACAAGCGTTCATATATTTCTAACCTCTCTTAGATCTAATTTAGCAATATCTTTTGAAATTTGTTGTTTCATTTGCACTCATGTGAAATCCAACAGCTATGTTGGATCTAAAAAAATACCCCTGAACATTTAGTAAAGTAACAACGAACTCAATAATATCATGTGGATGCAAAATCACCTGCAATTTCAGCCACATCAAACTTTATCATGACCCAACTTGCTTGACTCAACTTGGCAAACTTGGTTTGGTCCGTTCTTACCTTGGACTAAGGAATCTACTCTTCTATGCTAGTGTCATAAGCCGGAACCACCACAATCTCTAGTGATTGGTTGCGATTCAAACTCTATCAACTAATTCAATTAATTATTATGTCTTCCCCTTCATTTTCATGTACTAATAGTAATTACCGTATGATAGGGATTTTATCCTTCTAGTTGCCCACACTAATACTGCTAGACACTTTGGCGGCCAATGATCATCCATTAAAGTAGAAAGTGACGATCTTCATCCATAATTTTCTATAAAAATCGGTGGCCCCATTACTTCCTCAGCCCCGGACAATCAAGCAGGCATCGCATCTCCTCCCTTTAGCTCAAGGTTGCCTTGTAGGTTTGGTTGTAGCTTAAAATTGCCAATAATATCAATCATAATTGTGATGGACTGGCCGATTTTATTGGGAGATAATTAGTAAGTTTCCTAATCAAAAGGGAACTATTTAGGAAGGTTCTTAATCAAAGGGGACTTGATTAGGAAAATTTTTAATTATAATTGGGATGGAATTATTTAGGCAAAAGATCTAATTTGAATTCAAAATCCAAGAGGATATTATTTAGGGAAAATGAGGAGGAATTAAGGGGGGATTGTTTAGGAACGTTTTAATTACAATTGGGAAGCAATTAATTAGGGAAATAAATCTAATTTGAATTCAAATATGAGAGGGATTTATTTCGGGAAAGGGGGCTGATTTAGAACGGAATTATGGGAGCCTATTTAAGGCTAACTATAGGCGATTTCAGAGGATGTTTTGGAAGTTTTCTGAATTTAGTTTATTATTAGGTTATTTGGGCTCTAGCTGACAGCTAGGGATTTGGGAGAGCTGAATATTCCTCTCCAATTGAAGAACCAACTGTATCTTTCATTTCTCTTTATAGTTCTTTCAATAAAAATTGTTTTGGGGCATTCTTTTTCCCAATTTTTTGTTTTATCCGCTGATTTTTGTGAAAGGTGCATCTACTTCCTATCAAATTGTTATCAGAGCCTAGATCTGGGTACCTATGATGGGAAGAAATGTAGAAGTGTTGAAAAAGGACATCAGACAAATAAAATCTAATTTTATAGAAAAGATTTCAAGTTTCAAAAAATAATTTTCAACATCCATTAGAAGATCGATAAGAAATTTTTCATCATTTTGGAGATGATAAAGAAGTTGCTTGAGGACCAAATCAAACCGACAACATCGAAGATTAGAGCATCGTTGACTGGATAAGAAAATGGGAGAAACTCTAATATAGAGATAATGAGAGAGAATCAGGAGGTGAAAATTTTGGGGGAAGAAGAGGAGATGCCATCTTTGGAGCCACTTCCATGGAGGGAAAATGGTGAAGGTGTAAGATTTTTTATGGAGCTGCAGAGTTTATAAGGAAAAGAAAATTGGAAGAAGATACAAGCACCCAACATGGTTCAACCACTCATACAGGAATATCGAGAGGTGTTCCAACCAAATTCATGGGTTGCTTCCTTCGCAGGAACACGATCATGTTATCATTTGAAAGGACGGAGTCTCACATATAAGTGTTCGTCCGTAACATTCTCCCTAACTCCAGGAGGATGAGATGGAGAGATTGATCTGGGAGATGTTGGAGGCAGGGATCATTCGACCTAATGACAGTCCATTTTTCAGTCTATTGCTATTAGTCCAGTGCTTCAACAATAGTTTCCTTCATTCTACCTTGAGAACAAGGTGACACCTTGAGAGAGGAGTATTGATGGACTTGCTGATTTGATTGGGAGGGAATTATAAAGTTTCTTAATCAAGAGGGAACTATTTAGGAAGGTTCTTAATCAAAGGGGACTTGTTTAGGAAAAAAATTAATTATAATTGGGAGATAATTATTTAGGGTAAGAGATCTAATTTGAATTCAAAATCTAAAAGGGTTTAGGGAAAATGAGGACGAATTAAGGAGGTTTGCTTAGGAAAGTTTTAATTACAATTGTTAGGTAATTAATTAGATAAATGAATCAAATTTAAATTCAAACCTGAGAGAGATTTATTTAGGAAATGGGGGTTGATTTGCGAGGGAATTGTGGGAGCCTATTTAAGGCTAACTATGGGGTGATTTCAGAGGAGGTTTTGCAAGTTTGCTGAATTTAGTTTATTATTAGGTTATTTGGCTCTAGCTGACGGCTAGGGATTTGGGAGAGCTGGATCTTCCTCTTCAATTGAAGATCCAATTGTATCTTGCATTTTTCTTTATAGTTCTTCCAATAAAAATTATTTTGGGCATTCTTTTTTTCAAATTTTTGTTTCATCCGCTGATTTTTGTGAAAAGTGCATCTACTTCCTATCAAATTGCTTCTATACTTCACAAGCATGGTGTGGGATGCTTTGATTCACCCTTATGTAGCTTATATGAAGGCTTGATTTGAGAGAATGAGTTTAAACTTGCCTTACTTGGTTTAACCTGAATTGAATTTGTTCAAGCTGCAGAAGTTTTCAACCATCCATGGCCAAGGATAGTTTATTATTGCATGATTATCGTAAAATGACTCATTAAGTGTTGATTGATGATCAACAGGAACAAATGTCAAAAGTTGATCATATATTTGAATCTTGAGTCTATCATAACAACTTTCATATGTTTCCTCACTCAAGGTTTCTTAGAAGTTCCTTTCCTTCAATGCAACTCTTTGTCAACATGACATTCCTCGTATATAGCTTTTTAAGATCTTTCCCGAAGAACTCTAAAACGGCCTAGGATTACAGTGGCAAAAAAACAACCCCTAAATTTTGGTGTGGCATGATGCAACCTCTTTCACCATTAACCAACTTTTGTTATTCTTTCAGTGCTCCATCCTTAGCTATAAATAGGGCCTAAGTTGCTTATTTTGATTCACTTTAATTTTCTTCTTCATTTGATTTGGGCAACTTATATTGATTTTCATAAACTAGAATAACTTGAGATTTTTTTTTTCTTCTTTTGGTAAACTAGTTCTGTAAAATTATATGAGAAATTATCTAAGAGGCTCTCCTCCAGTAGCGGGCTTCTTATTTATTTCAACTAGCAAATTCTCTGAGTGGACCCAGGAGGGTGCACCAAAATAAGCTAACCTAGATTAAATTAACAATGAAGATTTGAAGCTTAAGCAAAAAATCTAAGAGTGAACCAAGTTTATAAACCATGCATACAAACTTGGGTGGTTTTAGTCTACCTAGATGTAACTAAATAAGTGACGAAAAATTATAATGATTATTTACATTTGAGCCTAACAAGCTACATAAATTACCACAAAATCTCTAATATGATTCATATTTGACTCATGTCATTGACCAACAACAACATCAAGCCTTTATATGTGGGGTCGGCTACATGAATCCTTTTTCGCCATTGTGTCCTATTAAAAGTCAAATTCTCGTTTAAATCTTATAAAGAAAGGTCATTCATACTATTTTCTAACCAAGTCTTTTTAGGTCTACCCCTACCTTTCTTAACATAAGTCAAATCTAATACCTCTACTCTCATAACCGGGTCATCGGAAGGCCGCCATTTTATGTGACCAAACCATCTAAGGCGACTCTCTCTAATCTTATCTTCTACTGGAGCTACTCCAACCTTTTCACGTATATGCTCATTTCGTATCCTATCTCTAAGGTTAAAGCCACTCATCCATCTGAGCATCCTCATCTCTGCCACACTTAATTTAGTATTATGCTTCTCTTTTAATGGCCAACATTCGGCACCATAAAGCATTGCAGGCCTCACTACCATCTTATAGAATTTCCCTTAAGTTTGAGGGGTACATTTCTATCACATAACAAGCCCGATGCATTCCTCCACTTCATCCATCCAACTTGAATTCTGCTGATAATACCCCATCTATTTCACCATCACTCTGAACAATAGATCCATGATATTTAAAACGTGTACTCTTATTAATGACTTGATCGTCCAAAGTCACAATCCCCTCACTAGGTCTATTACTACTAAAATTACACTCCATATATTCCGTTTTAGATCTACTCAAGCGAAAACTTTTAGACTCTAAGGTTGACCTCCATAATTCAAGTTTACCTTCAACTCCCTCTCTAGTCTTATCAACAAGAAGAATATCATCAGCAAAAAGCATACACCAAGGTACATCTTCTTGCAAATGTCTAGTGAGAACATCCATGATTAAAGCAAAAAGATATGGGCTTAAGGCTGATCCTTGATGTAACCCAACCGAAATAGGGAAATACTTGGTCAATCCACCTTATGTTTGAACACAAGTAATAGCTCTTGCATACATATCTTTAATGATTTGAATATAAGCATTATTGACTCCTTTCTTTTCAAGAACTCTCCATAGCACTTCTCTTGGAACTTTATCATATGCTTTTTCTAAATCAATAAATATCATATGTAGATCCTCCTTATTTTCTCTATATTTCTCCATCAAACCTCTTAATAAACGTATGGCTTCCATAGTCGACCTACCCGGCATGAATCCAAATTGATTTTGAGAAACATTAGTATCACGCCGCAACCTATGCTCCATAACTCGCTCCCATATTTTTAAAGTATGGCACATTAACTTAATACCTCTATAATTCGCACAATCTTGTGCATCACCTTTATTCTTAAAAATAGGAATTAACACACTCATTCTCCACTCATCTGACATCTTTTTAGTCTTCAAAATAGTATTAAAAAGTTTAGTAAGCAAAGAAATTCCTTCATCTCCTAAGCATTTCCACACCTCTATTGGAATATCATCAGGTCCAACAGTTTTTCCACCATTCATTTTCTTTGAAGTCTCTCTTACTTCAATTTTACTAATACTTCAATAAAAACATAAATCTTTATTTTTATTTAGGGTGCTAAGATCACTATAGTCAATCTTATTTTCACAATCTTCATTAAAAAGTTTAGCAAAATATCTCATCCACCTTTGTTGAATATCATCTTCTAAAAAAAGTATTTTTTGATCTTCATCCTTAATACACTTCACTTGAACTAAATCCTTAGTACTCCTATCTCTTTGTTTGGTTAACTTATACATATATCTTTCTCCCTTCATAGTATTTAATATATTATATAAATCACTAAAAGCTAATGTCTTTGCATAACATATTGCTTTCTTAGCATCCTAATGAGCTACTTTATAAATTCCCAATTATCAGAATTTTAAAATTAAACCAATTTGTATAACAAAACTTCTTATTATTAATCTTTTCTTGCACATTTGGATTCCACCACCAACTATTTTTACTATTAGGAGCTTTTCCCTTTGATACTCTAAGGACATTTTTTGCAATATTTTTAATATCACTATCCACTTTTTCCCACATAGCATTAGCATCCTCATGCACAGACAAAATCTTAAGATATAAAATCTTATTTTCAAAAATATTTTTGTTAATATTCTTTAAATGCCCTCATCTAATCCTTGAAAATCGTTTTACTTTATTTTTTATTTTATGCCCCTTTATCTTAATGTCCGAAACTAATAATCGATGTTTGATACATAAATTTTCACTCGGAATAACTTTACAATCTTTGCAATCTAAACGATTTAGTTTTCTAATAAGAAAATAGTCAATCTGGGTTGTACTATATCCATTTTTATAAGTGATGAAATCTTCATTCCTTTTCTTCAATAAGGTATTAGCAATTGAAAAATCATAAGCTAAACAAAAATCCAATATGGTCTTGCCACCTTCATTCGTCGTTCCAAATCCATGACCACCATGAATGCTTTTAAAATCATCTATCTCTCTACCAACATGTCAATTTAAATCTCCTCCAATAAAAACTCTTTCTTCAAGAGATATCTTTTGTATTAATTCTTCTAAGTCGTTCCAAAATTTTAATTTAGAACTCATATCCAAACCTACTTGAGGAGCATAAGCACTTATAATATTAATAATCTTATTATCAACAACAATATTTAAAGTTATAATTCTATCTACAATCCTATTAATTTTTATAACATTATCTTTTAAACTCTTATCTATAATAACACCTACACCATTTCTAGTACGACTCCTACCCGAATACTAAAGTTAAAATCCTAAACTATCAATTTTCTTAGCCTTCTCTCCAATCCATTTAGTTTCCTGAATGCACAAAATATTTAACTTTCTATGAATCATAATATCTATTAATTCCATTAATTTTCCTGTAAAGGAACCTATATTCCAAGTTCCTATCCTAATTTTAGTTCTATGGACTAGCTTCTTTGCCCACATCCGTCCTTGATGTGGGAACCCTTGCCTATTTAGCACTGCACCCGGGCATCGGTGCAGCGGCCCTTGCACACTTGTCAGTGTATTCAGGCTATACAATGCGTTGCTTCAAGGGGACGTCCTAGCATTAACACAATTTCTTAAAGGATTCATGTCATTATTGTTCGACAAATTTTATACTGGTTGTCGACTACCTAACGCAACCCTCCACTTTTCTTATCCAGGACTTGGGACCTGGCAACAGCAGTGTTACTCATGTCATTGACCATGCAAAAAAAAATCTAACTTTAGGAAGGATGGTGTAATAAGTCTTAAGAAATTATTAAAATATTATTATTATTTTATTATTTGAAGATTTAAAATTGAATATTATCATAGGAAAATTAGCTTGTTGGCGAAAGTTATTATTATCGTTCATCAAATAAGGGAATGCCCACCATCATGCATGATAATTTATTTCAAATTTTAAAATTAGTTTTTATATTAAAATAGTATTTTTAAACATTTCATTGAATGTCTATAAATAGAATGGATTTTGCAATTATTAAGCGTTGGCAATAGAATTAAAATTAGAAATTCTCATTATTCTCTTTTTATCTTCTTCACTCTTGGCCTGTTATAGGAAGTTCCCTCTAGAAAATTCAAGTGGCCAAACCTTCTTTCTCCATCTCAATTGCCTCACTTCCTTTCTTTAAGGAAATCTCTTTAATAGATCTCTCTATATCTTTTACTTCTAGCCCAATTTTCTGTCCCATTTTCTCTCTTTATGAAAATCCTTCCCAACTTTTTGAACATCTAGAATTTATATTAAATCTGAGGGACTATTTCAATTCCCTACTATATCAAATTAGGCAAATGAAATTGTCTTGGGAGCTTGTGGTACCCTTCTTGATCAAATCGTTGGATTGACCAACTCCTTTTAAAAGAATAGGCTCTATTAAGTTTAGAGTTGATTTTGTCTTTGTGGGCTCGAAAAATTTTGCCCCGACCTCTATTCGCTTTGCTTTTTTTTATTCCGGGGGAGTTTTAATGGATTCAGTTATGGGGTAAATTTTGGGAAGGCAGATGGGTTTGTAGATAAGACACTACCCAGAGGTTTCACCCTCATTTTGTGAGGACTTTATGATCTATGTTCTGATTTCTTATAGGCGCAAACCCTTATAGTTAATTACCCCTCTCGATCACGAGAGAGAACTTTCGATTAAGGCTAGTTGTCGATCATATATGTAGAGAATACTGGTATCTGACATATAGTTGTAGCATGGGCTTAGTGATTGAAAGTTTGATGGATTGGAAGATTTGATATTTAAAATAGAAATTTCACCATCTTGCACTTAAAGCGGATGGTGGGGGAATGGATGATGGACCCAATCAAGATCTTATGGTTCCGTCGTCCCGGGCCATCATGGTCCCTGGTCTACTTAGTCAGAGAAGGTAGTTGACCCAACTTGACAGAAGGATCATTGTCGGTAGTCATAGGTTGCTTCGTCCAAGGGTACCTTATAGACTTGGGATGGATATTTGCCTAAGGGAGAAAATTTGAATCAACCTTAGCTAACAGAGGGCTTTGTGCCCTATTGATCATATCCTATTGATTCATATATCAAGGATTTGATGCCTCTAAGGAACGTATTCACTTTGTTCATAACCGGTATTTCGTGTTGTCATTTGGCAGCAAAACCACTCGGTTTAGAGGGCCCCGGGTCATAACCGTTTATCCTGCGGTGCCATTTGGTGGCAAAACTGCCGGTCAGAGGACACGTACCACGTCCTTATTGGCAGGAGATTGTTTTGAGAATGTATCTTAGTAATATTTTTGAGTAGGCATTAGTTCCATGTGGATGAAGTAAATTTCAATTTATTCACCCCAGCAAACTGTTGCTAATGGTGGATGTATTTTGATTTAAGTAGTTTGAAGATTAATTTCAATTTTAAACATCTAGATTTGGATTTTTTTTTTGGATTTTCGTAGGTATTTGGGTGAAATTTCAAATATTTGAAATTAACCCCTCCGGTTGAGATTTTCGTTTAACACGGACTTCATCAGGGTGTTTGGGGTTATTTCTATTTAAAGCTTGAACCTTGTCGACCCTATCAACTTGCTGGTAGGGGATCGGATTTCGTAGGCTTTATACCTTTGTTAGTGAATTCTCATAGTTATAGGCCTTGAAGGCCTAATATAAATGTATTAAAGCAAATATATTGGTCGCCCCCATCGTATATTTGTTTGATGGTTCGAACCCTTTCGACTCATATTTACCTACTTAGGAGGATCAAGTTCGAACTTGAATTCATTTATTAACCCGCGCAACATCCCTAAACGTTATGTGTGTACTTATAACACGCTCGACGGGGCCCATGTGTTGGATCTTTATCTCCAAATATAAAAATAAGGATTTTTAGAAAATTAAATTGAGACATTCTCCATATTAATTTTCTTAATAAATAATTTTATAATATGAAATGAAGAAAACTTACCGAATTGTTGATTGAGATTGTAGATCTTCTTCGTCGAAATGTTGATTGAGACTGTAAGTCTTCTTCTTCTAATCACCCCACTAAATATACTTTAGTAAGTGGGCATAATCAATCAATTATTGATGAACACTTTTTCTTTTGAATCTAATTTGTGTTCTAAACACAATTTAATCATTCAAAAAGAAGAAACTATGAGACCAATATTCTTCATATATATCTTCTTCCATCTCTCATGAAGGAATCATCTATCATCATCATTTGCATGTAGAACTTAATTCTCATTTATAAGAAAACTTCACATCTATTCATAAGCACCTCTTAGTATTTCATGAAGCATTTTTAATAAATATTAAAATGATAATTATCATGGCATATCATCAATCTTAGCTTTAATCTTATCTACATTTGATGATAATTATCATGCACATCATGACTTATCATCAATCTTATCTTTTTCTTTTAATATTAAGAAAATATTAATGATGAGTCATCATTATATTCATGAAAAAAAAAATAAAAGGTGATCATAAATGTGTTACTAATGTGATCATAATTTAACATTTATATTATGTCACATTCTTAATGATAGTGTTCAATATATAATAGAGCTTAGGTGATGAAGAAGGGACCTATGGACCTATAATCAAGCTCCAATAAATTTGATTATTAATTTAACTCTTAAATTTATTAATTAAAATTATTAATTTGAATATTGTTCAACTATAAATATGAAATTGTACTCTTGAAATTATAGTAAAATTTACTCAATAAAAAAAAATTGAATCGTCCATTAATTTAATCATTACATATAAAATAATCCTCCATAAAAAATTTGTAATTAGAGCTAGGTAATTCTGTCACTAATTATATCTTGATCCTTGAATTCCAATTAATTCTCTAATGAACAATAAACTTTGTGACCTCATCACAAAATTTGAGCGCTCAATTGTTCAAGTTCTGAATTAATTATTCAAGGGGACTAATTTTCTAACTTTCAAAAATGAAAGGAATGGATTCCATATATGTATATTAACATTCTCAGCCATTTGTTTCATTGTGTTTCTGAAATACAAGGATTGAATTTATTTCTTTCAAACATTTTCCGAGTAAATCAAAAAACCAAATGTCACAAATAGGAGCTTATTAATAACTCAGGATTAAGATTGTTTTATATATAATCATCTTTATGATTACTTTTAAATTATCTATAATTAAAACAAAATTTATTAAAGAATTCAAAATTTATCTGGTCCAATTCTACATAATCATATTATATAAAGTACCTCCATCCTTAATATATCTATATCGAATAATCCGGATAAGATTATTCCATTCTTAATGTTGATGGACCGTACTAATAATATTTAATTATAAATTCAAACTATAATTAATAAATATTAATTTGTTTTGAATATTATCCATAATTCAATTCTCTTGTATATAATTATATACTAAATTATGGTTACAAAAATAATCATGGAATAAAATTATTATATCTAATGATAATATCGAAACATGCGAAACTTGTATTTAAATATTTATTTTCATAGAAAATATATTATAATAATATTTCTTTAGGGCATATTCCCTAACACCATGCAGGTGTTTGGGGGCATTTTATAATTTTTTATCGGACCTTATCAACTCCTATTTACCTGCTTAGGAGGATCGAGTTCAAATTTATTGACCCGCACTGTATCCCTATACGTCACCTGTATATCCAAGACACGCTCGCCGGGGCTCATGCAGGTGTTGTGATTGCACTTACCCCTTTTATGTACCTATGTGTATACAAATTATTGTGCATGTGCGTGGGTTTTTTGAAATATTTGTAAACATCTTTTATCCACTTGCATAGATGTTACGGATCCGGTGGCGTGACATTGTAACTTGTAGACGCCTTATGTCTGCTTATATGAGTGTTGTAGATTCGGTGGCGTGGCATAGCAGCTTGTAGATTGAGTTGGTCGTTGCTTTGTACAAGTAGACTGTCGTACACAACTCATTGCTCTCTGCATGTAGATTGTAGTGTACTGACGAATCTCCAACTTTAACTAGTAGATGTTGCTATCTACCATAGTTCTTTTATATTTATCCACAGACTACATGTTGAATGTGTAACGGGTTTTTAACAATATCATTGAACTCTTCTGCTTGTAGCGAATTGATTATGTCTTTTATTAAAGTTTGATCATTGTTGGTGATGGAGACGCCCTTGTATTCCTTCATCTCTACATCTTGATGAATTCACCGAGTGTGAGTTGTATTCGTCACATATTAACCCGCATTGTCTGCAGATAGATGAAGGGGCTCATCTATGAAACGAGGCTATCCGCTGAATAAGTTGTATCCATTGTTGATGCCCTCCCCCCATATTCATCAGTTATCTATCATGTTCATTGTGTGTTGCCCTTCAGCATGCGTAGGCAACTATTGTATTTATTCATGAGTTCATTGTCGTTGACTAGGGGAAGTCATAACATTCACTACTTGAGGTTTATATATGTCATGAAAGCATTAGTACTATTGTTAATCGTAGATATGCATTGACATGACCTTTATGAATTAGTGATGATTTCTACATTATAACTTGTCAGCTATGTTGCACCGATACGGATACGGCGATACGGATACGACATGATACTGATACGGGACACGCCAATTCTTAAAAATACAGGATACGGATACGGCGCGAATGCATCATTATAATATATAAATAATACATAAAAATTAATAAAGTAATCAAAGTGTAATATTTGAAATGACAAAAAAATTGAAATAAAAGTAAGCATTAAATATTGAAATGTCTAGTACAACAACAAAAACAAGAAGATAAATTGCCCAGCACATGAAATTTCAACTATTCAATAGAAGGAATGATAGGATTAGCTTCTTCAGTGGTTTGTCTTTGAGTTTCTATATAATCTTCAATAAATATCATAGCTTCTAATTCAGGCTCATCAAGTGAAAGATTAGCAATTTATAATATTCCCATATCCTCAAGAGATTCAAATCCATCTCCAGCAACATCCCACATCCTGTTGTCTCCTTCCATATAAGTTGGAGTTTTCCTTGAGAGAAGTCGAAGGTTTGTATGCACGTAAACTAAATCTTCAGCCCGTTGTGGAGTAATTTTATTTCTCTTCATTGATTGGATGAATGAGTATGTGCTCCAATTTCTTTCACAACAGGATGAGGATGAAACTTGGCCAAGCAATTTTATGGCGATTGTTTGAAGTAGAGGTGCTGAAGCTCCATGAATAATCCATCATATTTTCGGATCAATTCTCCACCTATCACGCAATGACTCTTTGTCACCAAAGTCCTCTAAATAACCAAAAAATTTAGCAAGCTCAATATTGACACTTCTTCTCTCCTCCTCATTTGGAAAATAACGCTTCAAACATGTCTTCCTCATATTTGAAATTTCTAAATCTTTCTGTGGAGAAACTCTTTGAGGATCCTCTTGAAGCCATTCTTTAGTTGAATATCTTCAAATAATTTTAAAATGAAATAATAAAAAAATGTTGAAATTACAAAACAACAATTTGTGAATTCATAATGAAAAAATGTTGAAATTTACCTTGGATTTAGTGAGTGAGCCAAGCAATGTAAAGGTGTATTACTTTTGCTCCACCTATCTTCTAGAATAGCATAGATAACATCCCAAAAGCTTGAGTCTTCATGAAGTGTCTTCCTCTCATGTCTATATATAATTTCTTTTACTTTGGCTAGCATTGAATCCCACATCTCATAAATGAGATGTAAACAAGACTTATCCGTATCAGCTACTCTCAACATCTCATAAATTGGGTCTATGAAATTTATGATATATTCAATCTCATCCCACCATAAATCATCTAAAAGCTTCTCTTTTACATACCTAGCCTTTCCAACATCATCTTCCGTATAACATGTCCATTTGTCACTGATCACCATAGCTTGAAGAGCATTTTTGATTTTTTTGAATCTTCTCAACATCACTATTACTGAGGCAAACTGAGTTTCAGCAACTGCAAGCATTTTTAAATTAGAGAAATCATTGAACATAGAGAGTCTCATGGAGTGATTCATAATAAAATTTCTAATTACAATTGCATCTCCAGCAATCACTGTGATCCAATGACATTCATTATAGGTGATTTCATTTGCCTCGGTATTCTTAGCTGCACAAATATTCTTCAAAGCAAGATTAAGCGTATGCACAACACATGGTGTCCAGAAAATATGAGGATATGCTTGCTCTACAAGTAGACCTGCAGCTCTACAAACAGGTGCATTATCAGTAATGACCTGAATGATGTTTGAAGGCCCCACCATCATGATAACTTCTTTGATTAAATTAGAAATGAAGAACTTATCCTTGTACTGTCCTTCACAGTTTACAGTTTTGATAAACATAGGATAGCTCTCTGTTACAGCCATGAAGTTGATAAGTGGTCTTCTTTGTGGATCTGTCCACCCATCACAAACCAAAGTAACTCCTTTTTTCTTCCAAACTCCTCTAGTAGGCTCGAGCAACTTCTCAATATTGTCCCTCTCTCTTTGCAACAACTTCGTTCTAATGACATTATATCCTGGTGGCACGTATCCTGCAAGATTGTTATTGCATGCATATGTAAAGGCATTTTTGTAATGTGGATTCCTTGCTAGGTTAAAAGGAAGTCCAGCTGAGTAAAACATTCTAGCTATTTCCCCGTCTAATTGTTCTCTCATTTATAAATTAAATGCTTTCTCCAAAGCACTATCTACAACATGTTTTCTTTTTTTTGGTTCAAATCCCTCCATTCGAAAAGGTCCTTTGTTTACAGTGCTGTCATCACATCTAATTGAAGAAGATGATGAAGGATATGAAGCATGAGTGCTTGGAAGTGGAATATATTTTGGAAGCTCTTTTTTACTCTTTTGCTCAGCTTCACTGATTTTTCTTTGTAATTCAGCCATTTGTGATGAGCTTATCTTCGGGCAAACTTTGATCCACTAATCTTCAACAAATGAGCTTTCACTCTATAATATAATCCTTTGTATGTTGTATTACAAAAATTACATTTGAATGCAATATTGCCTCCCCGTTCTGATGTTTTACCTATTTTTGTAACATAACCCCATAAAGATTTGTTATCTTCAATATTAATTTCTGATGGACCATCATCAGAACCAATCCTGCTCCACTAGAGCTCATTATCCTACAAAGGATCTATACAAATTAAAACATATGAATTTGAAACATGAAAAAATTTAAGTGAAAGTGTAGATATGTTGCGACTCTGCCGGGGGTCCAAGGGGGCGCTGCCCCCTGGCGGGGTTCGACCTGAGCGGTACTGAGCATGTTTTAGCTTCTCGGGGTCGCGGGGTCAAGGGGCAGCGCCCCTGCTGGGGTTTTAGGGGGCAGCGCCCCCAAAACAAAATTTTTTTGTAAGAGTAATTTTGAAGTGTTGTTTATTTTTAAAGTTATTTTTATGGAAAGATACCGAGCAATACCGAGCATGTTTTAGCTTCTCGGTGCCGCATGGTACCATTCGGTACCCCTCCATACCGAGCAATACCGAGCGGTACCGAGTAATACCAAGTTACAATACCGAGCGATACTGAGTTCCAATACCGAGCAGTACTGAGTTCCAATGCCGAGCAGTACTGAGTTCCAATACCGCTCGGTACCGAGTAGTACCGAGCAATACCGAGTTCCAATACCGAGCAGTACCGAGTTCCAATACCGAGCAGTATTAAGTTCCAATACCGCTTGGTACCGAGTAGTACCGAGCAATAACGAGTTCCAATACCGAGCGGTACCGAGTTCCAATACCGAGCAGTACTAAGTTCCAATACCGCTCAGTACCGAGTAGTACCGAGCAATACCGAGTTCCAATACCGAGCGGTACCGAGTTCCAATACTGCTCGGTACCGAGTAGTACCGAGCAATACCGAGTTCCAGTAACGTTTGGTACCAAGCGGTACCAAGTTTCGATATCGAGCCTATGATTAAGAAAACGAAGAACGATGAAGAAAACCAACCTTCACTGCTCACGTCGCCTTCACTGTTCGCGTTGTCGAGCCGCTTCGTCGATGAAGGATGATCCTATCGACTTTAATGCTCGCGTCGTCAAGCCTCTTTGTCGACAAAGGATGATCCTTTTTGCTTCTATGCTCGCGTCATCGAGCCGCTCCTTCAACTATAACGAAGAAGATGAACACGTGTGTGGAAACGAAAAACCTAGCTCTTTGAAATGTTTCAGCCTCATAAATGAATATGGATATTGAGCGGAAACAGTGGAAAGTCGAAAAGAAAAGGTAAATCGTGGCTCCATGTTTTTTTTAATAGGCGATACGCGTGTCCAGTCAATTTTAAATAATATTTTAATCGGACACGGCAAGGCCGTATCCGACACGTATTCGTGCCGTATCGGAGGCGTATCCGTATCCGACACGTATCCGTATCCGACACGTATCCGATACAGCACGCCTCGTAAATAGGAGGATCCGTACAACATAGCTTGTAAGTATGCTGCCATCTTCCTTGCAACTCTTATCCATCATTGCAAGTGAACTATCATAGTCCAAGATACCCACATCATGGCTTTGGAACCCAGCTATGTCCTTCACGATTTTCTTGTTGCTACTTTCAAACTGTCCCTTTTGATTGACATGCTTTCCATAAGTCAACTGTGACACTCGTCAAAGACTTTGCTTGATGACTTGTAAGCGGGTTGTCATATCCTTCATCATATTCTTGTTGTTTTTGAATCCTTATTTTTCAACCCCTTGTCTTCAGAGGCGACTTGCAACAAGTAAGATGAACTTGTGTTATTAGTCTCCATTTACAATCATAGCCTGTGAGCGAATAATGCCAAGGATCACAAGCCCTTTATTATCTTCGAAAGTAATTTGTGGTTCACAAAGAATTTATTTATGGATGATAATTTTTAGAGATCTAGTAGTAGAGGAGAGGGGGGATGGACTAACAGCAGGAGAGCAGGCAGTAAGAGATTGCAAAGTAGAGGCATACGTATCCAACCAATAGGCAGAAGTTCAAATCGCATATTGCTCTATGCCAAAGGTGAACTAAAAACAAGGTTTCTTCTAAAAACGTGAACTTGAATGAGAAATTTCTATTTCGTATAGTATAGAAAGTAATAACGACAAAATCCTTTCTTTCTCTTTTTAGAGTGCGCATAGACGAGGTTTAGGTTTTAGGTGAAAGGGTTTGCGCCTTCTCTTCTTTCCGTTTTGGGCGGTTTCTAGGGCAACTCGTTTCAACTACTCTAGGACTAGACGTCTTTCCAATTTTTTGAATTGTAAATATCTAATTAGAATCAAATGTATGACTAGATCCGAAGAGTCTTAGCTTAGCGCCACGTCTTTGTTCAACATCAACATGAAATTTTCTTTCATGTGTGGCTTGTGTTGGGCACCCTATATATTTTGTGTCAATTATTTGACAGTGTTCGACACAAGTTTCCCATTCATCATATAATTCTCACAACTCATTGATGAATGTGCTATCCATCAAATTATCTTCAATCACTTAAAATCATGATTGAAGTATATTGCTTGTGTTCATAATATACCCCATTTTTAGTTGATTGTTACTTAGTGGTGAGTTACACTTAATGTTACAAGTCAATCATCATGATCTAAAAGCCTCATATCATGGTTTTGTGATCGACATCTCCCATATCTCTTGTTTCTTGTAAGCAAAGTATACTTGCAAATTCTTTGTCTTGAAAGATAATTCAATGTGTATGATAAGTTTAACATCTTCATTCATTTGTATTCCAATTGAGATGATTGTTACAAGTTAATAGTTATCTTTCCAAAAATTTCATGCAAAAAGTTTTTAACCAACTCATGCTTGAGCCTCTTTCTTATTTAGTTGTCTTTGATTGAGTCATTTTTATGATTCATTAGTTTCATTTTGGGTTTTAATTAAAGTTTAAGTCCAATGTCATTTGTTCAATATTCACTTGAGTTCAAAATGTGTCCCCTGCTGTCCTTTAGAGTTCAAGTCCTTGTTCTTTTTCAGACAAAATTTTGACAGCCTCCCGGCATCTCCCCCGTTTAGGGGAAAAACCAAGAGGCAGCCTGCCCGCCACGTCAAGACAGACGTGCACGGTCGGTGTTGTGGGACTCCGCGGCCGTAGTCTTCATCCTCCATCATGCCAAGAAAGGCATGCATGGGTCTTCTAAAAGCACATGTTAAAAAAAAAAAAATTCCCCCGCTTACGGGTACTTATTTTTTGCCCTGTCGTGCTAATAAAAGAGCGCATAAGGCTTGCCCGTCTCGTCATAAGCATCGCATCGAGCTCCCTCCCACCACGCTAAGAAAAGCGTGCATAGGAGGTCCCTCGGCGCGCCGCAAACGTCGAAAACAAGACTTTATGGGAGGATTAATCGCCTCGCCACAAGCACCGCGACGAGCTTCCTCCCACCGTACTAAGAAAAGCGCGCATGGGTGGTACTTGCCACGCTACAAGCGCCGAAATGGGTTTTTCCAAAATTTGTAAAATTCTTTTCTTCCATTTTTTTTTTTGAAACTCTTTTTTTCTCCTTTTTTTTTTTGCTGCTTCTTTTTTTTTTTTTTAATTGTGATGATTCTTCACTAACATTTCCATGAGATTTGGTAATGATATTTGCACATTTCTCTTCCTCATGTTTGAAGATTAATTTGATGTACGAACCTACTGATCCAAATATGTGAAAACCTTGTTGATGCTTACAAGAGTTAAGGACTAGGTCATGGTAAGGATTGCTGATCTCCAGGTTGGTAGAATCATTTGTCTTTATGGAAGGAAAACAATTCAAACCCGAACTATGGTTTTCGGCTGCTCTATCCTTTGTTATTCCACAACATTATGCAGCCAACTACTGATTTCCACCTGTGGCCAAGTGTTCAGTTGAAGTTGTTTCCAAAGTCCAACTTTCGATAGAGATTGTGACTCTCTCTAAGAAAGATCAATATTGGTCTCATAGGAGCAGGTGGACAAATTTCTGTAATACTTGACAGCAAAGTCAAAGATAAAGGTGTCTTGCATTCTTCGGCAAAATAAGAGAAACCATGGCTTTAGTGGAAATATCTTTTGAGCTGAATGAAAATTATCATTTAAAATAAAGAATTGAAAACTGACTCAAAAAAATTGCTCCTCTTCATCAAAATCCTTAACTGAATCACTTTCTACATTTTCCTTAGACTCACTTCCAGCATCAAAATCCAGTTGCCTCGAAAGAGGTACATATGAATTCTTTAACTTCTTCTTGGGCACGAGCATTAAATCTTCTGTTCAGGAACAAAAAATGGATCAAATTTTCTTTCAGCTGGAGTCTCGATTTCCAAAACCACCTCTTCATCCTCCGTTCGATGCCTTTGTCCGAACAAGAAGCTTGGCAAGGAGAATCTTTCACTTCCAGAAAACTTGTTTTCTCCAAGCAGGAGACTTTTGAAAGGAACGAAGTCAAGGGTGCCGGCTTGCTGCGTGTATTGTGTCTACAGTGGGTTGATCTACATAGGAAATCAGAGAAGACTCTAATAGAACGGTTTGGGGAGGAGATCTGTCTAACTTGCTGTAGGGGACGAACGGGAGGTGAAGCTTGGCCGAGTGGAATTGAGGATCTGATCGTGGAATTCAGAGATTAAAGAAGGGATGGGAAGGTTTTGAAGTGGCTCACGGAAGTTGGTTGTGAGCTGCTGGAAGGAGTTGAGAGGTGAAACGGGAATGAGAACAGAGAGGTGCTGGTTGGACAGCTGATGGGAGGGGAAAACAGGGGAGAGCAAGAGGCTGAAGCTTGGAGAATGAGAATGAGAGGGAAGGCAAGTGTTGGCAGCTGCAAGAGATTTGGAAAGTCTGTATGCCCGTGGATTTGGACGGAGGTTGGAAATGGCTGAAGGAAGTGGGAGAGGTGTGGGGTTCGACTTCAGTGGAAAAAAGGACTGAGGGAAAAACAAACATTTGTTTGTTTCATTTTGATTTAACAAGGAGACGAAGGGCTGATCAAGGCCAGTCACTGCCATTTGCGGGATTTAAGGATTTAGCAAAGATTTTCGACACAGACGAGGTAAGGTATTAATTTTGATTTAAGTTTTCATTTTGACTTTCTGATTTTGGGTTGAATCCATTGGTAATCCTAATGATGACTTACCCTTATTAGAAATATCATTAATTTAAGTGGCCAGCAATGCATCAATCAACGAAAATGGCCTTGATTCGTGTGTTTTCTCGGTTTACGTGCATTATGCATTGTTTTGTGTGTTAATTTCGTTGTACAATTTTCTTTGTGTGAATTGGTGTGCATTTAGGGTATTAACGGTGTTCAGGATGCAACGACGGAGTCCGTTTCGCTATCAGAATTGGTTTGGGCAACTTGGAGGCTCTTTCCTCGGTATGTGTGGGTTGTCTCGAGATTCGTGCCACTAATCCGAATGATCCAAATTGAGCATAGAAAGTATAGTTTTTGAGTATTCGCAATATTCTAGTCGCAATGGCGAAATTCGTTTTGCGAACGGACATCATTTGGATAGTGACGAGATCGATTTTCCTTGAAATTCATATTGCTGCCTCGGGTACCGTTCCACCAATCCAGATGCTTCAAATTGAATAAACAAAATATAATTTTCATTGGTTGACAACATTTCAGATGCAACGACGAAGTCTATTTGTCGATTCGACGTCATTTGATCAGTCTCGCACTTTAATTTCAGGTGTCAGTCATCCCTTTTGGCTGATCTCATCCGGTTCGATTGCGAGGGCCTCAACTTAATAGATTTCAATGTTCTGATCGGAATGCCACTGTCCGTTTGGCTTTCAAAGGTCATTTGACCCTTCAAGTGACGTGCGACGCTAAGGCGTGTATCGCTTTATTCACCAGTTTGGGTCCTTTCTTGTGTGGTTTGAGGTATAGGGGTCAACAGTCTTCTAGGGCATTGATTAAGCTAATAAAGTCATCTAGAGGAGAAGAAGCTCAATTAGGCATGGACTCACCAATGTTCAAGCTCCACGGGAGCTAATAGTCATCCATACACTCACGATTCCCAACAGTAAGCTCTCGTTGTGAATGGAAATGTTGGGAATGTACCAAGGGAGAGGGCATATCAAACATCCAGTTGCTGATGATGTTGTCGTTTGTTGCAGTCCATGACCCTTAGCTTAAGATTTTGATGATGACAAATAATATCGATTGAATTACCTTATTATTCATTGAATATTTTGAATGTTGCTCTTGTCTGTGAGTACTAACATTTCAGGGAGATCACATATTGCTCAAAACAACAGAAGACTCGAGACTGGGTAGAATAGGATATGAAGTCTGTAACTTTGTATTTTTTCTCTTCTTGCGTCTGGCCACAGTGTATGCAAACTGAGCAACCATGCACACATACAGTGGGAGAGTTTTTTTTATAGGAAATTTTTTTTGTTCTCTATAGATCGTACTATACGATTTTAAATTGTATTGTACGAACTACTATGGCTCAACGACTATCTGTGAACTAATCGTACTATACGATCATTATTGTATTGTTCAATGTGTTTTTAATTTGAAACTCTAGCCGTCCGATTGATTTAAGTTAAGTTTTTAAATCTTGAATTTTGAACTGATCAATTGTACGATTCAATCGTACAGTATGAATATTTGAATACTTAAATTAACTCCCATGATTAGTCAATTAAATCAAGGAATAATTATTGATTGGTGATCATATTGTACGATATGGTTCGTACCGTATGATGAACTGAGGCTATTTTTATCGTTCCGAACATCGTACCGGACGATCCCTTGATTTTTGAACAAATCATACTGGATGATGTAAACATCGTACCGGATAACTTGAAGCTTTTAATAGATTGTACTCTACGAAGTAGATCGTACCAGACGTTGAACAAAGATGAGTTTTGGTCGTCCCAACGTTTGTCCTGTACAAACATAATAAATATAACGTATCGTATTGGATGATATTTGTATTGTATTGTATGATATAGTTCAGAAATATTGCTTGTTCGTACTCCTTCGTACCAGGACGAAGGATATTTTGTACTGATCGTACTGTACAAACATAAATGGCTAGATTGAAAATTTAGGGTTTCTTGGAGCCTGATATATATATATATATATATATATGTTACTTTTGTCTTTTTCCGTTTACTGCATTTTACTCATGTTTTGCATCTTATATTTGCTGTAACTGCTTGGTGAAAATTCTATTCTAGATTTGTTGTTATGTGATTTAAAATTTCACCACTTATGTGCCATCATGTTTTAATTATTCGCTTCAGCATCAAGTTAAGTTTTGTTTGCAAAGTAATAGCACTCGAGCTAAAGATGCAAGGCTATTGCTAGCAAGTTTAGAGCATCAGAGGAGCAGATTATGAGCACAAAGTAAAATGTTTGTCGATGCTAGGATGTGTTGGCATCAAAGGATTGGGACCATATAGGCAGGAGCTAGCATGAGTAGATTCAAAGCATAGGCAAGTACATTACTCATGTAAGTAGCATATACCTCATGTGAGGACAATGGGCCGGGACCGCAAGTGCTACTAGCAAACATGCACTTGGGTGTGAGGATGAGATACAGAGAGCAAAATGGTAGGAGTTTGAATCTTAATTCAATAAATTGTATGATATAGTTGATTAATTCTTTGCTACAACCAACTTTTTGGCATATTTGGCCTAATTAACCTATACAGATTATGCATAATGTATAAATCTTTCATTTTTTTGGGTTTTACTTGTATAAGACTTCTGATCGCTAATAATGAAATTTATGATCGATCTTCACATTGATATTGAATAGAACATCAAGTGTTGCTTCCCTCTTTACCTAGTCCAAGTTGGCTCCTTTCTTTCCTGATCTGTGCACACTTTTCTCCTTCTATGATCCCTCCTCCCCTCACCATCTCTTAATGTTTCTTTATTCTCTCTCTCTCTCTCTCTCTCTCTCTCTCTCTCTCTCTCTCTCAATTCTTTTCACTCCCAACCACCTCCTTGATATTTCTACTTGTTCTCTGTCATGGTAATCCCCCATCAAAATTCTATTCCAACCAATGCCTTCCTCTTTATCAATTTGTAGTCCCAAGACATTCTATGATAGGATCTTAACATGTCCACATCATAATAAGTGACTTAAGGATTTATTGGTAAAAAACAACCTTTAAAGAGTCTGGGGAGCCATCTTGGTGCTACCTTCCTCATTGCATTAGAATCCCAGCTAGCTAACCACATGTGTGCTTTTCAACTCCTTAATTTTGTTTACAAAAAAATTTATGATGCACATTTCTATTTTATCTAATTATTTCATTCCCTTCATGTGGCTTTGAAAGAGATCAATACCAAAACACTTATACCTATCATAAACTTATTTCTTTTCAAAATCCAAAGGTTCACTTGAGCATTGAAGTAATCTCCGCTAAATCCTACGGATTGTTTTAACAATATTTTATTATTTATGTATGAAAGCCTTAAGGTTAACACTGCCATTGTCAGGTTCTAAGTCCTGGATGAGAAAAATAAAGGGTTGTATTAGGTAGTCAATAGCCAGTATTAAACCTATCGAATAATCATGACATGAATCATTTAATACATTGTGTTGATGCTGGGATGTTCCTTGGAAGCGATGCGCTGTATGGCCTTAACACAGCGAGAAGTGTGCAAGGGCCGCTACATCGGTGTGGGCTCCGAAAATTCGGCCCCGGCCTCCGCCAGCTGTTCTTTTTTATTCGGGGGAGTTTTAACGGAATTAAGTTCTGGGATAAATTTTGGGAAGGCAGATGGGTTTGTAGATAAGGCACTACCCAGAGATTTCGCCCTCATTTTGCAACGACTTTATGATCTGAGTTCTAGTTTTCTATATGCGCAAGCCCCTATAGTTAATTACCCCTCTCGATCATGAGAGAGAACTTTCGATTAAGGCTAGTCGTTGATGAATACATCATATCCTTAGATACATGTTATCCGACATATAGTAACAACCATGGGCATAAGATGTTGGAAAATTTAAGAGTTTAGAGATTTTATATTTAAAATTGAAAATTTCATCATCATACACTTAAAGCAGATGGTGGGGGAATGGATGATGGACCCGATCAAAATCCTATGGTTCCGTTGTCCTGGGCCATCATGGTCCCTGATCTACTTAGTCAGAGGAGGTAGTCGACCCAACCTGATAGAATAATCCTTGTCGGCAGCCATAGGTTGCTTCGTCCAAGGGGACCTTGTAGACCTATGGTGAATGTCTGTCTAAGGGGACAAATTTAAATTCACCTTAGCTAACAGAGGGCTTTGTGCCCTGTCGATTATATCCTATTAATTCATATCTCAAGGATTTGATGCCACTAAGGAACATATTGAATCTGACCATAATCGGTATTTTGTGGTGTCATTTGGCGGTAAAACCACTCGGTTCAGAGGGCTCCAGGTCATAATCGTTTATCTTGCGGTGCCATTTGGCGGAAAAATCGTCTGTTAGATCACACATACCACATCCTTACTGTTAGGAGATTGTTTGAGAATTGATCATAGTAATATTTTCTACCAAGCATTAGCTATTTGTGAGCTGAAGTAGTTTTCAATTTGTCCACCTCGGTAAACTGTTGCGGGGGGTGGATGAATTTTGTTTTAAGTGGTTTGAATGATGGATTTCAATTTTAAATATTTGGGTTTTAAGAATTTTGAATGGCATTTTTGGAGTTTTAGAATTTGAATGAACTTTTGGGGGGCATTTGAAAGTATTTTGAATCACCCCTCTGGTTGACATCTACGTTCAACACGGTCATCATCGAGGTGACTTTGACATCACTAGAAAATATTTGAATTTTGTAGGAGTTTGAGGGCATCTTGAAATATTTAAAATTAACCCCTCCGTTTGAGATCTGCATTCAACACGGCCATCATCGGGGTGACTTTGACGTCACTTGAAAATATTTGAATTTTTTAGTGGTTTGAGGGCATTTTGAAATATTTAAAATTAATCATTTTGGTTGAGATCTGCATTCAACACGGTCATCATCGAGGTTACTTTGACGTTACATGAAAATATTTAAATTTTGTAGGAGTTTGAGGGCATTTTGAAATATTTAAAATTAACCCCTCCGGTTGAGATCTGCATTCAACATGGCCATCATCAGGGTATATGGGATCATTCATTGGCTAAACTTTATCGACCCTATCAACTTGCCGATAGGGGATCTGATTTCGTAGGCTTTATGCATTTGTTAGTGAATTCTTATTGTTATAGGCCTTGAAAGTCTAATATGAATGTATTAAGATAAATATACCGGTCGCCACAATCGTATATTTATTTGATGGTTTAAGCCATGTTGACTCATATTGATCTGCATATAAGTATCATATTCGAATTTGAATTCACTTATTGGCCCACACAGCATCCCTAGACGTCATGTATGTACTTATAACACGCTCGTCGGGGCCTATGTAGGTGTTTGAGGGCATTTTATAATTAAACCCTGTCGACTCCTTTTTACCTGCTTAGGATGATCGGGTTTAAATTTAATAATCCGTGCAGCATTCCTAGACATCACATATATTCCTACAATATGCTCGCCGGTACCCATGCGGGTGTTTGGGGATTGTCCACCATTTTTTGTATACCTGTGTATACAAATTATAGTGCATATGCTGAGGTATTTTATAATTAAAACCTGTCGACTCCTTTTTACCTGCTTAGGAGGATCAGATTTAAATTTAATAACCCGCGCAACATCCGTATACGTCACATGTATCCCTACAATATGCTCGCCGGGGCCCATGCAGGTGTTTGGGGATTATATACCCCCTTTTTTGTATACCTATGTGTATACAAATTAAAGTGCATGTGTAGGGGTATTTTTGAATGTTTTAGTTATGCATGTAATAATCATTTGAGTATACATAGCGTTTCATTTGAAAGCTTATACAAGCTTTCTGTCTGCTTGTATACAGATTGTAGATTCGGTGACGTAGCGTAGTAGCTTCTGAATAGAGTTATTACTGCTTTATACATGTATACTGTCGTGCACTACTCATTGCTTTCTGAATGTGGATCATAGTGCACTAATGAATCTCCTGCTTATGTTTCCAATTCATTTGCATTCTGAATCATTTTGCGAATTCTTTGTGAATGCTCAGATGTATGCACCCATTTATGATGTCTACCCTTCAACAGCCCTGACCAAAAATTGGGAAGATCTTTATCGGGTAAGGAGATTCTTTCACACCTGCCAAGATGTTATCTCTTGAATATATTTGTCCACTTAGTGGAGCCTTCATGAGGCTAGAGCAAGGGGGGAGGGGGATAGTTTTGATGCAACTGATCAAGCATATGAAATAGATAGGAAAAGCCCCAACCAGGCAACAAATGAATAATGTTACTATTTATACTTTCAATACTGCTATCAAGAATAATTTCTTCTTTTACAAGCATCAAAAGTTTCTCTTCTCCTTGTTATTAAACACCTTCAGAACAACAACCTTCTTTACCATAGTCATGTCGGTCTCGATTTGCTCATATGTATCCAACCTAAATCTTTGTTGAGGAAAATCATCCAGCATATCAAGGGAAACCCCTTTTTTTTTTTAAGATCCATTTAATACTATTCTAATGCAACGTTTTAAAAGGCGAAATCGGGAATCGGACGCTTTGGCTAAGCGAGGCGAGGCGTAAGCCTCAAGGCGGATTGAGGTGTAAGCCTTAAAAATTATAAAAATAAAGTAATTTAAAATTATGAATAATGACAAAAATGTCAAAAAATAATAAAATATTACGTCAATTGTGAATTTGATGATTTATTCTAAGATAACATTAGTATATTACTGGAAAAGAAAATTTAAAATAAACTCATTTAAAAATAAAACATCTCTTTAGGATCAAGACCCAATGCAGGCTCATCATCACTTTGATTTTCTTTAGAAGAATCTTCATAATTAATGTCAAAGTCATCCTTAAACTCTTCTTCATCTATAATATTTTTTCCTTTATCGCCTATATCAGTTAATATTTCGTTAGCTCTAGAATGAAACAATAATAGTATAAAAAAATAATTCATTATATTTAAGAATACCTTTGAATTTTTTTGAAGCTTCAATCTCACTTTATTTCTTTCTTTTATATACATGAGTAGTTGCTTCACTGTCTTCATTGACTTGAGTTTCTCCTTCTACTTCAACTTCAGAAACATCAACATTCTTAGGAGTAACCCATTCATCATCAGATTGTAAATCATCAACAAGTAAATGATCAATTTCATTATCAATGCTTCCTTGCTTCTGTAATTTGAGATATCTATCTTTCAGTTTTTTGTTAAATATAATATAAACAAGTTTGTTCATTCGATCTGTGGCCAATCGATTTCTTCTCTTAGTGTGAATTTGATTGAAGATGCTCCAATTATGCTCGCATGCAGAAGCCGAACATGTTAGGCTAAGAACTTTAACTGAAAAAGCTTTCAATTCAGAAACATCATCTCCAAACTGACTCCACAAACGTTCTACATGAAAATGAAAAATATTTTATGAATATTGATTGAAGTACAAGACTTGAAAATACAACAAAGGATTCATGTCATTATTGTTCGACAAGTTTTACGCTGGCTGTCGACTACCAGGAGATCGTGTTTTGTAGCATGCTTGTGCTGCTCTAAATCCAAACATTCCCTTCTTCAGATGAAATTTCTCAAGTTGATCATTCACTTTGAGGCAGTCTTCTTCAGAAATAAGTCTGTTCATACATGCATAGAAACCAGTTTTCACCTCTTTATCAACATGAAAGTCTTTATCATAATGTAATTGAGGGTTTAAATAGTATGCAGCAGCATATAAGTGTTTGTGTAATTGACGATCCCACTTTTCATCTATAATATCCCATATTTCTTTGTAGGCACTTTCTTGATCTCCCAAATCTTTTGCAATATCTTATTTAGCCCTATTCATTGCTTCATAAATAAATCCCATAGCCGGGGCCCTCTCATCATCAACCATTCTAAGCACCTTAACTAATGGTATTGTTGTCTTCAAAGCATAATTTGTACTGCGTCAAAATGAATCATCTTGCATAATAATTTTTTTTACCTGTTTTCCTTCTTGTTTTTTTGCCCATGAACTTTTATCCCATTCTTCAAAAGAAAACATAGCTTCCAAAGGTTGCCTTAACTTCTTGAATCTCTGCAATATTAAATATGCAGTAGCAAATCTCGTAACAGCAGGTCTAATAATTTTCTTGTCAGTGAATTTTCTCATCAATTTGAGTACCCAAGAATGATTGTATATGAACTTACTAATGAATTTGGCCTTCAATAAAGCTGATTTATGCTGAGGCAACTGTCCCAACCTCTCAAGCATTAAATCAATGCAATGTGCAGCACAAGGAGTCCAGTAATGGTGAGGCCTCTTCTCCATTAATATTCTCCCTGCAACTTTATATGCACTTGCATTATCAGTAATAACTTGTACTACTAAAGCATCACCCACTTTCTCAATAACTTCATCCAACATTTCAAACAATAATTGTGCATCCTTTACAAAACTTGAAGCATCCACTGATTTTTGAAAAACTGTTCCATATGGATTGTTGACCAAGAAATTAATAATACTTGTATGTCGAATATCTGACCAACCATATGAGATTATTATGACTCCTGTCTCAATCCAAGTCTTCTTAACATCATTCACCATTTTTGAAGTTGTCTTGACCTCCGCATTCAGCATCCAAGTCCTCAGTTCATACATGCTGGGAAGTTGTAGTCCTCTTCCATAGCTTTAGCTTCCAACAGATCGTAACATATTAATCCATGAAGGACTCCTAACAACATTAAATGGAATCCTATTTTCATAGATGAATCTGGCGATATCCAAACAAACCCTATTCCTGAGTTCTTTTGTAGCAGTAGGAGGCTGAAGATCGTGAGTCTTTATGTTATCCTTGTCATCAATATTTATCATAAATCTATCCATAGGACCTCGAGTGCCTCGGTTAGAAAAAACTAGATGGCTTCCACTACTAGAACCTTTATGCTGTGATCCATAATAAGAAGAGTTTCCTATCATCTCTTCCATATTTCTTTGTATAACATCCTTTGTGGTGGCAAACTTCTATAAATAATCTGTGCATTCCTTTTTCACCTCATCAGGTACTTTTGCACATGGTCCCACATTGACATGAGTCAGGCTAGATGATCCTTCAACTTTTTAACGCCACCAGTTATACGTTTCTTACAGAAATTACATTTCATGTAAACATATCCCTTCTTCGCACCTTCGTCAGACACTTATGCTTGTTGTATATGCATTACCGAGAATGTACCGCTCCGTACCGAGAATGTACCGCTCCGTACCGAGAATGTACCGCTCCGTACCGAGCATGTACCGCTCCGTACCGAGCATGTACCGCTCCGTACCGAGCATGTACCGCTCGGTACCGAGCATGTACCGCTCGGTACCGAGCATGTACCGCTCGGTACCGAGCATGTACCGCTCGGTACCGAGCATGTACCGCTCGGTACCGAGCATGTACCGCTCGGTACCGAGCATGTACCGCTCGGTACCGAGCATATACCGCTCGGTACCGAGCGGTGCTGGCTCAGTACCGAGTATGTACCTAGCAGTACCGAGCATGTACTGAGCAGTACCGAGCATGTACTGAGCGGTATCGAGCTTGTACCTGCTCGATATCGAGCATGTACTGAGCGGATGAATGAAAGAAAGTCGAATCAGGATTTATTCAAGCTTTCGTTACTGCACCTCATAGTCAAGGCCACAACACCGCTCACCTGCTCTTCCGACCTAACCGAGGCCTGAACGTTTCCTGCACTCACAACTTCGGCTTCGTTTCCTTCTTTCGAAACTGTTATTGCTTTTGGATTCGTTTCCTGCGTCATCTCCTTCTGACTTCGTCTCCTGCATTCACGGCTTCGTCTCTTTCCCTCACGGCTTCGCCTCTAGTTCGCCTTTTAATTCTCACAGGAAGCCCTAATCCTATACGCGAATACACAAACACGAATCGGCTGCGTCGTATTTACATATATACTGAAGAAAAAAATTCGAGGCGGTGTCTCATACTGCCTCGAGGCGTTACGCTCTAATGCGTACGTCTTGTGCGAAAAAATCGTAGGCTTCGCTGGATGGTTCGAGACGTAAGCCCTGATACACATGACTTCCGCCTCGACTTGAGGCACGACTCAATGCGGACGCCTCGTCCGCCTTTTTAATGGTTGTTCTAATGGAACTGGGGCCCAATACTCTAGGGACTTGGATGGGTTAATTTTGTACCATAGTTTATAGGTGTCTCACTCCATCTCTTATGGTTCCTTTTGTTGCTTATAGATGAAATATACCTTATCATCCTTATAAAAATGTCTCCAATGCCAAATCATGTTTCTTTCAGTCTTCTTGTTGCTTAGAAATGATCTTCTTCCTCGTATAAATGAACTTCTGTATTCGTACAAGCATCACATTCGTGTTCATTATCATATGCCGGCAAGTCGCACCTCCTTTACATATTGTTCTTCTTATACGGCGAACATTTGAATTGATATGACGATCTTTCAATATTGATCGAAAACCTGGTGTTGCTGATTATAGGCATGTAATTATATCTTCATCTAATCATTGATCGTGAGTGAATAATGTTAAGAATCATAAACTTTCATTGTCTCCAATTATCCTCGATCACTTAAGAACATGGTTGAAGTATATTGTTTGTGTTCATGACATGTCTTATTTTTATCCAATCAATTGCCACTTAAGAGTGAGTTATGCTCAATACTGTAAATCCATTATGATGCTCTAAAGTCATTATATTATGGCTTTGTAATCGAGCAATGCATCCAAAATCTTGTGCTTCTTACCGACAAACTACATTCATCACTTCTTTATTCTAAAAAGTGATTTGCAATTTATATGGTGAATTTGATAGCTTAATATCTTCATTTCAATTGCAATGATCCTTACAATTTAATTGTTGTTGCTTGAAATTCTAAATCTTGCAAATCATTCATGCATAGATCCTTGCTTATTCATTGTAGACTCAAATCAAATCTTCACCTGAGTCTAAATCATTTAAACCATGTTCAAAATATGCTTGATTAGTGTCCAAATTAGTCTCAAGTTAATGTTCAAGTTTGAGTACAAGTGCATCTATTGTTCTTGTCAGCTTCGGTCCATATTCAAGTTCACTTTTCTTTGTTCAAGTGGCAAGTCTAAGTCCTTACATGGTTCAAACCAAGTTCATAAGTCTCAAGTGACCTTGTTCAATTCAAGTTCATTTTGATCAACTTTGAATCAAGTTTTGAATTAGGTCTTTTAGTTAATCATTCACATTTGTATTTAGTCAATTTAATTATTCAAATCGAGTCCAAACAAAGTCCACTGTAATTGTCCAAGTCTCGTGCATTTTCAGACCAAATTTCGGCAGCCTCCCGGTGTCTCCCCCGTCTAGGGGAAAAACCAAGTGGCAACCTTCCCCTCGTCACTACTTGAGCGATTCAGATAGGTGTCGGATGACACCGTAGTTGTATTTTTTTTTTAATCCCCGCCCACTACATGAGCGTTTAAGGGTCTTCAGGTACGTGTTTAAAAGAATACAATTTTATTTCCCCCCTTTGGACTACATGAGCGTTTGGAGGTACTTTTTTTTGTCCCCCTCTACTGCATTAGCACCCTTGGGATTACCCACATCGTCGCAAGCGCCGTATCAGTTTCCCTCCCTACTACACTACGTGAGCATGTAGGGGGTTTGCTGGCTCGTCGCAAGCCACGAGAGAAGGATTTTTTAAGTTGAGATTATACCTTAGTGGTCGACGAGGTGACGGTGTTGGCTCGAGAATCGAGATAAGAGAAAACATGCCTCTTTTTTATAATTAACTAATTAATTATAATTAATTAAAATTAATGATAATTAATTACAATTTGAAAATATTTAATTATAATTATAATAATTAATCATATTTAATTTTAACTGATAATAATTAATTTAAATTAAAAAGTTAATTATAATTAATTTTAATAAGTTCTAGTTAATTATTAATAGTTATAATTAACCATAATAATTATAAATTAGTTATAATTTATTTTAATTAAAACTAATTATTATTGATAATAATTAAATATAATTAAAATATTTAATTATAATTAACTATTATTAATAAATAATAATAATAATAGAGAGTAACAAAATGAAAGTTGAGATTCTGCCTATAAATATTTAGCTTGATAAGGTGCGATGAGTTGACAAAATGGGTTAGTTTGAGTGTTGTGGGCTTTGGTTTAAATGAGTGAGGCTTTAGGCTAGATGCGATCAAAGGCTAAGAGACTCGGTTGAGTTGGCTCGGGAGGACCCAACTACAGGTAATTGACGGGGCTTTGGCCTCTATAGAGGGATATTTGTGAACTTTGACTAAGAGGGAGGACTCGGGCTTGCTTGAGGAGATGGAAGAGGGGTTCGGGACAAAAAAGTAGTCGGCAGTGGAGTTCATCAAGGGAAATCTAGGGTGATGGGGGATTCGGCTTTGGAGGAGCAAGGTAGGTCGGCTCTCTTCCTCTCTCCATCTCTCTCACTCTTTGAAGGATGGATTACGGCTTCGGCTTGGTTTGGGTCGCAAGAGGTGGAGATAGTGTAGAGTTTGGGAGGTTGGAGTGTGGATTTGGATTGAGTATCGGCTGTGGAAGGAGGTGCCAGCCTAGGCTCTAGGAGGCTTCGACGGGTTCGAATTTGTGAAGTCTAGGTCACAGGCGCCTGGAAGATCGAATGGGATGAAGGTGTCTGGTTGGATGTGGGAAGAAGCAAAGGAAACCGAGGGCTTCATTTGGTTGGATTTTAAAGGCGTTGAAGAGCAGCGTTCGATGCTCTGCGAGGGATTTGCGAGAAGCGACATGAGCGATGCCGCGTATACAGTATTTCAGCAGGATTTTCGCTGATTTTTGGAGAAAAATCGGTAGGATTTCGGGATTCATCGGGTATAAGGTATGTTGCATCCAGGAGTATTCGCGGCGGTGGAGAAATATAAAGTTTCGTCTTAGCGTTGTACAAAAATCTAGCACGCAATCAGATAAGGAGAGAGGATTTAGCATTTATAAGACCCCAAGATTTTTACATGGAATACCCCTAAAAAAGGGGAAAAACCATGGGGCCTAGCCCTGTTCGAATGAATCCACTAGTATTTGCAGTCGATTACAAATGAGGTCCTTCCTTGGGAGAAGGCCTTAGCTTGATGTACATCTTATAGAGTACATTACATGATGTAAATACAAAGAGTCACTAATGACATGTTCGTTTGGTCGGCAGGGTCTTAATTGGCAGGAGACCTGGGGTCTGGACGATCGTTGTCTGGTGATGTTGGTCGGAAGGACCGTAATAGACGACGAAGGTCGAAATGACTGTTGTTGGCAGGAAACAAGGGTCACAAAGACCGTAATCTATGGACGATGGAGGTCGGAAGGACTGTAGTATGCGGGCGACGTAAATCAGGAGGATCGTAGTAGGCTGGCGACGGAGGCCGGAAGGACTGTAGTGGGTGGGCGACATAAGTCAGAAGGACCGTAGTCGACAGGCAACGGAGGTCAGAAGGTTTGTTGTCTGACAACGAAGGTTAGAAGGACGACGTCAAGTAGAAGTCCAATAATGAAAAGAAATTCATCTTTGGATAGATATCCAGCGAAAGTCCGAATACTGGTAGAAGTCAGACGTCAGGTAGAAACTTGGCGAAGAGTGAATGTCCGGCATTGGGTAGAAGTCCGACGTCTGTTGGTGGCCGAGAAGAACTCCGGCATCACTTGGGCGGAGTTTTGGCATCAGGAGGGAACTCTGTCGTTAATTGGGAAGAATTTCAGCATCCCGTGAAAGTTGTGCAGAATTCCGGCGTCATTTGGAGTTCGTGCAGAACTCCGGCGGTGGTCGAGGAGGAGCTGATTCTCCTTCTCCTTCTCTTCTTCTTCTCTTCCTCTTGCTTGAGTCCCCTATTATGAAGAATGAGGGCTCTATTTATAGTTTTTCTGGAGTGGCATAGCTCATAAATAGGCGTGAGATCAGAGGCAAACAGGGAGTGGTCGAATAGACGGCTGATATTAAATCCTTCAATAATGCACCGTTTGTTGGATATTTGAAGGCCTTAGTGATGTCGGAATTCGGCGATCTTGGGCTTGTTGGATTCGTCTCGTCGAGCTGCTCAATTCGACTATAAGCTCGTTAAAATCGGAGACCGTTTGGTAACTCAAATTGTGGTACGAACTTTCCAACAGCGCTTCGGGTGCTTGATTTGGGCGCATTTGGGCTCAGATTGAGTTGAATTTGGTGTCGTTGGCTTCATATTTTTGAGACGCTCAGTTTGACTATAAGCTCGCTATAATCATAGTTCAGGTGCTCCCAGATTTAATTTTTGAAGTTTCCGGCTTGATTTTTGCCTCGATATTCGTGCCCGATCAAGATAATTTCATGATGACGTATCAAGGTATGTAAACTTTTTGTTATTTTCCCTTTTTTATATATAGGCAGAGGTCAACAATCAGCGCCTAGGTGCGGTTTTAAATAGGTAAGGGTTCCTATATCATAGAAGGATGTGGGCAAAGAAACTAGTCCGTGAAACTAAAATTAAGATAAGAACTTTGAATATATATTCCATTGCAGGTAATTTAATATAATTAATAAATATTATGATTCATAGAAATATAAATATTTTATGCATTTAGGAAACTAAATAGGTTTGAGAAAAGCCTAAAGAGATTGATAGTTTGGGATTTAAATTATGATATTCTTATAGGATTCGTACTAAAGTGACGTAGGTATGATTATAGATAAGAGTTTGAAGGATAGTATTGTAAAAATTAATATAATTTGCGATAGAATTATAAGTTTAAATATTGTTATTGATGATAAGATTATTAATAGTATAAGTACTTACGCTTCTCAAGTAAGTTTGACTATGAGTTCAAAATTAAAATTTTGAAATAATTAGAATAATTAATGCAAAAGATACCTCTTGAATAAATAGTTTTTATTGGGTGAGATTTAAATGGTCATGTTGGTAGAGATGTGGATGATTTTAAAAGCATTCATGATCAATATGGGTTTGGAGCAATTAATAAAGGTGGTACGACCATATTAAATTTTTCTATAACTTATGATTTTATAATTGTTAATATCTTATTTAAGAAAAGAGATGAATATCTCATCACTTATAATAATGGATTTATTAAAACACAAATTGATTATTTTCCTAGAAAAAATAGATCATTTAAATGGTAAAATTATTTCAAGTGAAAACTTATGTACTTAACATCGCTTATTAGTTTTGAATTATGGGCTTTGAAAATTTGGCCCTAGCCTCCGCCCGCTAATGCTTTCTTCGGTGAGGGAGTTTTAATAGAATTAAGTTCCGGGGTAAATTTTGGAAGGCAGATGGGTTTGTAGATAAGACAATACCCAAAGATTTTGCCCTCATTTTGCGAGGACTTTATGATCTGAGTTCTGGTTTCCTATAGGCGCAAGGCCCTATAGTTAATTACCCCTCCCGATAACGAGAGAGAACTTTCGATTAGGGCTAGTCGTCAATTCGATACGTAGATATACGTGTTATCTAGCATATAGTGGCAGCATAAGCTTGGGAAATGTAAAGGGGTTGATATTTAGAACTTGAAATTTTACCATCTTGCACTTAAAGTGGATGGTGGGGGAATGGATGATGGAGCCGATCAAGATCCCATGGTTCCGTCATCTCGGGCCATCGTGGACCTTGGTCTACTTAGTCAGAGGAGGTAGTCGACCCAACCTGACAGAAGGATTCTTGTCGGCAACCATAGGTTGCTTCGTTCAAGGGGACCTTATAGACCTAGGGTGGGTATTTGTCTAAGGGGACAAATTTGATTCCATCTTAGCTAACAGAGGACTTTGTGCCCTATCGATCATATCTTATTGATTCATATCTCAAGGATTTGATGTCACTAAGGGAAGTATTGGCTCTAGCCATAACCGGTATTTCGTGATGCCATTTTGCGGAAAAATCCCTCAGTTCAGTGGGCCCCGAGTCATAATCGTTTATCCTGCGGTTCTATTTGGCGGCAAAACCATCGATCAAAGGACATGTACCACGTTATTACTGGTAGAAGATTGTTTGAGAATGAATCCTAGTGATATTTTCTACTAGGCATTAGCTCTTTGTGAGCTGAAGTAGTTTTCTAATTTATCCACTCCGGCAAATCGTTGTGGAGGGTGGATGAATTTTGCTTTTAGTGGTTTGATGAATTATTTCAATTTCAAATATTCCAGGTCTCGATAATTTTTGGGAAATTTTGAATTTTGGTTTTTGGACTTTCAGATATTTGGGTGGCATTTTGGATTATTTGAAATAGACCCCTCCGATTGAGATGTGCATTCAACACGGCCATCATCGGGGTTACCTTTGGGGTAACTTGGAGATATTTAAATTTTGTGGAGTTTGAGGGCATTTTGAAATATTTTAGATTAACCCCTCCAGTTGAGATTCACATTCAACACGGCCATCATCGGGGTGTTTGGGGTTATTTCTATTTTTGTATTAAACCTTATCGATCCTATCAACTTATTGATAGGGGCTCATGTTTCATAGGCTTTATGCCTTTATTAGTGAATTCTCGTTGTTACAGGCCTTGAAGGCCTAATATGAATGTATTAAAACAAATATACCGGTTGCCACCACCATATATTTATTTGATGGTTCGAACCCTATCGACTCCTATCGATCCGCATAGAAGGATCGGGTTCGAACTTGAATTCCCTTAGGGGCTGTTTGGTTGCCTAAAAAAAAATGCAATGTAAAGTAAATGTAATGCATTCCTAATATTTTGAGTCTGTTTGGTTCTCTGCAAAATAAATGTAGGAGAATTAATTCTCTTGTTTGGTTAGGTATATCCAAAGTAAAGTAAAAGCATTTTTTTTAATAATTTATTTTGGCATTAAAACAAATGTATTTATAAAAATAGTGTATTTATAATAATTTATATTATTTGATGTTATAGAAGTGATATATACTTTATGTCTATAACTTTTATTGGATATTAAAATTTTTATTCATGAAAATCATATTTTATTATTATCATAGCCCTATTTTTAGTAAACTAACTACACATAGTAATTATTTTTGCTTCATTGTTGTACTATTATCATATACTCAAAACTCTTAACCAATAGATCAAAATAAGCTCCGTGATCCTATCCTTTAAAACTTATTTGAATAATTAATGTCAATATTTTTATTACATCTCACTACCACTTTATGGACCCAAGGTGTAACAAAGAATATAAATGAAATGAAAGGTTGAATTAAGATTAGCAATCTTAATTAGTAAAAAAGGTTCCTTCACAAAAAAAATTTAAATTTTATATTATTTATAAAAAAACCATCTCTTAATAGTAAGGTAGAAACATATCGAAACAAAATGCTGTTGTGAACTCCTAGACGTTTCTCTGCTCTTCTCTGCCCTTCAATCCCTCCTCCCATGGCATCATATCATTTGAATATTTCAGGTCTCTCATCCCTCCCCCATCTCGATCTCATCTACCGGCGACGGAGCCCTCTCCTCGTTCCTTCGCAAATCAAGGCACGTCGAGTAAGAAGATGAACATCATGAAGAAGTAAGCAATACAGTTATACTAGTGACTTAAGACATACAACCTAATAAGCCAAGCAAGATAAAGACGTGCCGTGGTGACGGTGGCTGGTTTCCCATTGTCGGAATGGCCCTAATCGCCATTCCCTGGATCTATTGGATCTTAACCTGCTTGTACCGCACCATCATGCCCTGCTACAAGTCACCGTTGACAGAAAACGGCGGCTGCTCCGGTGGAGTCGCAGGTGTGTTCACTAGGAGAAGGGAGGCGGGTGAGGTTCGGCGAGACAATGGTTATCGAAACTCAGGACGTCGGTGGTGCTGATCCGACAGGAAAAAGGGGACGTCGTCAAAGGAGCAAAGTCGAACAAGAAGGAAGGAGTTGAAGAAGCCTCTCGTGCAATCTTACACCTCCTGCGAAGCAATGAAGCCGAACAGCAACGATGCCGAGGCATTTTCGTCGAGCGAATTTAGAACCCGCTCATATTGAGCGGGTTTCTAATTCCCGCAAAACAGTCTCCTTAATACACCCCTAATGCATCAGATGGTTTTCTTTTATTCTGCTCAAAATTAACCAAACAACCCAATTTAGTAAATACATGTATTTGTTTTACTTTACTCTCCTAATTCAGGCAACCAAACAGCCCCTTATTGACTCGCGAAGCATCTCTAGACGTCACGTGTCTACCAATAACACGCTCACCTGGGCCCATGTGGGTATATAATTTTATCGATGAATCTTTATTATAAAGGGCCCTGAAGGCCTAATATGAATATATAAAATAGATAATCCCGGTCGACCTCGTGACCGCATATTTATTTAATGGTTCGAACCGTATCGAGCAGGATCAAGTTTGAACTTAGATTCATCATTTATCCCGCGTAGCATCCATAGACGTCACGTGTGTTCCTACAACCCGCTCGCCGGGGCCCATGCGAGTGTTTTATTGCATACCCCCTTTTAGTGTACCTATGTGTATACAAATTATAGTGCATGTGCGGGAGTATTTTTGATATTTCAGTTATGCAGGCAACTTCCATTTGAACGTGTACAACATTTCATTTGAGAGTTTGAACACGCTTTCTATTCTCTTGTATGAGTATTGTGGATCCGGTGGCATGTTGTAGCAGCTTCTGAATTGACTTGTTCATTGCTTTATACAGGTAGACTGTTGTGCACTACTTGCATGATTTATGCAGGTAGATGGTAATGCACTAACTAATATCCTTCTTTAACCCATAGGTGCTTGCATTTGTTGTGGTTCTCTTGTATTTTACTTGCAGGCGATATATTTGATGTATAATAAATCTCCTTCATCAGTTCGTAGGAGTTTGCATTTGCTACATGCCTCTCACTTTTGGCTGCAAAAGGATCGATATATTTTCCTGTAGCTGATATGTAGAGTACTGTTGGTGGAATTTTGAAAACATATTTTAAAAAAATTAGTTTTATTTGGGGGATTTTGAAATTGAGATTTAATTCTAATTCTAAAATCGAATCGTCTCGTTAGAAGAATTATATCACCCCGAAGGACGACAATAAGATTTCATAACGGTGTTCAGATTCAGAATTATGAAATTCATCTTGAATATCATGGCTAGATTGTAAGGAGAACTCCACACGGCCCCTAGGGGACGAGGTAGAGTTCAGCTAAATAATCCAATTATGATATTCAAAAAGTATGATTGTCGAATTCATATCCAAAGCCTTATCAAAGAAGGATCTATCTCTCCAAAGGGAGATAACACCTTTCAATGATAATTCTTCTGATATGATAACGGCAATCATTCTTCTCTTTCTCCCAATGAAATCTGATGGGTTTTTTTTTGGAAAAATCAATTTTAAAATCAGGTGTGTGTGTGGTTCCAAATCTCCTACGAGCGCAAGCCCTCGTAGTTAATTATATCGTAGGTGGATAGGATCTCCTACGAAAACTTCCGATTAAAATGGTGGCAGAATTTTGTTTGAATTTCTAGGAGTGATATCAAAAAGAGATGAATTCTAGAAGTTCAACCGAGAATGGATCAAAATTGAGCAGTTATTAATGGAGTTAAAGGAGGAGAGGTAGGGGACACTTTGAGATTCCGGAATCATCCGGAAGTGTCCCAACTTAATCTAAGTGTTGGGTTTTATGTTTTGGATTGGAATGATCTTTAATTAGAGTTGAGCATTTTATTAGAAATTTGGGATTATATTCCCGAAATTTGGGGTCTTACAATCAAAGATTTGCCCCAGATCCTAAATCTATTTTGGACACTGGACCACAGTCATCCGATCCTAACTAATGCAGTGCAAGGTCTGGACTTACCCCGGCCTGGATTGGGGAGCCAGCTAACCACCTAATCGATTTAAAAGAGATGAGTCCGGTCTTTTATGAAAGAGTGGTAGGGACGTTATGTTTAAAGTTTTGGAGGGTTGGGGCCGACATCTAGGGATTCCCTAGTTGACCCCTTTGACTTATGTTGGGTGCAAAAATGCTAAGGACTAATGCAATTAAAATTTTGACTCTTTAAGTATGTTTCTAATGCAATGCGTGCTGGTTGACAACCTCAAATCAAGTATGCTTGAAATTTTAAAAATAGGCTTAGAAAATAATTGTTTAGAAGCTGGACTTCCCCAGATCCGGCATCTCGTCCTCATAGGTCAGACTATCCGGACTCTATCCGCAGGCGGGGAAGGGTCTAAAGCAAGGAAAGAATAATGCAGAAATATACATGCGACCCCGGGGTCGATCCCCAGCTAATTACCTAAATTCGTTATCTTTCTATGTTCTTTAGACTCGCTAAAATTTTAGACTTTTAAGATTATGAATATAAAACTTTCACACCCTCACGAGCCTCACGTATCCAGGCGAAAACAAAAGCGGCACACAGTCGCAAAAAAAAACTAGGAAAAGCAAGTAATCCTAAAGGCAATCAACTCATCACATCAAATATTAACTAATTAATAAATGTCCATAGGAAAAGTTGCATTGCTTATTACAAACCAGAGTTTTGCAGAAAGTAAAGTGGCCGGACACCACTGACTACAACCCGGATTCTAAACCTAGTAATGACGCAAGTAGTTTTGAGTGGGATATTCTCAATCTTCAAGTATTCAATCTTGTTCATCCTTGGGCTCCTTTTCTTCAAGCTTCTTGGATCCTTCGTAGTAGACTACCCAAATGGATAAAAGGGCACTTCCTTTAAGGGGAAGGCCACTCTTTCTCCTTTGGGTAGGGAAGAGTGTGGCCCAAATTTGGATCTCCAAATAGAAAAGGTCTACTCCCCTCAGGGGCATCCTTTTCTCTTCGGAGTCCAAGCTTTGGACCTATATATCCCAACTCAAAAACTAACTTTCACAACACTTAATAGTTACACAAATTACATTTATTTGAAAATAAAATCTAGACTCACCTGCAGGGTTATCCTAAGCAGTTAATAAATAAAAAGCAATTATTCCCAAGCAGTTATATTTGAGCGGAAAAGTAAGTAAACACACTGGTCACGCTCTTTTTATTTGGGGTCTTTAGCAGCTGAAGCACCTGTGCAAGCAGATATAACAATTGATAATAATTTTTTTATTGATTTAGCCCCCTTTTTACTGCCCTGCATGAGCGTGACCACCTGCAGAAACTTTGTGAACATCTAGATCGTACCTAACCTAAGGGTAATCTAATCGCCAAACACATCAATCCATCAACAGAGTGCAGAAAAAGTAAGCAGACACAGCAAAGCAATCTCATCCACAACATGCCGTGAAAACTACGAAAAATCCGGCACACAGCAGTAAAGTAAACACCGGCCTAACCTAAATATAGAGTTGGTTGTCCTAGCACATCATCTAAAGTGTGTGTAAAAGGTCGTGTGGCTGGGGTAGGTCCTAAAGTGGGTAATTAGTTGAAGTTGTCTAAAAGTCTGGGTTTGTTAAGGCTTAAAAGGGGAGTTAAGGTTAAGATTTAAGTATTAATAAATTAAGGATTTTAATTAAACCTATTTTAAAAGTTAATTGATTACTACATTTGTTTCACGCCGAGGCCGTGAAGTTTATTTCACCTTCCTTGGGGCTAAGCTAATAGCCTCGTAGGCCTGGGTTACCCAGTAGCAATCGGGGTTGATTAAGTTATTTAAATTTGTTAGAATTAAAGGAGTGGATTGATATTAAAGAGAGTTAGTTACTGATTTTAATAGATTAGTTGAGAATTTTATTAGCCTATTAAGAAAATTCTGGAATTTGGGAGAGTTAATAGATTTTAAAGGGTATCCGGATACGCTAACTAAGGGGTCAAAATTGACTTTTAAAATTAGAGTTAATCTTAAGGATTTCAGATTTTTAATAAATACTAGACCTAATTATGAGTTGTTAGGCAGGTGGCACATTCAATTTGGAGTTTTCTATGAAAAGTTATGATTTTTGGAAGTTTTGACCCGGTTTTGACCTAGAGTTGACCAGAATGTTGACTTTTTGATTTTAACCATATTTTGAGGGTTTGAAATTTTTGGAAAATACTAGATTTTAATTAGAGTCATTAACCACTGAGTTTGATTGATTTAGAATTTTCTATAATTAGTTATGAATTTTGAAAGTTTGGGGTATTTAATTGAATTATTTTAATTAAGGGCCCTTTTAATGATTTGAACCCAAATGGGTCCTAAACTTCTTGAAATTCACTCCAAAGACCTGACATAATGTAAAGAGGGATTAATAAGTGTTTGGAGAATTTTTGGAATTTTTAATAATTTTTAGTTAATTAAAATTGATTAAACATTGATTTTAACTTAAAATTAGATTAGAATATATTCAAATGTCAAATTAAAGGGATTCCAATTTTCACTGATTAAGGGATGAATTGAAGTTAGTTCGGGGTATTTTAGGGAATTTTAAGAATTAAATCAAATTTATTAGAATTTTATTAAGGCTAAAGGGGCATTTCTAAGGGGGATTATTGTGGCTCATACTTGGGAAACCAAATGAACTCCAAATTTGATGAAATTTGGGCCATAGGATCACCTGACCCTAAGGACCAAACCCACCAAATTTGAGCTTAAATGGAGCACTCTAAGGTGGTTAACCAAACCACCCAAGGTGAGCTCTAAGTCACCTTCAAATCACTATGGGGGTCTATCCTAGGCTTGGATTGGGGCAAAATCAGTGGCTCTACACTCCTCATCCTACACATCGTTAACACACCAAAAATCACACCATAAATCCCATTGGATAGGTCTATACCCCATTTTGAATTTAAGGGTCAAACCATGGCCCTTAAACTTAAAATTTGGAGAAAATGCCCTTGAACATCTTAAAAAGGGGAGATAAAATTTGGACATGTCAAAAACATGTTCAAATTCAATCTCCCAAAATTCCAGGCCTGGTGGACTTGTATTTAAAGAGTAATTAAAGAAATTAATAAAATGCTCAAACTGAAATTAAACCTAACACTGACCTAACCAGGGCATGGAACCATAGGGCTTTTGTAGGTCTCCCTGAGACCTTTCCAATGAGCCCAAGAACACCTAATTTGGACAAGTGTGCAGGGAGATATGAATTTTCAAAGTTCCCTTGAATTTCTGGAATTATTAATTCGGCCATTACACAGTCAGCGCTCCCTTTACACGCGCCGCGCGCTGATTGGCTGGGCAATCATTGGCGCTAACTGTCAACGGTCGGATTAACCACAGCCGTCGGATGGCGGATCGGACGGCTGGGATCAAACGCGCTCCGATACCACGGGATCTAATCCGAGCCGTTGATTGGAATCAACGGCTTAGATTTCGTCTTCAACCTCCGCTTTTATCCGAAGCCGTGAACCTTCTCCGGCGTGATCCGAGTGATCGCGCCGGCGAACTTCAACGAAATTTCACAGGGAGGATCAGGGGGGTGGAAACCTTCAATCCAACGGTGGAAATCTGTTGGGTTGAAGGTTTCCTTCACACTTGACCGGACTACCTAGCTAGGGAGCTCGGGATGAAGGAATTACCACAGAGAAAGCCTCAACGGATGAGCTTCTCTATCTGGAAGCTTCAGGGGACGAAGGCGTGCAGGTTCCCTTGAGAGGCCGTGACTGGAGGACGGCCGGAGGTGTGACTTCGAGCGGAATGCCGAAGCCTTTCGCCGGAGTTCGCTCGAAGTGATAGAAGGGGAGGTCTGGGAGCTCGAGGGAAGATGCTGGGAGATTGAGGGAGCTCTAGGGAATCGTTCTGAAAACACTGGGACCGAGAGTTGAGCTCTGGGGAGCACTAGCCTATTCAGCCTCCTCCCGCGAGCTCGGACAGCCAGGATTGAATCGGAGGAGGTCTCGGATTGATGCCAAGTGGAAAGGGGCACCGTTTCAGAGAGCTCGTGAGCCTCAAGCCGGCGAGCCACAACCTTTGGAAGGCTTTCGGTCAGGATCGGCCTGGGGGGACCACCGGAGCTTGCTCTCCATTGGTTCCGACCGCCGCCGGCCATGGTCTGGGTCGGGTTGACCAGGGAAGGCCGATGGGGACATACTGGAGCTGTGAGTGGAGCTAAATTGTCCTGGGGAGGCCGGGATCGATCCGGTGGCTCGGTTGGGCTCAAACCTGCTTGGTTCGAGTCGAATTGAGCTCGATCCAGGTCAGGTCAGACCCTGGGTTCGGTATGGGAGGCAGGTCTGGGGCTAGTGCACCCAATACAAGTGGCAATTGAGTCCAATTTGATCTGAGCTGGGAGATGGCTCGGGTCCAAGTATTTTTGGCTACTTTGGGTTAGCCTAACTCTTAACCCAAGTTAGCCCAAGGCATGGGCTGGCTGGAGGAGATGTATTGAACTTAAGGCCACCTATGGGAGGCGTTGGTTGAGTTCAATTGGGCTTAGGTTGAGAGTTGGCTCAATCACAAGTGCTTTTGGGCACTTTGGGCTAGCCTAACTCTTGACCCCAGTGAGCCCAAGGGTTGGGCTGATCAAGGAAGGTGTATTGGGTTAATGGGAACTCAATATCACCTTGATTTGGATTCAATTTGGTTAAGATCAAAAGATGGCTCAAGGGAGGCCTCTTCTTGGTCACTTGGGTCAAGCCATATGGCTAACCCAAGTGAGCCCAAGGCTTGGGTCACCAAGAGGGGTCTCTTGGGTACCCAAGGGGTCATCCCATACATTCAAAGGACTTGGAATAGACTTGATTCAAAATTTGAAAGAAGAAGGGTGTATGGGTCCATGGGTCAAACTTGGTTGACTCGGTCAACCAGGTTGACCCAAGGTTTGGGTTTGAGTTCAACAAGTTGAGTTTAACATTTAAAATTCATTGAAAGTGGTTTCAAAGAGTTTGGAATTGATTTGAGTTGAAATGGGCATTTGAAATCCCATAGGGATATTTTAGTCAATTTTGGCCCACTGGTCAACTAAGGTCAAAAATGGGTCTGAAAAGATGTAGTTTACTGCTCAGTGGATTATAACCAAGGGTCTGGAAGTGATTAGAGGCTTTTGGGAAAGCTCTAATGTCAAAATCTTCAATGTGACAGGTCCAGTGGCATAGGCTGTAAATATTTGAAGGTTTTACAGCCTTTGAATTTTAATTCAAATTCTGGGGTTAGAGACCTCAGAATGAGCTCAAAATTGGAGGGTAACCTCTAGAGACATGTCTTATCACTTTGTAAGTGACAGACCCTGAATCAGAGGCCATTTGACTGGGTTTTGAAATGTTTGAAAATTCTTTGAAAAGGGTCTTTAGGACAAGACCTTAGGACTTTGAATTTGAGTTTGGATTTCTGGATTTGGAATGGATTTCAAGTTTGTATGATCAATATTGAAGTATCCAAATCATTTACAATCATGTGGTGATTGTTAATGAATGGATGGGGTCAAAGTTAGATCAAAGGTGGGATCAAAGTCTAAGTTGAAGTTTTGGATTGTCAAATTGATTGGGTCAAAGTTTGGGTGTGTTTAAAGCTTGAATTAATTGAGGTTTGAATTGAATGAAGCTTGAGATTTAGATTGATCAAGGGTAGGAAATAAGTTGAAGTTGGAGCTGATCAAAAGTAAGAATTGATTTGAGGTTGAAATTGATCAAGGGTGGGGATTGATTTGAGTCTAGATTGGTCCTAAGATCTAGAGAGGTTCTAGGATCTATGATCTAAGGGGATCCTAAGCTCTAGAGTAGGCCCTAAGGTCTAGCTCTAGGAAAGGATCCTAAGGTCTAGAGTAGATCCTGAGGTCTGGCTCTAGGAAAGGATCTTAAGGTCTAGAGTGGATCCTAGGATCTAAAATTAATCTGGAGTTTGGAAGGGCCTTAGTGACCTTATACAAAAATGAGGTCAACAAGTACATGATGATTCTCTTTCACTGGCTCGTAGGCATTTGTATTTGGCATAGTCACTTTGTGTATTGCATATGGATGATATGTGGGATGTACAATGATGGGTCTTTTATAGTCATTCGTGAACGATTCGTATTGTCTTCTACCATTTATATTCCTTCGTTAGTGTTCTCAGGTGAACCTAGCAAAGATAGTCACATCTTCTTACATGATTGGTATGTTGACTGTATCAATCTCAGCTTTGTTATCCACGAGGCATTTTGCACATTCGTAACTTGCATGCGTTGAGAGTTCATTCATCATTGTTTGCAAGTATTTCCACATTAGCCTGCGAGCAGATGATTGCATACGTAAGGGATCTTCCTTCATTTCTTTCTCTGTGACCTCTTATTTTTGTTCTTTGATAGATCATATTTGTTGTAATTCCTTCAATTATTATCATCAATTTTTGCGGCTCTTCTACCTGTATGCAAAGTGGTACAATTATTGCAAGTTTCCTCCCCTCTTTGACAAGTGAGTCAGCAGGCTTACTACAAATGACTTATTTTCATTCTCATTGTTCTTCATCCACATGTATGTTCATATGGGGATTATAGGCCTTCGTTATTATTTATAAGTCATCATCATAATAGATTCTCCTCTTTTGTTCAAGTCTCCATTAGAGGGGATTTTTATACAAGACCCCTTTTTTGGCATTTATTTTTCCCTTTCAAAGAAGTTCAATTCTTTGTCATTATGAATTCAACTCCCTATGGTACAAGTCCAGTTGCATGTTCAAGAAGTTCAAGCCACATTCAGTTCGAATCCTTCACATGATTTTCATGTTGCTTGTTGCTTTCGAGTGTGATGTAGGGTTTTGTATCTACCATGAATCTTTGCTTGTTTGCATGAGATTTGCATGAATCAAACCTTTCTGATGACATTTGATTGCATGATTCTTCATCATAGTTTGTGAATAAATGATGTTTGTAGGCTCTATATTCATTGCAAGTCTTGTATATACTTTGTTGCATTTGATTTGGACATATTAACTTACCAATCATGATCCCACTTTAAATATTATATCATGTGTCACATATTCAATTTGATGTCATTCAAATTCCTTATAACTCAGTTCAAGCTTGAGTCCCACGTTGTCCAAAATTTATTCAAGTTCAGATAGGTTTAACCTTGAGTTCAAGTTTTAGTTCGAGTTCAGTTCAGCTTGAGTCCAACTCAAGTCTTACACAAGTTCTTCATGTTCGTTCGAGTCCACACTAAGTTCTTTGCATTTGAGATCAACTCATTTGGATTTAGCTTGAATTTTCAATTTAGTTTAAGTTCAAGTCATTGCTCATCCAACATTATTTGATTAAGCTGTATTTAGTTTGATGTTGTATTCAAGTCATAATCCTTTGTATTTATTCAAGTTGGAGTTTAAGTTCTTTGAGTTCAATCAAGTCCAAGTGTGTTCGTGTGTTCACCCGAAATTTTGACAGCTTCCTGGCGTCTCCCCCGTTTAGGGGAAAACTACGAAAACTGGGCCTCCCGCTACGCTAGAGAAAAGCGTGTACGGTATGTGTCCTTGGACAAGGACATCACGGCCATGAAATCTTTAATCCCACCACGCCAGAGAAAGGTGTGTATGGGTCTTCGGTACCTGTTATAAGAAAAGCACAATTATTTCCCCACAGGTACAGAGCCGCGTACAGATACTTAAAGGTTTCCTAGCCACGCCAAAAAAGCGTGAACCAGGCCTACCCACCTTGTCGTAGGTGTCGCACCGGGTTCCCTTTTCACCACGTTAGAGAAAAGCATGTATTGGCGGTTTGCCAGCTTGACACGAATGCTGAGAACAGGATTTTGGGACCAAGGGCTGCTTACCTGCTTCATTGCAGGTGTCGCACCGGATTCCCTCCTGCCACGTTAGAGAAAAGCATGTATAGGTGGTTAATCGGCTCGTCACACATGCCGAGGGTAGGCAAGGAGCATTCTTTTTTTTTAAATTAGTTATAATTAATTATTAATAAAAATAATTAATTATAATTATATATAATTAATACATAATTAATAAATAATTAATTGTAATTAAAAATAATTATTCATAATTAAACTAAATTAATTATGATTAGATTATAATTAATTATAATTAAGTTTATTTAATTATGACTACTTTAAGATTAATTAATAATTAATCATATTAAAAATAATTAAGTTAATGTGATGCACAGGATTGCACGAATTATAGAGGTATTAAGTTAATGTGTCATACTTTAAAATTATGGGAGCGAGTTATAGAGCATAGGTTGCGGCGTGATACTAATGTTTCTCAAAATCAATTTGGATTCATGCCGGGTAGGTCGACTATGGAAGCCATACATTTATTAAGAGGTTTGATGGAAAAATATAGAGGAAATAAGGAGGATCTACATATGATATTTATTGATTTAGAAAAAGCATATGATAAAGTTCCAAGAGAAGTGCTATGGAGAGTTCTTGATAAGAAAGGAGTCAATAATGCTTATATTCAAATCATTAAAGATATGTATGCAGGAGCTATTACTTGTGTTCAAACACAAGGTGGTTTGACCAAGTATTTCCCTATTTCGGTTGGGTTACATCAAGGATCAGCCTTAAGCCCATATCTTTTTGCTTTAGTCATGGATGTTCTCACTATACATTTGCAAGATGATGTACCTTGGTGTATGCTTTTTGCTGATGATATTCTTCTTGTTGATAAGACTAGAGAGGGAGTTGAAGGTAAACTTGAATTATGGAGGTCAACCTTAGAGTCTAAAGGTTTTCGCTTGAGTAGATCTAAAAAAACGGAATATATGGAGTGTAATTTTAGTAGTAATAGTCCTAGTGAGGGGATTGTGACTTTGGGCGATCAAGTCATTAATAAGAGTACACGTTTTAGATATCTTGGATCTATTGTTCAGAGTGATGGTGAAATAGATGGGGATATTATCAGCAGAATTCAAGTTGGATGGTTGAAGTGGCGGAATGCATCGGGCTTGTTATGTGATAGAAATGTACCCCTAAAACTTAAGGGAAAATTCTATAAGATGGTAGTGAGGCCTGCAATGCTTTATGGTGCCGAATGTTGGCCATTAAAAGAGAAGCATAATACTAAGTTAAGTGTGGCAGAGATGAGGATGCTTAGATGGATGAGTGGCTTTACCCTTAGAGATAGGATACGAAATGAGCATATACGTGAAAAGGTTGGAGTAGCTCCAGTAGAAGATAAGATTAGAGAGAGTCGCCTTAGATGGTTTGGTCACATAAAAAGGCGGCCTTCCGATGACCCGGTTAGGAGAGTAGAGGTATTAGATTTGACTTGTGTTAAGAAAGGTAGGGGTAGACCTAAAAAGACTTGGTTAGAAAATATTAGGAATGACCTTTCTTTATTAGATTTAAACGAGAATTTGACTTTTAATAGGACACAATGGAGAAAAAGGATTCATGTAGCCGACCCCACGTAGTGGGATAAAGGCTTGATGTTGTTGTTGTTGTATTAAAAATAATTAAACATAATTAATTAATTAATTATTAATAACAATTAATTATAATAAAAAACAATTAATCATAATTATAATTAATTAATTAATTATTAATAACAATTAATTATAATTAAAAACAATTAATCGTAATTATATTTAATTAATTAGAATTAATTTTTAATTAACTAATTAGTAATTATAATTAACTTAATTAATATTAATTAATTATGGTTAATAAATACCAATTATAATTAACATAATTAATCATAATAAAATTTAATTAATTATCACTTTATTATAATTAAAACTAATTAATTATAATTAAAAATAAATAATTATAATTAATTTTTTTTAAAAAGCTCTATTTGGCAACAGGATTTTGGGCAGAATTTGTCCTTTCGAATGGGAGAAAGCTACCTTAACAACCGCGAGCTCCCGTTTCACTTTTGATCAAAATGTCGTGGCTCCGAATTTGACAGGAAGGGAATGTCGCTGAGGGAGGTGGAAGGCTTGGGTAAGGGTTTGCGGGATTGAGAAGCGAGCGTCTGCTTGGGTTTGAAATAGGTAGGAGGAATGCCCTCTCTCTCTCTCTTTCTCTCTCTCTCTCTCCCTCTTTCTGTGGATTGCGTGAGAAGCCGGATGGGTAGGGGCTCAGGCACAAAAGATTGAGGTATGGCTTTTGTCGGAGAGGAGATGGAGTTCAGGCGGATTGGGTTTTGGATGGAGATAGGCGTCGACTAAGGCTGGGATCAGAGCTTGGGAGAGGCCGGTCGGCTATGGTGTAGATCGGGATAGGGAAATATTTGTTGAAGCTTGCGGCTAGGGATTCGATCAGGGAAGGTGATGAGGTCGTTCGACTTGAAGGAACAAAGGCAGGGCAATGGTGGCTTCGGCGTCGGAGGCTGGTGAAGGAGCAGACGCAGTAGGAGTTTCGTAGGGATTTCACGGTGAGGGAAAAGCAGCCCCTAAGGACTTGATTCAGCCTCCTTTTAATGACGCCAAGGAAGGCGGGGGCTACATACGCGACAAGGCCTGTATTAGACGCCGTTTCGTATAGGTAATGAGTGTTGTAGTAAGTGGCGAACACGACGTGAGCAAGGATTCGGGATGGGCTTTGGATTTCAGCAGGTATGTAATGATTTTATTATCTCTTTTTTTGTCTTAGTCACAGAGGTCAACATAAACTTTAAGATGAAGGGCTGAATATAAAAAATAAAGAAAAACATTGTTTTAGAATTAGATAAGATCATTTAATGAATATTAACAAAAATATTTTTTAGAGTAAGATTTTAGATTTTAAGATTTTGTCTGTGCATGAGTGCCTAATGTTATATGAAAAAAATAGCTAGTGTTATTAAGAATGTTGCAAAGGATTTACTTAGAGTTTTAAAGGGAAAATCCTAATAGTAAAAATAGTTGGTGGTGGAATCAAAATATACAAGAAAAGATTAGAAATAAAAAGATTTGTTATAATAATTAGTTTATATGTAAAAAGTTTGATAATTAAGGAAGATATAAGGAAACCCGTAAGGTGTATGAAAGCAATATATGATGTAAAAATTTTAGATTTTAATGATTTCTATAATATATTAAATACTAAGGAGGACGATATATATATATATATATATATATATATATATATATATATATATATATATATATATATATATATATATATAAGTTAGTAAAAAAAAAAAGATATGAGTAGTAAGGATTTAGTTACAGTGAAGTGCATTAAGGATGAAGATAAAAAAGTGTTTGTATTAAAAGAGAATATTATTACAAAGGTGGACAAGATATTTTGCTAAAATTTTCAGTGAAGATTCTGAGAATATGATTAGCTATAGTGACCATAGCACCCTAAATGAAAATAATTTTTTTAATTTTTATCGTTGTATTAGTAAAATCAAAGTTAGAGAGGCTTTAAAGAAAATGATGTATGGAAAAATTGTTGGACCGGATGATATTTCAATAGAGGTATGAAAATCTTAGGAGATGAATGAATTTTTTGGCTTACTAAACTTTTTAATATTATTTTGAAGGCAAAAAAAATGTCAGATGATTGAAGAATGAGTGTGTTGATTACTTTTTGTTGAGAATAAAGATGATGCACAAGAGTGTGTGAATTATAGAGCAATTAAGTTAATGTGTCGTACTTTAAAATTATATGAGAAAGTTATTTAGCATAGGTTACAACATGATACTATTGTTTCTCAAAATCAATTTGGATTCATGCCGGGGAGGTTTATTATGGAAGCTATGCATTTATTGAGAGGTTTGATGGAAAAGTACAGAGAAAATAAGGATGGTCTACATGTGATATTTATTAATTTAGAGAAAGCATATGATAAAGTTCCTAGTGAAGTGTTATGGATAGTTCTAGAAAAAAAAAGGGGTTAATAATGTTTATATTCAAGTCATTTAAGGATATGTATATATGAGTTATTACTTGTGTTCAAATATAAGGTGGTTTGACTAAGTATTTTCCTATTCCAGTTGGATTACATCAAGGATCAACCTTAAGCCTTTTACTTTTTTCCTTTAGTCGTGGATGTTCTCACTAGATATTTATAAGAGGTTATACCTTGGTGTAAGCTTTTTACTGATGATATTCACTGCATGAAAGTCAGCTGTTTCAGGCGGACAAATCCATCAAAAACATGCAAAGCCTGTCGTATAATAAGATCTCTTGCAGATTTACGGCGAAATCTAATTCAGCCTGAAAAGGCACGTTGGAAAATTCATTTGCATCAGAAAAATTCTCCGCAAAATATTTGCGGCAAATTTACGACGGATTTTGAGTTCCAAAAAAATGGCATATTTGTTTTAGTTATATGCCGAAAATTGCAGCAGATTTGCAGTGGAAACTTCGTAAAGTACAACTGATATTGACACCACAAAAAATCATCGCAATTTATGGCATCATGTGCGGCATAAAATTTAGTCATTAATTGCGACAGAATTTTCGCTGCAAATTCGTTGCAAACTTGTTCCATAAACAAAAAAAAAAAAAAAAATACCACCTCATGCCAATTATTCAGCTTTACAACAATCACAGTCAAAGCAATTTTTTAGTAATGGCTAAATATGCTAATATTTTAATAAACACTACTTACAGCACTGCTATAATAAACATAGTTATATAAATTGTTCATGACTTTTTTTTCAATAATATAATTTTGTTATAATAAACATAATTCTTATACATAAGAAAAAGTAAAAAAAAAAAACAAAGACAATCTAATCAGAATTCATATCCTTACTCTCCTACTAGGCCGATGCAGACACAGATTGATTTCCACTAATATGCTCTCTCAATCATTGAAGCTCATCCAGTATCTGTATGTGCATGTCTACTTATAATTTTCGTTCATACTCTAACTCTACTGTCAAGTTAGCCACCTGTTGGCTGTACAAATTCTCATGGCTATTTGCATAGTAGCTTGAGACACCAGAGGACTGTCCCTTATACACATAGGCCTTCGAGCCTAATCCATAAGCTCGTCCCTTCAGCATTTCTCCTACCGTCTATCATCAAATGCGGTAGTCAGAAATATCTACTGAACCCCCAGATGATCCCTCACCAACTGTAGCCTGGCTCTCTCGAAGTTGTATATACTCATCCTATAAAATATAACATAAGATTAATATTGTATAATCATCACTTATAATATTTTTCTAAATATTATAAACATATATATTTACATAAGCCTTCATCGCTCGCTTGTTCACTCACTCTTGGTCCTTCTGACAGTTGTGGGTGTGACTGTGTAACTCAACAATAGTGAATTCTCTACCTAGCAGCTTTTTCTGTAATACACTTATATTAGAATGCATAACCAAATAAATTATTATTATATATTAAAGTTTTTTTATGAATCGTCGTCTGTGTTCAAAGTATAAAATTGAGCCCCCAATATGAAGGGAGCTGCATAAGCCCTCGGTGTCAAAAGCTTGATTATGTTTATTCCTCTCCCTCCTCTATGGGCTGCCCTAAGCACTGTTGAGGTCAGCTCATATATTCTCTCCAATCCAGAGTTGTCGCTCGCATGTCATCTTAATATGGATGGTATCATTCTCATAGGTAGCTTCTCTTATAAAATTAAAAAGAGGAAGGATGTATAAAAGGTTTTTGAGGTGAAGTAATGAAACCTTGTCGAATTGAATCGAATAAGGCGAAATTGAAGATTAATAAAGAGCTGGAGATCAGCTGAAGTCGAAGATTAACCAAGAGTCGGACATGTCGTGAAGCAGGTAAAGTCTGAGAGCAAAGAATCGGTCGGCGTGAATGATTGAACTAGGAGGTCGGGTGTGAATGATCAAACCGAGAGAGACGAAGGTGACTAATCGACCATGCAAAGGCGGAGGCAAAGAGTTCGAGCAACTAGCCAACAGAGGCAAAGTCGAATAACAACGAACAAATGGGGAGGAGGCAGTGAAGTTGAAGAAGAATAAGCAGTGGAGGAGCGAAGTCGAACAATAGAAAACAAGCAAATAAACAGATAAAAAACAAACAGGTTAAATAAGGTTAGGTTGCAACGGATTTATAGAAGAAATTTCATCGCAAATCCGCCGCTAAAGTCATCTAAAATTTTTAGCAAAAATTTTTGTCATAAATTCGTCAACATTTTTTATAGACATTATTCCGCTGGAAACAACTGCTTTTCCTATAGTGATTCTTCTTGTTAATAAGACTAGAGAGAGAGTTGAAGGTAAACTTGAATTATGGAGGTCAACCTTAGAGTCTAAAGGTTTTTATTTGAGTAGATCTAAAATCGAATATATGGAGTGTAATTTTAGCAGTAATAGATCTAGTGGGGGTTCGTGACTTTGGACGATCAAGTCATTAATAAGAGTACACATTTTAGATATCTTGGTATATTTTTCAGAGTGATGGTGAAATAGATGGGGTTATTATTATTAGAATTCAAGTTGGATTGTTGAAGTGGAAGAATGCATCATGCTTGTTGTGTGATAGAAAATTTCCCCTCAAATTTAAGGGAAAATTCTATAAGATGATGGTGAGACTTGCAATACTTTATGGTGCAAAATGTCGGTCATTAGAAGAGAAGCATAATATTAAGTTAATTGTTGTAGAGATGAGGATGCTCAGGTGGATGAGTGGCTTTACTATTAGAGATAGGATACGAAAAGAGCATATACGTGAATAGGTTGGAGTAGCTCCAGTGGAAGATAAGATGAGAGAGAGTCATCTTAGATGGTTTGGTCACATAAAATGATAGTCTTCCGATGACCCGTTTAGGAGAGTAGATATATTAGATTTGGCTTATGTTAAGAAAGGTCGAGATATACCTAAAAGACTTGGTTAGAAATATTAGAAATGATTTTTCTTTATTAGATTTAAATAAAAATTTGACTATTAATCAGACACAATAGATAAAAAAGAATCATGTAGCCGACCCCACGTAGTGGGATAAAGGCTTGTTATTGTTGTTGTACAAAAGTTTTAAAGTAACAATGGCTTTACCTCGACTAATCAATTGACAAAAGGAGCATTTTCAACATGCAACATTTGTGTCTTTCAAAAGAAATCCTACTTAATATATCAATTGACTATACTTATAACACCCGGTCGTATTGCTCTTTCTTATGTTTCTATGTTCTTCTTCTCATCTTGAATTTCTCCAGTCATCTTTAAAGCACACTTTGTAGAAAATAAGTTGATGAGGAAAATTTAATGAGCGATAGAGGTAAAGCACCTTCCTAAAGACGCAAGGCCGGTGCTTAAACGATGAGACCAGAGCATCAGAGATGACGACACTAGGATGCATTGACATCAAAGAAAGGATTGCAACCACAAGTGGAAGCTAGCATGAGCAAATCCAAAGCATATGCAAGCTCATTATGCGCATGAGTAGAATACACCTCGTGCGATGGTGGAGGGCCAAAAGTACGGTGTCACAAACACAGGCACCAAGATGTGAGGATTGGACACATGAGAGTAGTTTTAATATTTGATTCAATCAATCATATGATTTGGTTGATTAATTTTATAGTACAATCCACTCTTCATCATCTGTTTCCAAGTTAATAAAAGATAGATTGGGCACAATGTATAACTCTTTCATATATTTGATTTTTTCTTATGCAAGCCTTTTGATCACTAATAAAGGTTACTATGATATTTAGGGTTTCCACATTGATATTGAATAAAACAGCAAGTGTTTGGCCCCTTCTTACCCTAGGCAATGCTGGCTTCTCTCTCTCTCTCTCTCTCTCTCTCCTCTCCTTTTCACTCCCAACCATCTCCCTAATATCTCTTCTACATGTTTTCTATCATGGTAATACCCCATTAAAATTCTACTCCAACCAACATCTTCATCTCCTCTTCATCAATCTCCAGCCCCAACACATTCTATGATGGGATCTTAACATCTATATCATCACAACTGACCTAGGGATTTGTTGGTCCAAAGCAACCTTTAAGAGCCTTCGGAGCCAGCTTTGGTGCCACCTCACTCACTACACTACAATCCCCATCTGGCTCATCACCAAAATGCTCCCTAGCTCCTCAATTTTGTTTACAAATAAAGCTTGTGCTGCTCATTTCTATTCGCTCTTATTATTCCTTCTATTTGATTTTGAAAGAGAGATAGAGAGATAGAGATCGAAATCAAATTCTTCTATCTGTCATAGACTTATTTTCTTTCTAAAAAACCAAAAGTTGACTTGAGCGCTGAAGTAATCTCCGTTAATCTCTCGAGATGTTTTTGATAGCTTTTTACTGTGTATGCACAAAATTTTTGAGGCAACAATAGCCTACATGGACTACTCGATGTTGTCATTGGCTCGCCTCTGTAGTCCATTAAAAATAAGCACAGCTTGGTCATTTTTTTCTGTACAGGTGTAACTGTGCAAAAGAGATTTCTAATTGATTCTTTAAACAGGTTTATGCTGTTCATTTCAAATGCAACAAGAAACTCATCCGTGAATATCCGAATCTCTTCAATTACACCAAAGATATTTACCAAATCTCTGGCATAAGTAGCACTGTTAATATGGAACACATTAGGAAGAGCTACTATGGAAGCCATCCTAGTCTTAATCCATATGGGATTATTCCAATTGGACCCAGCATAGATTATTCTACCCCTCACGATAGAGAAAGGTTCAACTAATCTAGTAACTTTTTTTTTTCTTCTGATTTCTTAGTTCATTGTGATAAATATCATTGTAGTAAAGAAGCAACGTCTTGCTCTCTGTTGTAATCAAGCGAGTATGGACTGGTCGGATTGACAAGTAAGCTTAAGAAGATTTCCTTACGTAGCTGCGTGTGTAAAAAGAACAAAAAAAAAAAAAAAAAGTAAATACATATTAAAGTGACACACAGGGCTTGAGGAAATTTATTTTGGGTATAAGTTCATATTTCGCAGTAATATCCAATTGTCACGGTTGCGCAACGTAGTTTTTCACATCAGTCTGTCTGGTCTTAGTAATACTCTCTCTCTCTAGAGAACCTATCATTTGGGTAGTTTGAATGGGAGAACCGTCTAGATTTTGTAAGGTTTTATAGAAAATGTTTTCAAATATGTTTTTATATTGGGTTGTTACAATATACATGCATCGTTGTGCTCTCAAGCTGAGCGCCGCTATATTATCAAGCTCATCATTGAAGTGCTCCAATTCTGATCGAAAATCAATTTTTTTATTTTAAAATACTTTTTTTGTTGTTGTTGTTGTTACTTGTTACACTAAGGGTGTAGAGACAAGTAGGAGTAGGTAAGTCAGCTAGTGAGGGCTAAGATTAGAGGGTGTGATTGGTGAGTGCTATGAAGTCATTAGTGGCCTTTGTTGGAGGCTCGGATTTCTTTAGAGTGGAAGGAGAGTATAATTAGTTATCGGGTAGTAGGCTCCATGCTTGGTTGATTGTGACAAGGTGAGCTAAAAATATCCTTTCCTATGGCTGGGATGATGAACATGATTGATAAGATTCCACCATATATATTTTTGAGTAGCTTGGATGGGTTTAATATTTGAGATGAGTTAAACAAATTGACCCAAGGTAAACCTACATTTAGCATGTTTGGGTCAATGGAGCCAATTAAGCAAATTAGCTCAAATGACTTAAGAAAACCCCATTAATCAATCCAATTAGCTAATTAGATGTAAACTAACTCAATTAACTCATTGAACAAGCCTAATTGGACTAATTGGCCTAAGTTAGCCAAATTGATAATTAAGTTTTATGAAGCTACATTTCTTTTCAATCCCAATTGGCTAGGCTAGTCAAATCCATTAGCTTTTTCAGTCTTGAGTGACTTAAACTAGGAGCTTAGAGCCTAAACTATCCATTAACCTAGGGTTAAGAGATAGTTAGTCGGTGATCAAGCCCATCCAGTTGGTTATGCAACCCTAAGCACAAGGATTATGTTAGCTTAATAATCACTACCTAAAGTAGTCATCCTTCCCCTTACAAACCCATGTAGTTTGCCAACATCTAACCTTGCTATAAACCATAATTTAGTAGCTCGGATATTAATGGTTAATAAATTAAAAAAATAAAATTGAAGTCCACTGCAAATGAAATTGATCCAAATTAGTTTGAATTCAAACTTGGTTTGAACTTGGATTCAAAAAAGTTTCAAATCTTGGTTTGAATGTTTTGGTGCAAGCATCATGAGAGTATCTTTCATCGGGCTAAACTTGGTGTGAGAAGAGTTTATGTTCAGGCAAGAGCTTTCAGCTTTCTGAGTAAAGGTATTACGGGATTGCTTGCATGCGATTTGAAAGTTATTGGAGAAAGCATCGTGGATTGATGATCTGTAAGGAAAAAAGGAGCACCTGTTATATCATTGGGAAGGCAATGCAAGCTGATGATATGTGAGGATTGCCAATGTGTGATCTTGAGATCACTTGGTAAGGAAAAATTATTCTGTGCGGAACTCGAATCTCGTCAGGATACCTAAGCCTGCGGCTCGGTACCGCAGTATCGGGGCACGGTACCGCGGCTCAATATCGCTAACGTGTCTCATTTTGATTGGTATTTGAATGTATAGCTGTGTTTGGTGTCCGTACAGAATAATCTCTCCTTAATAAGTCATCATGAACCAATGATGTGTAACGAGAAAAGGAATTTGCATTTAGGTGTTGACATTTGCGAGGAAAGGCATTGAAATATAAGATATGCGTGACCTTGTCATTGTTGGGGAAAGCATCACATACCAATGGCATGTGAAGAGAAGAGGAGTTCTCATTCAGTTGCCAATATGTGACATTGTTGAGGGAGGCATCACGAGAATGGAAACAATTTAAGAAGAAGGTTTGGAGCTGGTTTGAATAAGATTCAAATAAAGGTTCGAACTAATTCTTAATATATGGCTCAAATTCAAACTTGTTTAAATTTTTTTTGGCATCATGCTTTAATAAGCAATCCATGCTTATAATAGTGGTGCTTTTATTTGAAAAGAACTTTTGGTTATATTTCTCAAAAAGGTTAAATAACAGAGATATTTGTTCAATTATGAGTAAAATAAAATCAAAATTATTTATTAAAATACCTTATTTAGATTATTAGAAAATCAAAATCACCTTTAAATTCAATATTTATTGGCCTGATTATCTTGTATTAGGGCCTGTAAACATGAATTTCACCTCATATTTTGAGAATTTTCTTTATTTGTTTCTTATTTTTCATTATTTTCATAAATTTAGTGTTAATTATGAAAATATCAAATGACTAAAAAATTTATTGAAATATTTAAAAAAGTTCATTGCTTTGATTATGAATATTTGGCTTAACAGTCATCTTCATTTGATTGAAAGTTGATTAATATGAGCTTTTTGATTATACCATATTGAAATTTTTTACTGGTTAAATTGGAATTGATGGTTTTTTTGAAGTAAATACATGGTAGATAAATTTGGTAAATTTTTCTATATTTTTTATTATTGCATTTCATATATGATGTTGACTTACATGGCATAGAAAATGTATCATTTTCATGCAAGAAAGGAAGAATATCTGTTAACGCTATAATGAATACAAGTTGGCTCTTAAAACATAATATTTGGTTAGGAAGGTGGATTGATGGGCTTTCTTTTAAATAAAAAGTTGGTAGTATAATCTTAGTTATAGCTTGTATCTAGAGGGTGATGACTCTTAAATAATTATTAAAAATCACATGTGAAAATAAATGATTAATATAAAAGATTGACATATTGATAGTATGACAGATAACAGATGTAATGAAAAAAAAACTACATTAAAGCTGTATGTCTTGCCTTATTCTTCATAATTATACTCATGATGATATTTACTGTATAATACATTAAACTAATTGATAGATATAACTGAATTCAAACTGACATTAATATTGATACAACATAGCATATCATATTAATATGGCTTATTGAGTGATAATCTTCTTTACTTTTTTATTTTTTGTAATTTGATAGTTGATAGATCTCTTTTAACTATGCTGATCATATTGATTTATTATTGATTTTGAGATTTTTATTGCTCATAGTAAATGATGATTGATATTGACTAGAACTAGACATACATATTGATTCTTTTGTATTTCATTGAAAACAGTGATAGAATTCTAGTTATTTGTTGGGCTTTGATGCTCATTTTGTCAATTTTTATGATTTAGTTCAAGGATGGCATCAATATTAGTTAGCTTGAGATTGATAGAGATCCTCATATTTTCTTTTAATTTTATTTGTATTTTTTTTTATTCTTTTGTAGTCAGGAGTTTGTGATAGAATAATAATTATAATGATCTCCTAGCTATTATATATTAATTTTGGGAGAATGAATAAAATAAAATATTTTGAGATATACAATTGATAGTTACTTTTCATTGGATATATAGATTTAATATTGTGATGATTAATTGAAACTTTAGTTGATTAATTAAGAAGTTAAAATAGACAATTTTTTTGCAAATTTGACTCCAGGGATTTAGAAAGCAACTCATTTTGATATGTTGGTTGTGAATTTTAGCTATCAACGAAGAGATTTTGGATTTGATGTTTGTGTATGTAATGTGTGTGAATTTACTTTAATTAGCTCAACCAAATTTTAGCTCATTATAATGCTAATTTTGTATATTTTATTCTGGAATGATATCATCACTTTGCAATTTCATGATCAAGCTATTTTATGTCATTATAACTATCTCATCAAGATGGATGTTTCTTTCTTTGAATAATGTCAATTAAAGTATATTTAATCATACAATAATCGTTGAAATATAATTTAATAATGATTCAACTCTTTTAAGTGCTTTGAAATCAGTAATTTACGTCAAATATCATATTTAGGGTATGTTTGAGACAGTTGTAACGTTTTATAGCTTTGGTTGTGAAGTTATTGTGATTCGTGAGGAAAGAAAAATATCTATTTTGGATGCAAAAAATAGTTTTTCTTAATACAAATTTTTAAAAATAGTAAGAAAGCAACAAAAAATAATAATAATAGCTAAATAAAATTATTATTGATGTTCAAAACAAAATAGTGAAAAAACTTTCCTAAATAAACCCTTAATCTAATAAAAATTTTGTGATCCTAATAATAATCGATTATAAAATACAAGTTTATTAACACCATTTAATATACTTAATTCGGCCCAATTTAACTTTATTTGAAAATAACAAATTCCAATATATCAGTGGGCTCCCATTGGTGCTTATGTTCAATTATTATTGATACTCAATCTTGTGGACATGTACTATTTACTATTATATTTCAAATAAAATTTTAAAGGTAAATATATTTCAAAGGGAGAGAGATATTGGGCTATTAATAAATTAATTATAGTGTTTTTTGAAAAAATAATTAAAATTGAAAAGGGGCTGTTTGCAATTTTCACTTTTAAAATATTGAATAAATACACATTTAAATATGTTTCTATTTTAAGTAAAAGTAAAATAAAGCAAATCAAAAATTTATTTTGACATCCCAACTTGCTTTACCAAAATGTCCGGAAGGTCAGCCACGATTTACACAACTCTCCTTGGCCTATTGGTTGAGAGCTTTGGATTCCAACTAAGAGGTTCAGGGTTCGAGTCTATGTGTATGCGTTGTGTGTGTGAGTTTGCCGTAAATGGCCTAAATGTCAAAAAAAAAAAATTATAATTTTTTTAATTATTATAAAAGTATATTAAAATAATTGAAAATAGACAATGTCTACTTTGCCACTGAATTGACAATCTAATTGCCAATTAGACTGGCAACTTATATTTACATGAAAAAGTATATAAATAAATAAATACTCATAAAAAACATAAAAAAAAATCTAAAAATTTTAAATCTTTTCTAAATAAGGATAAAGTTAATTATTATTTTTTATATATATCTTTAAATGTATTTAAAAATTTTCTAATTTATTCTTAATAAAATATTATAATTATCTGATATAACTTTTCTTAAAAAGAATAACTTCAGGTCTTAAATATTAAATTTTTTATTTATTATATTATTTTTTCTTATTATGATGTAAAACACATCAATACTTTTCAATTTATTATATTTCTTAATTGTTTATTTTTAATATATATAATTTTGAATTATTAAATTATTTATTATATCTATTTTAAAATTTTGTCCACCTCCATTAGGCCTATTTATTTATTTGGTCGCTCGTATTTAGTTTTATTTGTAGTTTTCTTCTAAAATTTCGCGGCAGCTCAAATGTCAACCCCGTGCAGCGGCCTCTCTCGATGGGTCGACCCCGACGTCTTCTGCGATCTCTTCAGTCGTCTGCAGTCACTCAATATCTTTTTTCGTCGTTGGCTCATCTTCTGCCAAGGTGAGGCGGAGCTTCTTGAGGTGGAGGCTACCTACCTTAGTTGAAATTTACTGCCTTTTTTTTGCTTTAATTTTACTTTATATGTTGCTCGTATCCGAAGAGAACGGTATAAGGATTACTTTGCTATAATCTATGGAAATAGTTGGCTTATGATTAGGGTTTTTTTAATCTGCTTTCGATGGATGCAAGTTTTGGGTTTTTTTGAGCTTGTTGATTCCTTCGACTAAATTTATTTTGATGGTTTGGGGCCGCTTGTAATGAAGGATTCAGTTGCCATTTCAGTTAGCTTTGGTAATAATGGATAGAGGAAATATGTAAATTTAGCTAACCTAATTAACAATATAAGAGACTGGTATCTTTTCCCTTCCTTACATTAAAACGGTTCTGAGCTACCTGGGATTGGTGACTTCCACTAGAATTGTTATTTCCTATTTACTGAGGTCAAGTTTATAGTGATCAGTACAAAAAAAAAAAATCCCAAAAATTTTAATGCTGTCTTGTAGATAGAAAGTAGATCCTTATGAAATGCTTCAAAGCAAGTGTCAAATAAGCTTTTATTCTCTCTGTATGATTTTGTTTTTGTAGAGAGAATTAGAGAGCTTCAACTTTTCTGTTTAAAGTTTCATTGCTATGAATATTCAAACGTAAGATATAGTGTTTGTTTTCAGTTGTGGTAGAAATAATTGAAAATGTTTTGAACAACATCGTTGCCATTACATTATTCCTTTGGTGGCTGTTAACTGCTAACAGCTAACTGCTTATGCTAGTGTTTCATTAGCAACAAAGTTTCTAACTACTAAAATGCTATACAGGCTAATGCGAAGTTAGAGTAACAAGGACTTATGTAAAGTTTAATAACTTTATAAATAAAAAAGGAATGAAATTGTCACATAAATAGGAGTTTGAATTTTTTTATATTTTTATTTTTGTAAAAAATGAAGGACATGATGTAATAGTTGCACCCCCTCTTTGGTTGTTTAAAGTTTGAATGCATATTTTAAAAAGCATGAAGTTTGGCAAATCCATCTTTTGTTCTTATGTAGTTCGAGACCAACTTTGATTTTAGGCTTTCTTTGGGACGGCGTTCTTACTATTTCTTAAAGCAGCTTTCTAATACAAAAATTAAAAATTTTGTTTTAAAAAGCTGGTTTAAGAACCAGTAAGAAAGCCATCTCAAACAAAGCCTTAAACTTCACAACCTTGCTCAAACTTCTTCTAAAATGATTATTTAATTTTCACACTTACAATGAATGAAAACAAAAATACTACTTTAAAAGACATGTTTTTTAGATGCTAGCTACCAAACTTAGTGTGCTCTAGTGCCAATATTATCCAATAGTACCATGCTTTTCCAAAGGAAAAAATTAACTACAAAGAATTAAGAATGATAATGTAATCGCCTTCCACTCATCGCGTTTTCAGTCTTGTTCCTCGATGATTCCTAATTTCCTCAACAGATTTTGCTTGGCACGAAAGATCAAGTTGACATTTTAAACTTAAATGCACTACCGGTTCTAAATGTTTAGATTCTCATTTTCCCAGAGTTTTGAGAAAATAACTGTTTTTCCTCTTGAGTTTTGAACTTTAGGCCTTCATTTTTTTTGTTGAAGTCAGTATCAAAACCTAGTCGCTATTTTTTTTTCTTGAACAATTGATGATTCTTTTAATTGAGTATTGTGAATCTTTGTGTTTATTTTTAAATGTTAGGTCAATTTCAAATAACAGGTATTGCTTGTGTATAATTTTATAAATTCAAACTTCCTTTTACAATGTTTGAAAATTTTTGTTTTGTTATTTCTTAAAAGGTCAAGGTAATTCATGGATGTTTCTTTTACTAGTGAGAATGTACGCACACTAAGCACATTATGTTCACATACTTAATAATTTATGCTTTGATTTTGCAAAATTATAGAAGATCATTAAGTTAAATAAAAAATTGTTTTGTTTTTATTAAAATTAAATTAAGCATTTTTTAAATTATTATTTAGATCTTCACATGAGATGAGAAAATAATTCAATACTAAATTACACACACACATACATTATCTTTATTGGAGATTTAAGAAAATGGTTAGATGAATTAATTTGTTTTTTTTTTTTAAATTAGACACGAAATGCTATGCAAAGTATAAAAAAATTTGACTACTTAGCAATTAGATACAAGTCTATAAGTCTCTTTCTAATTAATTTATGTAAATTAGATTGATAAATGTGGGCTCCAAAAATTCGGCCCTGGCCTCTGCCGCCCTCTAATTGCTTTTCTTTTGTTCGGGGGAGTTTTAACGGAGTTAAGTTTCGGGGTAAATTTTGGAAGGCATATGGGTTTGTAGATAAAACACTACCCAGAGATTTCGCCCTCATTTTGCGAGGACTTTATGATCTGAGTTCTAGTTTCCTATAGGCGCAAGCCCCTATAGTCAATTACCCCTCCCAATAATGAGTGAGAACTTTCGATTAAGGCTAGTCGTCGATTAGATACGTAGTATCAGGCGTATATTTACAGCATGGACTTGAGCTTTGAAGAGCTTGTAAATGGTTGATAATTTGAAGATTTGATATTTAAAATTAGAAATTTCACCATCTTGACCTAAAGCTGATAGTGGGGAATGGATGATAGACCCGATCAAGATCTCATAGTTCCGTCGTCCCGGCCCATCGTGGTCCCTGGTTTACTTAGTCAGAGGAGATAGTCGACCCAACTTGACAGAATGATCCTTGTCGGCAGCCATGGGTTGCTTCGTCCAAGGGGACCTTGCATACTTGGGGGTAATATTTGCCTAAGGGGACAAATTTGAATCCACCTTAGCTAACAAAGAGCTTTGTGCTCTATCAATTATATATTATTGATTCATATCTCAAGAATTTGATGCCACTAAAGAGCGTATTGGCTCTGGCCATAACTGGTATTTCGTGGTGCCATTTGGCGGCAAAATCACTCGGTTCAGAGGGCCCCAGGTCATAACTGTTTATCTTGCGGTGCCATTTGATGGCAAAACCGCCAGTTAGAGGACACGTACCACGTCCTTAATGGAAGGAGATTGTTTGAGAATAGATCATAGTGATATTTTCGACCAGGTATTTAGCTCTATGTGAGCTGAAGTTATTTTCAAATTTGTCCACCTTGGCAAACTGTTGCGGATGGTGGATAGATTTTCTTTAAGTGGTTGACGATTGGATTTCAATTTTAAATATTTCTGGATTTTGATGATTTTTGAAAGTTTGGATTGTCGGGTATTTAGAGTGATATTTTAAATATTTGGAATGGACTCCTCCGGTTGATATTAACATTCAACACGACCATCATCGAGGTGTGGGGTCATTTGGAAATTTAATGAATTTTCTTTGTTGAAGGTCTTATATGAACGTATAAAATAGATATTCCAGTCGATATCAGGACTGTATATATGTTTGATAGTTCGAATCGTAACAACTCCTATCTATCAGCATAGAAGGATCGAGCTCGTACTACGTTCATTTATTGACCCGCGCAACATCCCTAGACGTCACGTGTGTACCAATAACACGCTCGCCGGGGCCCATGAGGGTGTTTGGGGGTATTTTATAATTATTTGTTGAACCTTGTCGACTCCTATTTACCTGCTTAGGAGGATCAGGTTCAAATCTATTGACCTGCGCAGCATCCCTAGACGTCGCGTGTGTTCTTACAACATGCTCGCCGGGGCCCATGCGGGTGTATGATTGCACTTGCCCTTTTGTGTACCTATGTGTATACAAATTATGGTGTATGTGCGGGGAATATTTGTAAACGCCTTCTGTCCGCTTGCATCGATGTTGTGGATCCGGTGGCATGACGTAGCATCTTCTGAATTGAGTTGTTTGCTGTTTTGTATAGGTAAACTGTCGTGCACTACTTGTCTCTTTTTGCAGTCGGATCATAGTGCACTAACAAATCCCCTGCTTTTAGATACAGGTGAATCATAGCGTTGTCACCTGATTGCAATGAGATATTTCATTGTTTTGATACAGACTTCCTTTTCTCATTCACCGAGAGGTCCTTATGGACTTTCATGACCAGTGCTTTGAAAAGAACTCCTTTTAAGATCATCAGTGTAGTAGACTTGTTATTTCCGGTGTTTGTGGATGTCAGAACTGTTTTCTTCCTAAATACAGGACCAAGAAGAAATTTTGGAACACCAGGACACTTAGTTCGAATTTGCTCAAACATCTCTTCCATTATGTCAGGAGGTGTCCTTTTTCGTACATCGAGTTGTCTTCATACCCTACATACTTTGCAGCATCTCAATAACCGCTGCTGTAGGTGAGATATGTACTTGTGTCCACAGGGGTTCGTTGTACTCACAATATACCCTTTGTTGTTATCCACAAGCGGTTCATATTTATTTACAGGGACTCGTATTCACTACGACCTCCTAAAAGTGTTCGTGGAAGAGCCATTGTTCCTGCATTATATCTACCTTTCACCTATCTCATGATCGTACTTGTTTGTAGGGACGGGTCTTTTACTATCAAATGCCAGTATTGTCGTCTCAATCTACAGGCAATGTTGCTTGTGCTGGAGATTTCAATAGCGCATATAGGACACACATATGCATTCTGCAACCATTTACATATACGATGTACTTGATCTTATAGAGATGGTTGTAAGTGTCCACTACATTCTTTGTTTGTACGCATTGAGGTCTTGTAGTGTGCCTGCTTGTACCTCGATGTTGGTTACGAGGATGTTGCATTGCAAGCATTGCACATTCTTCATGCTTTGCAGAGATGTTTAGATCTCCAAACTTGACTCATGATCATATCACTGCACCGCTCATGGATAGATCATTACATATATTGGAGCTCCTCTATTTGAGGTATTTGCTTGCCATTATATTGCAGTCCTTTTATACAACTGTTGGTAAGTCATATGGTTCATTGTATGTTGACTTCCGAGGATGCTAGAATACCCTTGCTATAAGAGTTTGCAGGTGCTTATATCTGTTGCATATCAGTCGTTGCATCAACTAATAGTTCTCTTCATTAGAGCTTCTAATCTTCAATATACAAGTTCATTGGTCGATTGATATGAATACTACATATTTCATGTTGGATATACATAAATCAAGGGCCCTGTAGCATATCTATTTTTCTCATTTGAAAGTAAACTCTTGTGTACTCATTTACACATTAGCCTTCATTGATAACAAAGGATCCGCTCTCCTACATCTCCCTTGCTTTTCTTGTGAACATATCACCACATGATTCTCGCTACAACTCATGCATATTTCATTGATTGTATTCTTATTGACATGCTCATTGCTCTTGCTCTTTTAATCATAAGCAAGTTGTATGTGTACCGTAGTTTACAACATATGCTCATTACAAGTCTTCTACACTTGTTTGTAAGCAAGTCTTGTGATGTCATTGGAAATTCAAGCTTCTTGCAGTTCGATTAAGTTTAAATTGGGTTTAGTTCTTTATGTTCATTTGAAGTTTGAATTCAGCTTGAGTTTAATATGCAAGTTCACTTGCAAGTCTAGTGCATATGTACTATGTCACATCTAAGTCCACAGGTTCTTGTTGTCCACATCTTGTTCCAGTTTGAGTTCAGAGTACATGTTGAAGTGCTTGTTCAAAGTCTTCTGAAGTCCTTGCAACTTCAATTACATGTTCGTATTGATATTTAATTCCGTTTCAAATTCGAACTTATTTTATTTGGTTCAGGTCTTGATTAATAATTTGAGTTATGTTCAAATACAAGTCAAGTCCACTAGTTCGTGTTCATTTGAGTCAAAATCAGGTCCGAGTGCAGTCATATATTCACCTAAAATTTCAGCAGCCTCCCGACGTCTCCCCCGTTTAGGAAAAAACTATGGAAAACTGGGCCTACCGCCATGTTGAGAAAAATGTGTATGATAGGTGCCCTCATACGAGGACACCGCAGCCGTAAAGTCTTTGTCCCCATCACGCTAAGAAAAGCGTGTATGGGTCTTCGGTACCTGTTACAAGAAAAATAGTTGTTTCCCCTCAGGTATAGAGCCGTGTACGGGTACTTAAGAATTGTCTAAGTCACGCTAAGAAAAGAGTGCACCGGGCTTACCTGCCTCGTCGCATGCGTCGCACCGGATCCCCTCCCACGCTAAGAAAAGCGTGTATAAGTGGTTGATCAGCTCGACACACACACCAAGGAAAGGATTTTGGAGCCGAGTCGTTCACCTACCTCTTCGTAGTTGTCGCACCGGGTTCCCTTCCCACCACACTAGAGAAAAGCGTGTTTGCCGGCTCGACATGCACATCGAGGTAAGAGAGGGGGTTTTATTTTATTTTAATTAATTACAATTAATTAATAATAATAATAATTAATTATAATGAATTATGATTAGATTTAATTAATTATAATTAATATACGATTAATTATATTAAAATAATTAAACATAATTAAATTTAATTAATTATGATTAAGTAATGATTAATAATAATTAATTATCATTTAAAAAAATTATTTATAATTACTTTAATTAATTAAAACTAATTTACAGTTAATTAGTAATTATAATTAACACTAATCAAATATAATTAACCTTAATTAATTATGATTAATTAAATATTAATTATAATTAATATAATTAATTGGAATTAAATTTAACTAATTAATACTAACTCATAATTAAACTAATTAATTATATTTAAAAATAAATAATTATAATAATAAAATAAAAAATGCCCAAAAAAGGCTGTTTGGCACGGGATTTGGCCGCAGAAGCTCTCCAAAAGGGAGGTCGCTACCTTCACAGCTGCGAGCTCCTGTGTTGATTACGATCAGACATGAAGGAAATGTCGTTGGAGGAGCGAAGTCAAACAGCACGGAGGCGAAGGAGCTACAGGATTTGGCCGAGATAGCACACGAAAGGGAGATCGTTAACTTCACAACGAGCGGCTCCCATGATTGGCTCCGATCAAAATGTCGTGACTTCTGGTCCGACTGAAGGGAACGTCGTCGAGGGAGGAAGCCGAAGACATGCACGATAGGGAGAAAGTGACCTTTACTGCAAGCGAGCTGCCGCGATTTCTTCCGATCAAATTGTTGTAGCTTCCGATAGACGGGAAGGGAAAGTCGTCGAATGAGCGAAGTCGTCCGGACACGAAGGAGGCGTGAAAGGGAGAAAGCTTCCTATCAAAGCGAGCGAGCTCTGATGTTGTTTCCGATCAAACCGTTGTAGCTTCTGGTCGGACAGGAGAAGGGAGGATCGTGGAAGGAGCGAAGTCGAATGGCGATGAGAGAGTTAGAGAGCTTAGGAGAGTGAAAGAGCGAGAAAGAGGAGGCCGAAGGCCTCATCTCTTTGGCCAACGACGCGAGCGAGTCGTGCGACGTGGGTCATGCGAAGCTCGACTTGCCGAGATCGTTGGATTGCATGGAAGGTATGGTATGCATTTTTTATTTTTTATTTTTTATTTTGTCTTAGGTGCAGGTCAACAATAAATAAGAAAATATCATGTAAAATTATAAATAAAAAATGAACGGATATGATTCTCTTTTTTATATAATGGGTTGATATTCTTCAATGGTGGCGTTTTAAGTATCTTTTAGGCTTCATTTGGTTTTCTCTTAACTTTTGTAAAAAGGTAGTTTTAAAAATGTTGGTGGAGCAAATGAAGTTCTCAAACGAAGAAGCATATGTCAAGAAACTTCTTAAAACAGTAAAAAATGAAGTTCTGTAAAAAAACATTTCCACATAAGCAACATATTTAAACAGCGTCAAATGCCGTTTCAAACGGAGAAGGAGAAAATAAGCTGCGACAAACGAGGCCTTAAATAGTAGCATAGAAAGTACATTACTGTTTATATAATTCACGGCTTCTTGAAGAGATATTCAGATAATTCTTGTATTCATGTGTGAGATTACAAGACTAGTATTTATAAACATTTTACAGAACTATCTAGAATTCCAAGAAGTGAGCTGGCACTCGTTTGTTATAACTGTCGCTGAGCTGTCCTTCCAGCTGGTTGAGGTGAGCTGTTTTCAGCCGGTATTTCTGTATTGTCTTTATCCTTCCTCAAGATGACGGTTCTGCTTGAAATGTCAGGTTGCTCCTTAGCTGCTTGAAACGATTTGTAGACAGAGGTTTGTTTAGTATATCTGCTATTTGGTCTTGAGTTGTAATCGGGACTATACTGATATGTTGAAACTGAATATGATCCCGGATGAAATGTTGGTCAATTTCAATATGCTTTGTCCTTGCATGGAATATAGGGTTATTTGCTAATGCTATTGCTGATGTATTATCACACCTTATTTCAGTTGGTGTGGTGAGTTCTATATTAAAATCTTTGAGCAGTTTTCTTATCCAAATAACTTATGTTGTTGCCTCAGCCAGTGCCTGTATTCCGCCTCTGTGGAAGACCGGGCCACTGTGTGTTGTTTCTTTTCACACCATGAGAGAATAGTATTTCCTAAAAACGTACAATATCCTGTTGTCGACCTTCTCGTTTGTTTGTCCCCTGCCCAGTCAGCATCTGAGTAGGAATGAACTTCAAGTGGTCCAGTTGAAACTGGAATGCCAAAGTTAACTGTGCCTTTTATATATCTCAGCAGTTTCTTGAGCATATGCATATGTTCTTGAGTTGGATTGTGCATGTTTTGACATAGCACGTTAACTGCATATGTAATATCTGGTCTGGTGATGGTTAGGTACTGTAAGGCTCAAGTAATTTGGTGATATGTGTGAGCTTCCATCGTGATCGTGTCAGTTTTGGTTACTGTTGTGTATTTAGTATAGGTAGGAGTAGCTGTTGGTTTGCATTGAGTTAGTCCTGCATTCTGAATTATAGACTTAGCATATGTTGTTTGAGACATGAAGTAAGTATCTTCATTTTTGTTGATCTGTATACTGAGGAAGTTTGTGATTGTCCCCAGGTCTTTCATGGCGAATTTCTAATTTAACTGTCTGATTGTTTGAGCGATCATGGTGCTATCATTACCAGTTAATAAAATGTCATCCACATAGATTATCATGTATATCTCCACTTGATTTTGTTGAAACACAAATAAAGAGGTGTCAACTATGCCATTCTTAAACCCGATAGACTTGAGATGGGTGCTAAACGTTTTAAACCATTGCCTCGGGACTTGTCTAAGCCCATATAATGCTTTGTGTAATTTGCATACATAGTTGGGATTAATGGTATCCTCAAATCCCTTTGGTTGCTTTATATAGACTTCTTCATCAAGATCACCATGTAAGAATGCATTGACTACATCTAGTTGATGTATAGGCCATTGTTTTGATAGAGCTATTGTTATCAATGCTCTAATCGTGGGAAATTTAGCCACAGGGCTAAATGTATCTTAATAATTGATCCCATATTCTTTATTGTTCCCTTGTGCTACCAGCCTAGCTTTGAATCTTGCCACTGATCCATCCGAATGCCATTTCGTTTTATATGTCCACTTGCAGCCCAAAACCGATGCATTTGCTGGATATGGAACTAAATGCCACGTGCCTTGTTTCTGCAATGCCAGAAATTCTTCAGCCATAGCCTTACGCCAGTGAGCATGCTTAATTGCTTCTGTGTAACTTGTAGGATCAACTTCACTGGATGTTGCTTCATCAGTGTGAGTGTGAAGCAGATTAAATATTTGTTTTGGGCGGAGTGATCCCGTCTTTTGCCTTGTGATCATTAGATGTATAGATCTTGCACGGTTTTGTTGATTTACTGAAGATGTGTCTTCTGAAGCTCTGTGAGATGATTGTGGAGGGGAGTTTGATGTATGATTCATAGGAACCAAAGAGTTAGGAGGGGTATATGGTTTTACTGTAGGGTGTATGATATTATTTTCAGTGGGTATGTGTGATGTGGAAGTAGAAGACCAGGTGGGGATTGGATTGGTGATGTATCTGAGGGTTGATTTGTTATGATTGTTTTGAATGGAAAATTGGTTTCATCAAAGATGACATGTCTAGATGTATATGTTTTGCAAGTGATTGGATCATAACATTTGTACCCTTTTGATATGGATGAATAGCAAATGAAAACACAAGAAATGGATTTTGGTTCAAGTTTGTGTCTTTTGTTTGGTGGCTGTAATGGGAAATAGAGACACCCAAATGTTTTTAATGTTGAGTAATCGGGTGTAATATTGTGTAGATATTGCAACAAAGATACATTATTTGTAATTTTTTATGGTAATTTGTTAATAAGAAAAGATGCAGTGACAACTGCTTCAGGCCAAAGACTGAGAGGTAATGCAAGAGTTCTGGTGGTCTCAATCAAGTGCCTGTGTTTCCTCTCGGCCACACCATTTTGTTCTGGTGTGTAGGGACATGAGGTCTGATGTTGTATGCCATGTCGAATGAGAAAATCATTCATGTGTGAGTTCAAATATTCGGTTCCCCCGTCAGATCTCAAGCATTGTATTTTATGTTGAAGTTGATTTTCAATCAGATTTTTAAATTTTATAAAGAGCCGTGTAACTTCAGATTTTTGTGTCATTGGAAATACCCATGTGAACCGAGAAAAATCATCTATGAAAACAATGTAGTATTTGAATCCATGACTTGATACAACTGGGGAAGGTCCCCACACATCAGAGTGGATTAAAGCAAGAGGTCTAGAAGATCTAGTTTCTGACTTAGAGAAATGCAGTTTGTGAGTTTTAGACAGAACACAGTCGTGACACAACACTTGAGAGGTGGGTATTTGAAGATGCTTGTGATGAGTTGAGATAAGCTTAAGAACATGATGATGAGGATGTCCAAGGCTTTTATGCCAGAGAGTGGGACTGATGCATTGCAGTGAGAGCTGCTTTATTCTGGGCTGATATAGGATACATGCCTTTAGAGCTTGGTCCCTTGAGAAGAACTTGATGTATCTTCAAGTCCTTGATTACAAAACCATGAGCATCAAATGATATTGAAATGTTGTTAACTTTTGTGAGGGCAGATATTGACAGTAAATTGTAAGAAATTTGAGGAATATGAAGTATCTAGGATAACCGAAGCTTATTGTTGGGAGTAGGTAGGATGCCGGATCCAGCGTGAGCTATGGGAATGCTTCTGCCATCACCAATCGTTACATTGTCTGTTCTCATATACAATCTTGGTTGATTTAGATTGTCCGATGAGTTTGTCAAGTGAGATGATGCTCCTGAATCCAGATACCAATCTGGATTATTCTGATCAGTTGTCATTACCATTGCTTTTTGAGTTGATTGCTATTTCTGATCGTAAGGTTGAGGGTTGTAATCAGGATTCAGTCTATGCCAGCATTCTGTAGCAGTATGTCCTCTTTTATTACATATTTGGCATGTGGGAAGAGATTGTTAGATCCTGTTCTTGAACCGGATTGCATAGATCTTCCTCTGCCCCGACGGCCTCTTCCTCTGTATGAATACAGTGCAGTCCCAGTTTCTGCCATTGACAGATTCTTCAATGGTTCTGTTTGAATGTGAATTTCTTCACTGAGAAGAAGTGAATATAAGTCATCAAGACTTATGGGATGTAACGTGGTTCTGATTGACGTTATAAATGCCTGGTATGTTGGTGGAAGTCCATTGATCGTATACATAAGAATGTCTTCATCTTCTATGGTGGATCCTGCAGCTGTGATCTGATCAACAATAGTCTTGATCTCTGTGAGATACTGGGTCATCGTCTGTGTTTTCATTGTTAAATTGTGCAGCTCATTTTTTAGCTGTATTACCATAGATCTGTTTGTTGTTTGCAGTCTTCTTTCTATGATGCTCCAGATCGCTGAACAGGATTCTAGATTAATCACATATGGCAGAATTGATGCTGATATCGTGGAACAAATTGCTGCAGCAAGATTTTGATCAATCAAAATCCATTCTGCGTATTGTGGATTTGCTACGATTCTGCCTTCATCTGTCTGCGTATCTTTCGCCGGTGGACACGCATTTGGAAGAAGAAATTGTAGAAACCCATTTGCCTTGAGTAGTTTAATGATTTGTGATTTCCAGATTGTGTAATTCTCACTCGTCAGTTGAGTAGGTACCATATTTCGAATATTGGAGATCACGAACTTGAGTGAAGCAGGGATTGTAGATCCTTCTGTCATGGCTTCTGTTGGTTCGCCAATTTGAGACGAAACAGAGGATTGTGCCATTAATAGCGTAGCTCTGATACCATGAAGAGATATTCAGATAATTCTTGTATTCACGTGTGAGATTACAAGACTAGTATTTATAGACATTTTACAGAACTATCTAGAATTCCAAGAAGTGAGCTGGCACTCGTTTGTTATAACTGTCGCTGAGCTGTCCTTCCAGTTGGTTGAGGTGAGCTGTTTTCAGCAGGTATTTCTGTTACTGTCTTTACTTCTAAAGTCACAAAATTTTAACTTTTATGATATACAGACATGTTCTAGTGCATCTAGTTAGAAAGCATAAATTTGAAGAGATATTACTGATTTGAGTATTTCAGTTTCATGCCCGTTTATAAAGTTACAGTTTTCTTCTTTTGTGACAAATAATGCTAATGTTGTCAATCCCCAGAATACTGCAGACAGGGCTGAAGGGCAAGCAATTGGTGTTTGCATTTTAGAAGAATCAATTAACCATTGTTGTGTTATTTTTCAAGTTGTGGATTCTTCAGTAAATACTTTCAATGTCTCGTTCTTCACTTGATGAGGTGTCACCGACTGGTTCTTTCATCCGCACACCTTCAACCTTTCGCAATTTTATTTCAAAAGATTCAGCATCCCAGTTCCCTGCAGTATCTGGAAGATACCATCTTTACATATCTTATGTATGCCCCTGGGCATCTAGATGTTTGGCATATTTGAAGCTCAAGGGGCTTGAGAAGGCCATTGGTTTCACGGTGACATTTTTTTTGCTTCGAAAGACTTTGTCATACTGTATTTTATATCATTACATATTTAGTTCTTAAAGATCTGTAGTTCCATTTAGGCAGTAAAAACCAAATGGGAAAGGACCAAAGAGACTGATGAGCATTTGGGCTGGGTCTTTCCTCGTTCTACCACAGAAGAACCTGGGGCTGATCCCGATCCTTTGAATGGAGCCAGGAGTATCAGGGAACTTTATGAGCTTGCAAATTCAAATTATTCAGGAAAATATACTGTTCCTGTGCGTATATGACAATTTTTATTTTTTATTTTATTTTTCACTTTGGAATCTATTTCCGGCAAGAATTTTCTTTCTTCTGTTTGGGACGGCTTTCTTATTGTTTCTTAAATCAGTTTTTTAGCATAAAAATTTTAATTTTTTAACTAAAAAGTTATTTTAAAAAGCAATAAGAAAGCAGCTCCAAACGAAGCCTAAGACAGCATGTAATTATTTTAAAAATTATGCAACAGGTCCTTTGGGATAACCAGCTTAAAACAATTGTAAATAATGAGAGTGCAGAAATAATCCGAATGCTCAACAGGGAGTTCAACGAAATAGCGGAAAATCCTGATTTGGACTTGTACCCCTCTCACCTGCAAGCAGTAATTGATGAGGTCAATGAATGGGTTTATGAATCGATAAACAATGGTGTATATAAATGTGGTTTTGCTCAGAAACAAGGGCCTTATGAAGAGGTAATGATTTTCTTCTCCATTTGAACAAAATTTTGTTCTTTCTGACGTTTTCTGCTTCCACATAGGCTGTAGTAAAGTTATTTGATGCTTTGGACAAATGTGAGGAGATACTAAGCAAGCAGCGCTATATTTGTGCGAATGAGCTGACAGAGGCTGATATTCGTCTTTTTGTAACTTTGATTAGGTTTGATGAGGTAAAAATCTTCAAAACATATTAGGTGGCATGATTTCTTAATTGCTAGTTGCGAGAAGAGCTGTTTACTAATTTTTTGTTATGCAAGTCTTCTTATTCCTTTTAATTACTTAGTTTTATATTTATTAGTTTATTTTCTACCATACATTGCACTTAATCAATCCACTTGAGTTCATCTTTTCCAACTCCTATTCTATAGATGCTACTTCTCCCATGTCCCTAGTGTAATCATTTTTCACTCTAAATTTCACATAAATTTATACTAACATTCTCATTTATTCCACACTACTTTGTTATTTTACATATTTGTTTTAATACAATTTTACGAACTTATGCTTTAATGCCCATAATATTCTTTTTATCATACATATTATTGAGATATTCCTACATTTAACTTCCATTAGTAGCTAGAAATTATAGCTTCATATAATTTTATTATAATAGAGTTAAGGTGAATAAACCTATCTGATGTGAAACTACTAGGTGTTACTTGAGAAATTAAAAGAGACAATTGATTAAAACTTGCTAATAAAAATTATTGCTTGCAAATAAAGAGAAGTTAGGAATTCCAAGTATTTAACTTGCTTAGGAAAAGAAATGCTTTTGAGATTAACCAAACAATCAAATCAAAATTCAAGACAAGAGTAAATGTTACATGCACATAACATAACCCACCATTTAATAACGAGAGGTTCACCTTGAGTACCTTCTCACTCAATCACTCTTAAGCTTTAGCGGAGAAAGACGAACCATACGAGGAAGAATATTACCACTAGGAAGGTGGCGTCGAAAACCTTCGTTGATGGAGAGGTAGCCGGCGGTGGAGGAGGCGGTGGGTGATTGACGATTATCCAACGACCCGGTTGAAGGTGCTCTTCGATCGATAGTGTCAGCTGGTATAAGATGCGGTCGATGTATCTGTCGACAATCTCGTCGTTGCCAAAGTACATGTCAAAGAACGGGGATCCAAGAATATCCGTTCGTCCTTTCTCGTCGAAGAGAAATCCGTGGTCGACCTTAGGGTCGGACATACACCAATGGTAGAAGGGAGGAAAGAACTTGTCTTCTTCTCTTGGCTTCAAACAACATGAGAGTTTTAGGTTTTCCAATGGAGAGGATGCAAGTGAAGAGGGGTGGCCAAGGGGAAGAGAGGGGAGGGCGGCTTGGTTGAGAGGGAATTAGGTTAGGTTAGAGGGTGGGAGAGAAAGTATTAGTAAATCGGAAATTAATTCGGATTTAAGTGGATTTGGAGGGAATTAAATTTGAAATTTGATTTCAAAATCAAATAGGGTGAGGGTTCAAAGAGGAAAAAAAACAAGAGAGGAGCCCAATAAGGGGGCCGGCGGCATTAAGAGGAGGAGGAGGTTTGTGGGGAGGGATTTAAGAGTTTCCAAAACAACTCATGGGAATTAGGAAAGGCAATAAGTAATCCAATCTAATTTGAATTTCAAATAGGCTTGATTTTATGCACTTTCCTAATTAGGATTTCCAAACAAGGAAATTATTTGAAATTTCAAATAAGATTAATTTATTTCCTTTTCCACTTGGAGTTAATTTAGGAAGGGAATTATGATAATTGAAATCATCATAATTGAGGTGGAGCCAAGGAGAAGGCCGACGACAATAGGAAAGGGGGAGATGGCGTCGGGTGTGAGGAATGGAGGCTTGAGCCGCCGGTTGGAGGGGGGGATTTTGATGCTTCTTAAAGGTGGGATTTGAATCGGGATGGATACAAGGGTGGAGATCGGTAGATAAGTGGGTAGTGGCTGGCGGGTGTGGAGAGAAGGGGGGGGAGGGAAGATGGAGACCACGAGCCACAGACTCTGTCAATGACTAGTGGGTGTTGCACTTGCTCGCACTCTGGACTCTCTCTTCTCTCAAGCACACACACAAGAAGAAGAAGAAGACAAACTCAAATTTTATTCAATCATTCATCATACTCTTACAACACATAAGACCAATATATATAGGTCTCAAACATGAAAAAAGAAAAGTACACAATTACTCTCCGAGCTACAATAACAAGACACTTCCCCATAGGTGTAAATTCGGAAAACAACAAAACTACATAAAACATAACATAAAGAAATGCATCAAAAGTTATGATGCACAGACATGGACACGACGACATGGATATGACACGGACACGGGACACGTCAATTATTGAAAATATAGGATACGGATACGGGTTGAACACGGTATTACAATTTTTATATTTAAAAATAGTGTATAAAAGTTAAGTATAATTTTAAAAATAATTTGAAAATAATAAGTCATTTAACTAAAATTTGTGCTTAAAATGATTAGTATTAGGATGTCGAGAGTCAGACGTCGATGCCGTTTATCAGTCATCGAGAGAGGAGATGAAAATACCTTCACTGTCAAACAGAAATGAAAATGAGAATATTCGATGATTGGTATTAAGTGCAGATGTTAATTTGGTGTTGTAGATAGGAAATAAGATATTTAGTTTAAATCCTGCAAAATACAAGAAATTATATTTAAAAAAATTCATAAAATATTTAAGAAATGCGTGTCGGATACGCGTGTCCAATTTGTATTTAATATTTTTTAATCAGACACATTTTCAGCGTGTCCGACAATGTCGGAGGAGTGTCGGACGAGTGTCGTGTCGGATACGGTGTCGGACACTGCACGCCTCTTTGAGGAGTGTCGGTGCACCATATATCAAAAGTAAGGCGTTAAATCATAGCTGTTGATCTGCTATTCCTTCGTCGATAAACTTGTTGATAATGTCTGCGATGTCCTCATCATTCTCCCCAGGTGGGAGAAAACTCAACCCTATCGAGTGAGTGTCCCTAGAGCTCTCGTACAACTATAGGAGGTATGGATCTAAACTCTGCAGCTCCTCTCGATCAACCCACGTATCCTCTGTCAACGGGGTCCCTTTCCAGTAAACTAAGTATCTTCGACGTCCCCCTTCTTTCGTGGAAATGATCTCATCATCTAATATGGCTTCGATCTTCTCCACATCGGGTAAGTGAGGCAAACTGGGGAGTGGAGGTAGGCTCGGGATCTCACCAGGTGGGGTCGCGAAAGGCTCATTTGCAAGTGGATTACTGGGGCTAAGCTCTGGTCCCTCGAAGGTTATTAGATCTTCTATATTAAATGTAGGATTAATATTAAAATCTTTTCGGAGGTCTAGCACATAAGCATTACCTTTTTATCTTTGAAATTATCTTGAAAGGTTCGACACTTCTCGCATGCAACTTCTTTGCAGATCCTCGAGAAAAATGCTCCGGACGGATTCACACCATGACAAAGTCTCCAATTTTGAATTCTTTAAATCTTCTTTTATGATCAATAATAAGTTTACAATTAGTGTTGTTTTGTTCAATTTTCTTTTTAATTTCTTTGTGTAACTCCTGCAGATGAGATGTGAATGTATATGCAGACTCTGATATTCTAACCCTAGGACTCATGGGAATCAGATCAATGGGTTGTTTGGGTAGGTATTCATACACGATCTCAGCACGACTAAGGCCAGTGGTTCTGTTAACAGAGTTTTTATATGAAAATTCAGCAATAGGCAGCTTAGAATCTCAATCTCTAATGTGTTCGCCTACTAAAATCCTTAAAGGTTTCCTAAGCTTCTATTAACTACCTCGGTTTGTCCATTAGTCTGGGGGTGGAAATCTGTTGAAAATTGAAGTTTCGTATCTGATGCTATCAAGAATTTCTGTACTTTTCTTTTATTTAAACAATAGTATATTTTGTTTTCTATTTTATTTTCTTTTCTTTTTTAGCTATCCAATGATGGGAAAGCATCCAATGATCATGGTAGATAGCATAAGGCTTGGTAGACCTTTGGTTTGCTGGCTCGACTGGTCCTTGACTGCTGATGGTTCACAGGTTGGCTGTTTTGGAGCACTTGGTATTGAATTCATTCTCTTGAGTTGTTTGATCTGAAGTTTAGTAGCTCATTAATATCCAAAAAGGTACCTCATTAAGAAGAATTACTTTTGGAGTGGCCTTGTCTCTTCCCCTTCCCCCTTGCTTCTTGTCTCTTGGAAAACCGTGACCTGCTCTTTAATAGTGGTTGAATTCAATGCAGAATATTAATATGGAAATTGCTGTTTTTTCGTACCGGGCCTCATTGAATTCCAGCTGGCTATTGTTTCCGTGCCTGGTCCTTTTTTCCGAAACTGTGGCCCCTTGTTTCCATGAATTCCTTGGCTCCCGTGAATGTCTCTTCGGTTTTGGCTTTGGGCTGTTTGTTTTAGGAGACCAATTATGATGTGACTCTTGGCATTCTCCTACCATGCCTATAAATAAGAGTAGATGTTGTGAAGGAAGTTAGTTGATATTTGTGAGCATATTTGCTATTAAACCTGCAGGTTTGTTTGGAAATCATGCGGGCTCTTTCCACCCTTCTTTCTCATCCCCTCCGGAAATCCTGCGGGCTCTTTCCACCCTTCTTCTCGGGCTTCTAACCTCTTTGTCTCTCCGCAAGTGCCACTCCATCTGTATCCTTATTCTGAACAGTGAAGCAACTTTAGGGTGTCGTGTTTTGGTTGATTTGGGAGAATTTGGACAATCTTGCAGTGGTGGACCATCGGTTTGCTAGTCTTATGCACTTTTCTTATTTAACCTACAATTCGATGCATGTGAGGAACCCGCTCTGATGGTTGTATGAGGATAGCGTCTTTTTAATTTTCTTTATTTCTCCTAATATTTCTTGTTGTGTTTGTCAAGTCTTAGTTGTCTGCTTTTATTTTAATAAAGTTTGTTTTAAGTTCTATCCATTGCGTCAATTTCTTCTTGTGTGTCTACATCAACTTGGTATCAGAGCAACTTCGTCTTTTTTTTTTTGTTTATAGGAGTCTTTCTCTTTCGTGTCAAAAAATAAAAAATGGCTAATGAACAAGGGGATTGGCAACAAGTGATGCAACAATTAAATAATATGCAACATCAAATTAATATGGTAGCTGAGGTCATTGTTAATCTAAATGTCAATCAAGCTAACGTTAATCCTAGCATAATATCTTCTGGGAGTGAAGAGGAAGAACCTAGAATTCGAAATAGGCGATAAAGAAATTGGGATCACGGAATTAAAATCGACGTTCATAATTTTGAAGGAAAATTGCAACCTGAACAATTCATAGAATGGGTAGAAAAAATGGATCAGTTTTTTGAATGGAAAGAAATTCTGGATAATCGAAAAGTTGAATTTGCAAGTTTTAAACTAACGGGGCATGCATTAACTTGGTGGAAAAATTTACAAAACAACAGATTAAGAAGAGGCAAAGAAAAAATTCAAACCTGGGATAGAATGAAGGAAAAGATGAAAGGAAAATTTTTACCTTCTGATCACTCGAGAACTATTTTTCAGGAGTTTAATAATTTGCGTCAAGGTAATCAAACTGTAGAAGAATACACTGAAAATTTTTACAAATTGCATGCCAGAAATGATTTGGATGAGTCTGAAGAGAAAACTGTAACGAGATACCTCAATGGACTAAAATGAACAATTCAAGATCAACTTAACTTACATCATGTCGTTAAATTAGATGAAGCTTATCGGATGTCTTTGAAAATTGAAAAGCAACATTTACGGGGATCCAATAAAATCACTGAAACATATAAATGAAGGTAAACGAGTGGAACTAAAACTCAGACTTCTGCGGGAACTTCGAATGTAAAAGTAAAAACTGTTGAAAGTCAAAATCAAGAAAAGGGAAAAGGAGTAGCAGGAAATAAACCGTCTGAACAATCTAAGCAAATTGGACCTTGTTACAAATGTGGGTTATATGGTCACTTGTCAGCTACTTGCAGAAAGAATAATCATCCACGAACTAATTTCATAAAAGGTGAAAATGAGATAGAAGAAGAGGAGAATGAAACAGAATCTGAAAATGAAGCTGAATTAGAAAAATTTGATTTAGAAGGTGATGAAGGAGAACCATTGTTAGTAATTCGACAAGTCTTAACTGCTCAAACTGAAAAGGAAGATAAATGGCTTAGGAGGAACATTTTTAGAACTACCTGTACTGTTGAAGGAAAATTTTGCACTTTAATGATTGATAGTGGAAGTTCATGGAACTTTGTATCACAACATATGGTAAAGAAACTAAAGCTGAAAACGAAACCTCTTGATAAGTCGTATAAAATATCTTGGTTCAAAGAGGGAAGTGAGGTTCTTATAAATAAACAATGCACTGTGAACTTAACGATTGGAGGAACTTATAAAGACCAAATTGTTTGTGATGTTGTGCCTTTGGAAGTATGTCACATCCTTTTAGGTCGTCCCTGGCAGTATGATCATAAAACCATCCACAATGGAGTAAAGAATACATATTCTTTCATTAAAGATAACAAAGAATTCACACTCTTTCCACAAAGAAACATTCCTGATCCAGTAACAAAGAACAATAAACCTGTCAAGTCTTCCACTTCTGAATTGCTTTTGAATACAAACGAGTTAACAAAATCTGATGTGATATATCTGTTATTTGGAAAAGAGTGGTTTAGATTTTGAAATTCCTAAAGAAATACAACCATTGCTTGATGAATTTTCTGATTTGATACTTGATGAATTACCAACTGGATTACCTCCAATGAGAGATATTCAACATCATATTAATTTGATTCCTGGAGCTACATTGCCTAATCGCTCACGTTATAGAATGATTCCAAATGAACATCAAGAACTTTCTAAACAAGTGTCGGAACTGTTGGAAAAAGGTTTAATCCAGGAAAGTCTGAGTCCTTGTGCTGTGCCTGCTTTACTTACTCCTAAAAAAGATGGAACTTGGGGAATGTGCGTAGATAGCCGAGCTATAAACAAAATAACCATAAAATACCGATTTCCAATTCCTAGACTGGATGACATGCTGGATATGTTAAGTGGTGCTAAAATTTTCTCAAAAATTGATTTGAAAAGTGGGTATCATCAGATAAGAATTAGACCTGGAGATGAATGAAAAACTGCTTTTAAAACCAAAGAGGGCTTATATGAATGGCTTGTTATGCCTTTTGGTTTGTCTAATGCTCCGAGTACTTTCATGCGAACTATGAATCATGTTTTACCATCTTTTATTGGGAAGTTTGTGGTTGTATATTTTGATGATATTCTGATTTATAGCATTCACCCATCTGAACACCTTTTTCATGTTAAAGAGATTCTGAAAACTTTGAGAGAACAGAAGTTGTACATCAATTTAAAAAAATGCTCTTTTATGACTTCGAGTTTGACATTTTTAGGTTACATTATATCTGCTAAAGGAATCAAAGTAGATCCTGTAAAAATCGAAACAATAAGAAGCTGGCATGTTCCTAAGAATATCAAAGAGGTAAGAGGGTTTCATGGGTTATCATCTTTTTATCGTCGGATCGTTAAGAACTTCAGTACTGTTATTTCTCCTATCACTGACTGTTTGAAAAAAGGAACTTTTAAATGGCCCCCTGAGGCTGACACTACTTTTCAATTGATCAAAACAAAAATGAGTCAAACTCCTATTCTTAGCTTACCAAATTTCGAAAAAGTCTTTCAAGTTGATTGCGATGCTTCACATGTTGGTATTGGTGCTGTTTTAAGTCAAGAAGGAAAGCCTATTGCATATTTTAGTGAAAAGCTAAATGATGTTCGATCTCAGTATTCTACTTATGATTTAGAGTTTTATGCTATTATTCAAGATTCGAAATTCTGGAGATGCTATTTGGTTCAACGAGAATTTATTTTGAATACTGATCACGAGGCTTTACGGTTTTTGGGATCACAAAAAAATCTGAACAAAAGACACGCCAAATGGGTTTCTTTTTTACAAGAGTATACTTTTTATATCAAACATAAAACTGGAGTTTTGAATAAAGTTGCTGATGCTTTAAGCCGAAGATCTCATTTGTTGATAACTGTTACTTCTTTTGATTTTTTGAAAGACACTTATGCAAATGATTTTGATTTTAAAAACATTTGGGATGCTTGTTGTGCTTCTGGAACTGATCCTTCTGCTCAATTTGTTATACATCAAGGTTTCTTATTTAAGGGAACTAGACTTTGCATATCTAAAAGTTCTTTGAGAGAACAACTTGTAAAAGAATTGCATAGTGGAGGTTTGGGAGGACATTTTGGACAAGGAAAAATAATTGCTTTAGTTGAAGAAAAATATTTCTGGCCTCACATGAGAAAAGACATTGCTAAACTGGTTAAACAATGTAAGATATGCCAGGCTTTTAAAGGAACTGCACAAAATTCTGGTTTGTATACTCCTTTACCTATTCCAAATAAACCCTTGGAGGATATTTCTATGGACTTTATTTTAGGCTTACCAGTTACTTTTCGAAAATATGACTCTGTTTTTGTGGTAGTAGATCGATTCAGTAAAATGGCACATTTTATTCCTTGCAAGAAAACTTCTGATGCTTCTCATATTGCTGATTTATTTTTTAAAGAAATTGTTCGTTTGCATGGTATTTCTCGAACTTTTACTTCAGATCGTGACACTAGGTTTTTAAGTCATTTTTTGGAGAACTATGTGGGCAAAACTTGGAACTACCCTTCAATTTAGCAGTGTCTATCATCCTCAAACCGATGGGCAGACTGAGGTAGTAAATCGAAGCTTGGAAAATTTGTTAAGATGCCTTGCTGGAGAAAAACCATCTGAATGGGATTTAGTGTTGCCTCAAGCTGAGTTTGCATACAATAATTTTGTTAATCTTTCTATTGGCAAAACTCCATTTGAAATTATTTATGGGCAACATATTCCTCATATTTTGGATAGAAATTCTTTATCTCTTCCTAAAAAAACTAGTGCTGAGGCTTTTGAAACATTTGACCATATAAAAACTGTCCAACAACAGGTTTTTGAAAAACTTAAGAAGGTTACTGTTAAATATAAGTCTACTGCTGATAAACATCGAAAAGAAGTAAATTTCAATGAAGGTGATTTAGTGATGGCTTACTTTTGTCGCTAAAAGTTTCCTGTCGGCACTTTTAAAAAGCAAAGTAGAAAGAAATTTGGCCCTTTTCCTGTGATTAAAAAATTAGGTGCTAATGCCTATCTACTAGATTTACCAAATACTGTTGGCACTTATCCTGTTTTTAATGTTTCTGACCAATTTTTGTATGAAGGAGATTCTGACAATTTTGTAGATGTTGAAACTTTACCACTCTCTGCTCCTTTGATAAAGTCTGAAGATCAAGTCGAAGATGTTGTTGATATGAAAGAAATTAGAACAAGGCATGGAAAACATAAAAAGTTTTTGGTCAAATGGAGCAATAGACCTTTGACAGATTGTACCTGGATTGATATTGCTGATCTAAAAAAGAAAAATTTGGAGCTTTATGAACAAGTTGCTGATACGTTCTCATCAGGAGATGAGAATTTTCCACCAGGGGAGAATTGATGCTATCAAGAATTTCTGTACTTTTCTTTTATTTAAACAATAGTATATTTTATTTTCTATTTTATTTTCTTTTCTTTTTTAGCTATCCAATGATGGGAAAGCATCCAATGATCATGGTAGATTGTGCATAAGGCTTGGTAGACCTTTGGTTTGTTGGCTCGATTAGTCCTTGACTGCTGATGGTTCACGGGTTGGCTGTTTTGGAGCACTTGGTATTGAATTCATTCTCTTGAGTTGTTTGAGCTGAAGTTTAGTAGCTCATTAATATCCAAAAAGGTACCTCATTAAGAAGAATTACTTTTGGAGTGGCCTTGTCCCTTCCCCTTCCCCCTTTCTTCTTGTCTCTTAGAAAACCGTGACCTGCTCTTTAATAGTGGCTAAATTCAATGCAGAATATTAATGTGGAAATTGCTGTTTTTTCGTGCTGGGCCTCATTGAATTCCTGCCGGCTATTGTTTCCGTGCCTGGGCCTTTTTTTCGAAACTGTGGCCCCTTGTTTCTATGAATTCCTTGGCTCCCGTGAATGTCTCTTCGATTTTGGCTTTGGGCTGTTTGTTTTAAGAGAAAGCAATTATGATGTGACTCTTGGCATTCTCCTACCATGCCTATAAATAAGAGTAGATGTTGTGAAGGAAGTTAGTTGATATTTGTGAGCATATTTGCTATTAAACCTGCGGGTTTGTTTGGAAATCCTGCGGACTCTTTCCACCCTTCTTTTTCATCCCCTCCGGAAATCCTGCGGGCTCTTTCCACCCTTTTTCTCGGGCTTCTAACCTCTTCGTCTCTCCGCAAGTGCTACTCCACCTGTATCCTTCTTCTCAACAGTGAAGCAACTTTAGGGTGTCGTGTTTTGGTTGATTTGGGAGCATTTGGACAATCTTGCAGTGGTGGACCATCGGTTTGCTAGTCTTATGCACTTTTCTTATTTAACCTACAATTCGATGCATGTGAGGAACCCGCTCTGACGGTTGTCTGAGGATAGCGTCTTTTTAATTTTCTTTATTTCTCCTAATATTTCTTGTTGTGTTTGTCAAGTCTTAGTTGTCTGCTTGTATTTTAATAAAGTTTGTTTTAAGTTCTATCCATTGTGTCAATTTCTTCTTGTGTGTTTACATCAATATCTTATTTTGTGCCATTGGGTTTTCCAGAAGCCTCAAAGCCCACGTAATGAGTTCAGGATTTGAGGCGTACGCTTCAAGTTTACTGAGGCGCGCCTCGCCTCACAGTTGTGAGGCGTCCGCTAGGCGCATGCTCGATACCGAGCATGTACTGAGCGGTACATGCTCGGTACCGCTCAATATCTTTCCATACAAACAATTTTTTCCATACAAACATCAAAATTACTCTTACAATAAAAATTTGTAAGAGCCCCCGGAAACCGCCGCAGGGGCGCTGCCTCTTGACCCCGTGCCTTATCGGGCAGGTCCCTTGGACCCCCAGCAGACCAGTATATTGTTGTATTCATCATCTTTAGTAATAGTTGTTAGTGTTAGTCTGCTTCTTCATAAGTGCATGCTTTGTATAAATTTTCTTTATGTAGAATAAGTGAAGTATTATGTTTAGGGATTCGATATATTGCACTAATATATTCTTCTCATAAAGGATGGTCAGAAGGATAAAGCTGCATCATGTTATAGAAAAGATCCGGCATGGAAACATAGCACTCAGATGGATGTAGGGGGAAGTGATAAAATATATATCAATCTAAAATGCAATTATTATGATAAAGTTGTGAAGGGTGGTGTGATTAGGATGAAGAATCACCTTTTAAGGTCTCACAAGAATGTTGCTCTATGCTTCAAAGTTCATGATACTGTAAGGGAGGAGATAAAGTCATGCATGAATAAGTCTACCACATCAAAACATCTTTGACTGAAGCAATTTGAGAACAGAGTTGATGTTGGCTCTTACTACGGGAGTAAGCGCAGCATTAGGGATTCATCTTCTTCGATGAAGCCCGTTTCATTTAGGGGTGCTAGAGGGCCTAGGGATCATTATATGGTGGACACATCAAAGGATAGTCCTCCTATTACACGAAGATGGCCCAAAAAAATGCAAGGGAGGCACGAAGAAGAGTGTGTAAGGATATAGGCAGATTCTTCTACGAAAATGCAATTCCATTTAATGTTGCAACATCACCTGCCTATTACAACTTGATTTGTTCAACTGGATCATTTGGGAGAGGGTTCAAACCTCCAATCATGTATGATTTAAGAACATGGATTCTGAAGTAGGAGTTGGAAAGCATTGATAAAAGCATCGAAGAAATTAAAAAGACTTGGGCCCAAACATGAGTAATAACTATGTCAGATGGGTGGTCTGATATTAAACATAGAAGTCTGATCATCATTCTTATTAATAATCCTTATGGTATTATATTTTTAAGGTCAATTGAAACATCTGACCAGGTCAAAAATGCTGAGTTCATATTTGAATTATTAGATAGCATTGTTGTGGAGGTTGGAGAATATTTGGTTGTACAAGTTGTGACAAATAATGTAAGTGCTTACAAGGCTGCAGATAACAAACTTATGGAGAAGCGAAAACATTTGTACTGGACTCCATGTGTTGCACATTGCATAGATCTGATTCTTGAGGAACTGGGGGAACTATCTTAATATAAGAATGCACTTACTAAAGCAAAAAAAAAAAAACCAAGTTTATTTACAACCCCTCTTGGGTTCTAGCTCTTATTAGAAAATTTTCAAAGAAAGAAATTCTAAGGCCAGCAGCAACAAGATTTGCCACCGCTTACTTGACCTTAGAGAGCATGTTAGATGCTAGACAACCTTTAGAGGCTATGTTCACGTCTACACAGTGATTGAGTTGTGCTTGGATGAAGAAGGGTAAGGAAAAATAGATTAAAAAGATTGTTTTAAATGATAGATTTTGACAAAGTATCTTATATGCCATTACAACCACTAGATCTTTGGTTCAAGTTTTAAGAATGATGAATGTTAAGAAGAAGCCTGCAATGGGTTTCATCTACAATGCCATGGATGAAGCCCATGGATGAAGCCAAAAAAATGATTGCCTTCAACTTAGGAGGCGAAGAGGGTAGCTTTAGGGAAATTTGGAAAATTATTGATGATAGGCGGGAGCTACAACTTCACCGGCACTTGCATGCAACTGGTTATTACTTAAACCCTCAATATCAATATGCAAAGAACAAGTCTACAAACCCTTAAATAAAGTTGAGATTGTATTATTGCATGGATCGGCTAATAAGTGATACAACTGAAAGATCAAATGCTGACATACAATTGGTACCTTTTAGAAACAAAAAATGCTTCTTTGGATTACAACAAGCAAAGCATACAATTGTCAAACGATCTCCAGGTAATTTTATTTAATGTTTTAAACATTTATTTAAAAGTTATTATTTTTTTGCACTAATTAAACTCTCTTATATAAATATTAGTTAAGTGGTGGATTCAATTTGGTGATGGGACTCCAGAATTGCAGCGTTTTGCTGTGAAAGTTTTGGGCTTGACATGCTCTTCATCTGGCTATTAAAAAAATTGGAGTACCTACAACCAAGTACATACAAAGAGGAGAAATTGCTTGTCCACATTGAGAATGAATTCATTGGTGTACATTATGTACAATAGGAGACTTAGAGATAGGAATTTGAAGAAAAAAGGATTAATGGATGATGAAGATCCTTTGCTTCGTGAGCATGTAGCATCTGATAATGAGTGGTTTGCAGATGATGAAGTTGAAGTGATGCATTCTGAATTACAAGATGAAGATATAAATGTTGATTTATTTTATGGTCTTAAAGCATTTACATCCACCACAATTCAAGAACAAATAAAAAAAGGAATATAAATAATATATTTTTATTAGATTTTTATTAATGTATTACAATATTATTTATTTTAGATTGTTCAAAAATATTTAGGGAAGAGTAAGATAACTGATATTGAGGAAGAACCTGATTGGGAGACATTGGACTCTATAGGAGAGGAGAAAGGGGAGAGAGCAGTTCATCATAATGATGATTCAAATGAAGACCCCCTTAGTGATGACAGTGCTGATGACTTATGAGTTCTTATGTGATATGTCATTGCTATTTATTTTTGGAATTATATGTTAATGAAAAGAATACTATGATTTGGGAAAGATGAAGTTTGAGTTGAACTATATTTCATGTTGTCTTATTATTGAGATATTTTGATTTCACTTCATATCTTATGCATTTTTATGTTTTCTATATTATTTGCTCATTAGTATGTACAAAATTTATCATTTTATGTTTACTCAATTTTTTGATTTTGAGGTTTACGCCTCAAAACGCCTTAAGGCTTACGCCTCGCCTCACAAACAAAAAATGCCTCAATACCCGATTACGTAATTTTAAACATTGTTTTAAACTCCTTTTCTTGACCTATTCTTTTCTTTTATAAGCTTTTCCATTGCTTAATTTCTTCCCCTTTTAGAGAGAATTTCTTATTAGGATTTTCATTTGAATATTGAAGACAATGATGTACCTCACTATGAATATATATTTTTGGCATCTTTATAAATACTATAGCCAATTTAAAAGTTTTTGAATTGATGTTGATATTTGGGATGACGTTCTCTGGTTGGAAATTATTTGATTATGGTAAGAAATAGTCACCTCCTTTTTTGAAGGCAAAATCGCAATAGGACAACAACCACTTGAGAAAACTTCAGAAATCTGAGTGAAAAATGATTGATTTTACTAGCAAACGAAGAAAAACAAGAAATGATACAAGTTTCTTCAATTCGAGAGGAAGACACTACTCACCAAATTCCTAGCCAAGCGCCTAGAGCCCAAGCACAAGGAAGTTCTCAAATTTTCGATGAAACTCTAATTCTAACATTAATAACTAATCAAAGTCGAAGGAGAAATACAAAATCCCTAATGTTGACCGTAACTGCTGACCACCTCATAGACCCCCAAGAACCCACAACTCAACCACCCACAGAAACGACCCACGATCTCATCTGGGCGGACTGAAAGGGAAACTGCCCTCCTTACCTCCCGGCGTTGGGGAGGGGACGCCAGGAGCTTGCCAAAATTTTCAGTGAACAACAGGGAACTTGGACAGAAAATTGAAAATTGATTTGAACATAATTCAAACATAAAATCAATTTTAAATTAAAATTGAACAAATGATGTTGGACTTAAACTCGAACTGGATTCAGATTTGAACTTGATTTTAACAACATAGTATTAGAACGAAACATGAAGCTATGAGTTAAAGGGTATATTCATATTGCAAAGATGAAAATGCAAACTTGAAACTATTTTGAGGAAGGTTATGGACTATAATATTGCAATTATGAAAGTTACTATTATCAATGATTATACCTTAATGATATCAATGTCATATAATGATAAAATAGAGATTCAAGAACTTCATAAAATAATCTTCTCATCAAATCCTAGACAATTGAAAAGAGTAATGAATGGCGGAATGAGAATTTACTTACCCATGCAATAAAACTATACTTGGTATAACTCTATTAAGGGTGTTAATTAAAACTCATCGGCTTTTGACACATGTTTTTTTTCTTGGCCTTATAACACTCCTCCTTTGGCTTCTTCAATATCTGTAGCTTTGGATGTTGTGAGATAATCTTTAATTGAGAAGCTTTATCAATATTTTAATTCATAAATATATCTTGTCTCAAGAATATACAAGGACAAGGAAAGGGTGTAGTTTGCTAGTAGTCCAACAATAACTTAAATAAAATATAAACTCTATGCAAAATTAGATGAAACAATATATTAATTGACATCATTGTAATATAAAGTTTAATGTTAAAAACATGTTGTGGTGCACCAAAGCTCCTAAATGTCATATCTCAAACGCCACCGGTTCCGTAACATGTGTACAAGAGGACATAAGGTGTTCATATGCACTTAAATGAAATCTTGGGCATTGCTAAATAAAATCGCTAACACAGTGGATTATATTTAAATATTTTAAAATGTCTCTTATATATTAAATATGATCCCTTAAACTAAAGCGCATATACCATGCATATGCTCTGATAAACGTGTTAAAAGTACAAACACTAATTTCTGAGAATGCTGCGTAGGGTTAAATGCTACAAACTTGGATGTGCTCCGACAAACATGTTTAAGTTATAAATACAAATGTCCAAGAATGTGGCGCAGGGTCAAATTCTTACTAATGTAATATTCTATTTTCAAAATAAATATAACCCGCATGTGCTCCAGTCGTCACATCTGAGTCCCAAATCCAACGATTCGAGAATGCTGCGCGGATCTAATATTCAAGTCTCATCCTCCTCCTCGAAAAGACTGGAGTCGACATGACTCAAATTGCAAAATGCCTCCCAAATTTCTACGAAAATATAATTATCTTTAATGTCACTCCGATGATGATCGTGTTGACAGAAAATCTCAACCAGAAGGGTCAATTCTTAAATCTAAAAAAAAACCAATATTCTTGAAATGAAATACATCTCCTTAAAACTTAAAACTAAAAAATCATCCAACTTCCGCAACCGTTTATTAGGGGTGATAAATTTGAAATTAACGTTAGCTCACAAAGAGCGAATACATATCAGGTGTATCACTAAGATTCATTCTCAAATAGTATCTTGCCAGTAGAGATATGGCATGTGCCCTCTGATCGGGTGGTTTTGCTGCAAAATGGAATCATTATATTACGATTATGGCCAAAGTCCATATGTTTCCTAAAGGCTTCAAACTCTTGAGTAATGAATCATATGGTATATTCGATAGGCACAAAGCTCTTTGTCGGCTAAGGTGGACTCAGATATATCTTCTTAGACAAACACCAACCCAAGTTTACAAGGTATTCTTGGATGAAGCAACACATGGTTGCCGATAAGGTACATTCTGTCAGGTTGGGTTGACCACCTCCTCTGACTAAGTTGCCAGGTAACATGACAGCCCGGGATGACAGAATCATGGGATCTTGATCGGTCTCGTCTTCATTCCCCCCACCACCAGTTTTAAGTTTATGGTGATAAACTCCAAAATTCATATCTCAAATTCAAACCCTAAAATTGTTGCTATTATACGATGAGTTTACAACCTATACAATCTCTTCAATAACTAGTCTTAATCGAAAGTTCTCTTGTTATCAGGAGGGGTAATTAACTATAGGGGCTTGAACCTATAGGAAACCAGAACTCAGATCATAAAATCCTCATAAAATGAGGGAGAAATCTCTGTGTAGTGTCTTATTTAAAACCCAATATGCCTTTTGAAAATTAACTCGAAACCTAAGCTCGTTAAAACTCTCCGCCATCATTACACTTAAAAGAAAAAAAGACTGGCGCGGAGAGGCCGAGAACACATTGTTGGAATTTTCGGAGCCCACACCTAAACAGCCTCTAATCAAATATTTCCCTCCCTCCAAAGCAATTTTTAATAAAGGTGTGGGCCCCATAGGAACAGTCGGCCCCTTCTGTCTCCCTTCCCTAGGTCGGCGGCTATTGTAGAAAATCAGTCCACTAAGGACCGGTTCAATAGGAATAGCCTGCCCCTCTTGGGCCAGTCTAACATTACTCCCCTTCTAAAGACTCACCTGTCCTCGAGGTGAAAAGAAGAAAATCGGAGTCTCACTCTCATATGGCTCCCAAGTGACCTTGAAATTGGGAAGATCTCTCCATCTGATAAGCACTTCCTTGTTTCCCCTTTTACCCGATTTAACCTCTCTTAACTCTAGTGGTTATAAGACCACTTCCAACTCCTCTATCAGTGTAGTTGGCAACTCTGCACTAATTGCATGCTCCCCTACATCTCTTCTCAACCTCAACACATGGAAGACTGGGTGTATGGTGGCAGATGGGGATAATTTTAATCGATATATCACTGCTCTGATCTTGTCCACAATCTCGTCGAGGCTAAAGTACCTCGGGGCCAATTTCTCGTTCCTCTTGTTACAACTGATCTCTACATGTAGGGTCTTAGTTTCAAGAATACTTTCTCCCCCACTTCATATTATATGTCTCTCTTATTTGTATCTGCATGCTTTTTTATGATTTGTTGTTCCCTCAACAGATGTTTCTGTAACTCCTCGAACACCTTGTACCTCTCCTCTAAGTACTGCTTAACTGAAGAGACTGGTGTGCTTCCTCTCCCAAAATGCACTAAGTGTGGGGGATCTCTTCCATACAACACCTTAAAAGGAGTCATCTTAGACACAGAATGGTACGAAATATTGTACCAATACTCGGCCCATGATAACCATTTTGCCCACATCCATGGTGTTTAAGAAGCAAAACATCTTAAATATGTCTCCAAATTTTGGTTCACCACCTCCGTTTGCCCGTCTGTCTGTGGATGGTAGGTAGTGCTTCTCTTAAGAACAGTGCCCTGCAACCTGAATATCTCCCTCCAAAATTGGCTAAGGAATACTTTGTCCTGATCCGACACAATCGATTCAGGAATCTCATGTAGTTTAATAACCTCCCTAATAAATGTTGTTGCCCTTGATACTGCGGTGTAGGGATGTCGTAAGAGGAAAAATTGTGCATACTTACTAAGTATGTCAGCCACCACCATGATGAATGTGAATCCCTCTGATCGTGGTAGGCCGTCTATGAAATCCATGGACACTTCCTCCCATACTCTGTTTGGAAGTTCCAAGGGTTGTAGTAGTCCTACTGGAGCCATGACCATATATTTGTTTCTCTGGCACCCTTCACATCTCGTCACCATCTCCTCAACATCTTTATACATCCCCTTCCAGTAAAGCTCAGATGTCAGCCTTCTATAAGTCTTCTGTACTCCTGAATGACCTCCAACTGCAATAGATTCCAAGGGGCTTGACTTGAATTTGACATGACCTAAAATTAATTGACCTGAACTTAACCCTTTTGTTTATTATACATGTAGATGTCTGACTTGAACTCAACTTGATACAAACCCGATTGACCCAAATCCTACATCTCGGACATGACTAAGGTATATGGTTCAAACATTTTTTTGTGTCAACCCGAATATGACACGTTGAGGTGAATGAGGGTTGTTGACTAGTTGAGGAAATATTGCATTCTAGGCCAAACAAAATAAAAGGGTTATTTTCGATTATTTTCAGATTTCTCAGATCAACTCATATCTGATCCAATATGCATCATTCTTATTGAGTCAATTATGGACACCTCTATTAGGTTCCTTCTATTTTCTATTAAATCAACAATCAATGATGCTTGTTATTTACAGGTCTATGTCCTCTATCATTTTTTGGAAGTATCTTTCATTGCCATTTTTTGTATATTTTTCAGGACTCTCAAGCTGAATTCATTGATTTTAACAAAATTTTCCTTATAATGTCTACAAAACTGGAAAAACCAAGTAATTCGTGTTTATATCATTTCTTCATTGTGCTGATAATTATATTACTAATTTATTCTTTTCTCAAACAGGTTTATGCTGTTCATTTCAAATGCAACAAGAAACTCATCCGTGAATATCCGAATCTCTTCAATTACACCAAAGACATTTACCAAATCTCTGGCATTAGTAGCACTGTTAATATGGAACACATTAGGAAGGGTTACTATGGAATGCTTTCTCTTAATCCTTTTGGGGTTATTCCAATTGGACCCAACATAGATTATTCCGCTCCCCACGATAGAGAAAGGTTCACTTATTAGAAATGTGTGCGCTATTTTCTTCTTTTTTTCCTCTTGGAACTTCATTCTGAAAAATATCCTTGTTGTAAAGAGCTATGGTGCTCGTTATCCTTTGTATGGCTGGATTGACAAATAAGCTTGTGCTCAGCTGAGTGCGCACTCTCACTATTTATGCTTGATTAATTTGTTATCATATGACAAATCTAGTTTGTTTTACAAGAAACTTTTGCTAGTTCTTCAGAAGATTTCACAGAGTGCTCCTAATGTTAATATTGGATTTGGTTTTGCTTGATTGATGATTAAAGCTGTATTCCCGATTTAAACTTTTACTCAATAAGTTTTCTCTGCGGGTAAGCATGATGCGACCACGTTGGAGCATCGGGCGGCTTTGCTCCTCCAATCCATTCTTACTCCAATGTTTGAAGCTAACGGCATTATTATTGAATGTGATAATTTGAATGTAATTCGTCACCTTCAAAGTTTCTTCCACTCTTTAACTTGGATTTCAAAACTAGATGATGCTCCTGATATTGGAGAAATTATTCTGTGCGGACGTCGGATGCAGCTCTACGTCTGAATGTCGCAGTATCGAGTTGCAGTATCGAGTCACAGTACCGAACAGTATCGAGCTGCGGTACAATAAAAGGGTGACATGACATATTCTGATTCGTCTCCGGACGGCATTCGGCTTCCGCTCACAATAATTTTTCCTGATATTGAGTTTCTGCTCCAATTTCACCAAGTTGTTTTTTTCACTCTACTTTGCATCCCTGCAACAAGGTTGCAGATTTTTGTGTGCAGGTTGCTCTTAATTGTAATTTTGTAAGGACAGATAGTCATAGTGACATTCTTTCTTCTTCCTTTTTGTCTATTTTGGAGGAAGATGGTGATGGCTTTTACCTTCATAGTTGTACCCTTTGTTTATTTTTTTTATAGTTATAGTATTGCAAATGCATAGTTTCATCAAAAAGTTTTCTCTACTTTTTTTTTTTAATTAGTAGACCTAAATCTTCAGCTTTTCTCTCATTGCTCGCCCTCACCATCTCTCTATCATTTGATTGCACAACACAACTTCCATTCTAATCCAAGCTTGGAGAGAGATTTCCTGTTTTTTTTTCTGGTTTAAGAATTGCTCAGCTTACCAAATTGATTTGAAGAAAGTTTTCTCTTTCTCTGTTGATGTTTAATCTAAGTCAATGAGATGAGTGCTCATCATTGGTTCATGGAGATCATCTTTGATCCAAATTCATTTATGTTGGGTTGGTTACAGTGATGATAACCGTCATACGCCTTCAACACTGTAGATAAAACCTGTGACTTCCAATTTGAGGTTGGTGATGTGTTACAGTCAGGCCTTCCACCTATAAAAACATATAGAGAGGGGGCAACCAGCAATAAAGAAAAATCCAATCAGGACTACGAACTACCTAATTAAAAATAATAATTTATAATAACATTATAGTAACTTTACTAAACAAGTATAATATCAAACCAACACTCAATGATTGTATCATAAAAAAAAAAATTTGTAATGAAAATAGAACAAAAATTTTCACCTGAATCTAGAAAGCTACCTTATCATAACTATTGATGATATAACGATCTTTTAGGATTCGTTTGGGATGATTTTTTTTATTGCTTCTTAAAGCAGCTTTCTAGTTAAGAAAATGATTTTTTTATACTAGAAAGCTGCTTTAAGAATCAATAAGAAAGCCGTCCCAAATGAAGCCTTAGATCAATGATTGTTTCAACAAATTTCGTAAGATCCTTGTCATAAGCATATAAATCATATAAGGAAATGGAGTATTATGAAATAACATCTTAAAGATATAGAATCTATCAAATATTTAGAGTCTTAATAAAACTCCTGCATCAATAATGTACCATTATCGACCTCATTAAAGAAGAATATAGAAATATATTAATCCACACTAGTGGAGATGTAATTATATGAGATAAAAACATAAAATTCATAATACATTTTTTTATAAATTTATAGATAATTATTATTTTTTTATATTCAAGCTTTATCGTCCTCATAGAGCTAAAGGTATAGAGCTAAAATTGAACTCAAATGCTTTTTAGGCCTGAGCCATGTTTAGCTAACTAATTAGCACATGAATTAACTTCACTATGAACATGAGAGATGGTAAATTACATGGTTAGAAGAGGAGTCTTCATATCCCTCAACAAATAAAATATGTTTGCATAATAAAAATTAGAATTTTTAAAAAGATTAACAAGGAGTTAAGCATCAACCTCATTCTAAATTTTAGGAATATCCAATGTAGTATAAAGGTTTAAAGCATAGTTAAGAGCAATCAATTTAGCATTTTTTTTTTGAAGAAAATGCCAAATGCATTAAAACTCAAAAAACCGCAAACCACCAACAATCAAGTGTTTCCTAAAGCATCACATTCCTCCTTCAAACAATACAAGAAGGAAGAAGAAATGGAAAAATCAAGGATATTCTCCCAAAAAAAGGAGTTATCAAGAGCCAAATTAGCACAAATGTCTGCTAATTTGTTACTAGCTCTAAGCGAACAAGAAAATACAATTTGATTAAAGTTCAATAAAAAAGCTAAATTCTCATCAATCATCTTACTAACCTTCCAAGATTTAACCGCATTTTGAAGCATCTTGATGATATTGAAATTATCCCCTTCAATGATAACACCTTGTGCTTCAAACATCCAATCTTTCACCAGTTTTTTCAAGTATACCACAGCCAATAGTTCCAATTGAGAGATGTCCCAATGGCAACTGTTGACCTCGTTTTTCGTCCGAGTAGCCTCAAGGAGCTTAGATCAATTTAATCAAGCCTCGTCGGGTTTAATTCGAGCTCGAATCGGCTCGACTTGAGTCGGATTAGACCCAACCGTGTTTAATTAGCTTTGATTAATTTATTCTGATTGCGTCGAACCTAAATTGATTGAATTGCTATCGATTTTGAGCTTAACGTCGTACGATTAGTTCTTCTGAGCCGGCTCGAACCCAAACTCGACTCGAATCGAGTCGAAGTTTGGACCCGAGTCTAATTTAATCTTAGCTTATTTGATCCGATCCAGCCCAGTTTAATCCCGTTAAAATCCACTCGACTTTTTGAATAATTTGAATTTATTTTCCTAAATCTAGTAACTACGTCAACGGTTGCGATCAAAAGAGGTTCTCGGTTCAGCCCGTATCCCGCATTTCAGAGATTTCTGCGATGGAAGCAGAGGTCGAGCAGAGAGCGAAAGCCATTTCAGGAAAATTTCCGAAAGCCAAAGCGAAACGACGAGAGGCGGGCTTCTCCTTTCAGCATAGAAGTTTTGTTTTACCCAAAACTAAGCTCCAGGCTTCGGGATTCTCTCCGACGCCTTCTCTCTCTCGCTTCCTCACCTCCGAATCCTGCTCCTTCGTCCTCGCTCCGATTCTCTCGTTTTGGAAGTGAAGAACCCGAACCGAGCGGTTCCCTCCAGTTCGCACAAGAGCAGAGCTCCCGATCCCTCCTGCTCTCCCTCTCCCTCGGTTTCGCATAGACCCAGATCGGACCCCGACCTTGCTCCGAACTGAACCCGAGCTCGACGGCAGCCACCCTTGCTCCCTCTCCAGTTCGCGAACTCCGACCGAACCCGTCCGACGCCAAGCTGAACGAACGACCCGACTCCGCCTTCAGCCGTCCCGAAGTTGCCTCGCCCCAGTTGATCCCGACGCCAACTCTAGCCGAGACCCAACTCCTCGCTGTGAGTATTCCTTCCCCTTCTTCTTACTCTCTTCTCTTTTCTTCCATTGTTTCTCCTCCTTTCTTCTTCAATTTCTTCTCCTTCCTTAAAAATCTGAGAATTACTTGAGTTCTCTTTGTTATATGTGCACATTCGTTGATGGGAGAGTTAATACATGAGCCATCAAAGTCTGATATGAATTGCTTATAGGATTTAGATCAAGCAAGTGAAGTTTTATTTTATATAATGGCTTGTTTTATGCAACCTTATGAGAGTTGCCTATCAAGCGTTTGACGAAATGTCTCATGAGGAGGCATGGTTGTTTCGTTTACATTAAAGCTCTATGCAATAATGTCCTTCATGTCAGGGTTTCCTCAAGGCATTATTTAGAAATTTACCAATCAAAAATCTGAGAATGAAATGTTTATTCTCTACCAAATCTGAAAAAAAAAATACTTTAAGTTGTTCTTTTCGCTCTTATGTCTATGGCTTTTTGATGGAGTAATGGTCATATGGATTTTGATAAGACTTTAGTGAGTTGCTTAGAGAATTTTTTTTGTAGTTGAAATTTAGGTGTGAACCATGACTCTTATGATAGTTTGTTTTACATGACTTTACAAACTTTGCACATGAGGTGCTTGGTGAAATTCCTTTAAAGTGTTTTTTTTTTTTTTTTTTTTTTTTTGAGATGCTTGGTGGACAACCCATGGTGTATGTGAGATTTTATTTGGCCTTTCATGATTTTATGCATCATCTGGTTTGTTAAATTTTCCCAAAAATATAATAAAACAGAGGCTTCTCTTATTAGGTGTTTGGAGCTCTTTGCTATTGAAATTTCCTTGTCAAGTTTTATTGAATCCTTTTCTTAAGCTTGGAATGACGGCAAAACCTAGAAGGCCATGTTGTTTCTTTTACTAAAATATGCATGTGGAGCTACTTAATCAAGTATTTGATGAAGCGTCACTCGAAAAAAATGGCAAGGTTGTTTGGTTCATGAGCTTCGAATGACCAACACGTTAGAAATCATGTTTTCTTCTCTTAATGGAAATGCCGATTCCTTGCTTTGAAATTTATTTCTTTGGTAAGAAAGGGGTTTTCATGTGCACTCTTGACATAGCTTAAGTTGATGGAATGATCTTGCGTTGTTATAAACCTTTCACATAGATGTTTTCTTATTCTCCAAACTCGTGACACTAGTGAATACTACTTCTTTGATTAGTAAATGATATCGTTGAATTCCATCAATTGGAGTAGTGATCGTTCTCTTGTGTAGGTTATTTGGGTGAGCTCACTCAAGCAGATGTATGGAACATGCTTTTCTTGCTACCATTTTCTATGTGATCTTGCAAGCACTGCCTATTCAGTGCATGGCAAAATGTTATTGAGGAAGAGGTTGTGACGTTCTAGTTTGAATTAAAGCTCTACAATGATCACAACTCATGGAACGTGTAGTTATACAAAGCATTTTTGTGGGCATTGGCCGCTTTGCTTGAGATATTCCAATATCATTAGAACTTTCGTTATGTGTTTATTGTCTTGTACTTTCGCTCCCAATACATTGGATTTTTTTTTAGGTGGTAACGTGTAGAAAATCACATGCTTTGAAGCCTTGGATATGACTGTCGATTACCAACTAATCATGTAGCATTATTGTGTTTGGATGTCTCTCTTCTCTAAATTCATGTTGCGTTAAACGTTCTTATGTATTGTTTCATAAAGCAACAAGGTGGAAGGTATTTAGAGTAATTTATCTATTTAGGTGTATAGTTTGCTACTTGGATTATGTATATAACACTACGTTGATCTTTGCCTTTTTTTAGTCTTTATATATGCCATCTTTTAAGACTTTTGTTAGAAAGAATTGATATTCATTTTGATATGTGAGGTGCATAATTTCTTGCATTAAATGGGGTAATATTAGAATGTGCTCGAGACGAGTTTGCTCTTTGTTGAATTTTCTACGATCTTTGTCAAATTTTCTAGTTTCTTTGCATGCTAATAGAATGATAAAGGTTAATGTCAATTGCATGCAATCTTCTTCTTTTTATGTGAGCGAGGCCTAATGTTGGAGGCTAGTTTATGTCACTATAAGTGAATTTTCTTCCGTTAGCATATAAGGTAGCATGCATTCGTGGATTTCAATGGTTTTCTGTCGGATTTGTGTTAGAAGGGCCGAATAGTGGTTTTCCTTTTCTTTGCTTATGACGCTTTGTTAGGAGAGTGGAAGTGAGTTGGAATGTTTTATGGAATGTGTTGCATTAAAAGATTTTATGAATGGGTCCATCATTGGAGGATTTGTGAGTCGTTTTGTGTCGCTAATTTGAGAAGTTGCTTTTGATTGAAAGAAGTCTTGATTTGCTTTGTTTATAATAATTTGTTAGCGGTTTTGGATTTATTCTGAAGGCTTTTTATACGACGTTTTTTTTTTATGAAAGCTCTACAATGAGGGGTTATATACAACTTCCTTGTTGGAGAGCTTCGTGTTTTTCATACCCCACTCCAAATGAGAGGAGGGGCACTTGATTAGTGGGTCTTTGGGTAGGATTTTGTGTCAAAATATGAAGTCTTGGTAAAAGATTTTGTAGAATTTTTGTGTCAAAACAACAAAATGAAAAGAGAAAGAGATTTTAGTAGATAACTTTTGGGGGGTTTTGTAGGAGTTCATGTAACGGTTCCTATAAATCATTTTGAGGTCTATAATTTTGTAAGTTAAGCTTATGTAGCAAGATTCCTTAGTGTCTTTCAAAAATAACTAGTGCTGTCTTATTAGAATTAGAGTTTGCTTAATCTTTCTTCCTAAAAGAATGAGTTTAGGAGATTTTGAAATTTTGGGAAATTTATGTTGATAAATGTTTAGTGTCTTTTAATAGCTTATTTGATTAGTCTTTACTTGCTTAGATTTTCTCCTCTTTAGTATTTATTCCTATAAAAAGAGAATTGTTGGGTGAATCTAAACTTATAGAGATTCTAGATTTTAGATTGAGTCTTAAAAATTAGTTTCCCTTAGTTGTTTGTAGGCTTGGTTTAGAAAGTCTTTGTGAGTAGAGGTGTCGAAAATGTATCAAGTGCCTCGTTTGGAGTGGGAACAGCAAAGGGCGTCGTTGATATTATAGGATGCACTTGACTTCTACGAAGTGTATCCAATAACAACGACGCCTACACCCCTTTTTGTATTTGATTTTCTTTCGTTGTTTTCTTCGTTATTTGTTTTATGTTTTTGGTGCTACATGCTTGTGAAACAAGGAGAACCTAAAGAACAAGTGGCTCAACAAATAACAAAAGGTACGTTCTAGTTTTTATTGCATTTTTCATTTCCTTACACTGTTATTTATTTATAGAACTGCTCTAATACCTTTCTTTTCTATGTCGTGCGAGGTACCTTTCGGAATGCAATGAGCAAGGAGCTTTAGAGCATTCGGGGAGGGAGCTAGGACAACCGGATCCAAGCATCAGTCGTCCTTACTCATCTAGTAGGGACGCTACGGGCGGAACCACCGGGTTGTAGCCCCCGGTGCTGTAAGCTTTCTAAAACTTAGAAAACCTTTAGGGGCCTAGATTGATCGTACGACTCCCACCCTTAGGGCCTTGTAGAAACTTCAATTATATTTAGGGTTGCTCTTGTTTTGCTTTATTAGATCCCTTAAACCCTATGACATCCGTATAGAAGTCTTAGGAATTAGAAAACACCGCTTTTAGTCCTACAACATTAGCGACACTTAAGGACAAAAATTAAGGACCGAGTCTTAGAAAATATAGACTGAGGATGCATGCTCCCTATAGGATAGAGACATTAAAACTTAAACTTAGTGACACGTTTTCCTAGGTTTGGCTTTCTTTTAATTCACTAATAATCAACCAACTAATTTTAATCTAATTCTTAAAAATCTATTAAAACACTCAATTCTTAATTAAGTTTTAATTAATATTCATAATCATTAAATCATAATTTTAAATCATAAACCTGAATCAAATCTAATTAAATTAATAATTAACCCTTCACCAACTTAAGATCTAAAAGAGGTAGATTTAATTAGGAGATCAAATTTTAAACTAAAATTCATTAGGATAAAACACTTCAAAATATCAAATTTTAGAATAACTCCTAAAACCAATCAACCAATTCGATTAATAAAATATTTAATACACCTTTTCCTTTTCTTTTAATAATAAACTAAAACAATAATTCAACAAAGTTAATTATCACTGGGTAACCCAGGCCTACGAGGCTATTAAGTTAGCCCCAAGGAGGGTGAAATAAACCTCACGGCCTCGGTGTGAAATAAAGGTGGTAATTAATCAAACATTAAAAATAACAGATACCTGAAATCAACCCTAAAACACTAAGATTTGAATTCTAACTAAAATTTCCTTAGCCTCTTTCAACAAATCTAATACAAACAACTCTAACTAAATCATCCTATATAGGACCTACCAAAACCACACAGCCGACACACACATAGATGAGTTTGCTAGGACACGACTATTAGCTTTAGGTTAGGCTGTTGTGCTGCTTTACTTTTTTTGCTGTACCTTGTTGTGACGCTCTGCATGTGACTCGTGTGCTGGTTGTTGTTTTTGCTACCTGTTGTAGCTTTTCTGCTGTGTTGTTTTTTGTACTGCTTTCTTTTAGCTTTTCTTGCTGCACTGTGGTTGTGACGTTTGTATACCCATAGGTTAGGCACGCTCTTTTATACTAATGTTGTCTTCCTGCAGGTGACCGTGCTCATATAATGCTGCTAAAAGGGGGGGCTAAAAATTAATAATTATTTATAACTGCTTTAGGTACCTGCTTCAGCTGCTTAGCCCCCAATAATTAGAGAACGGCCAAGTAATTGATGTGAGCATTTTTTTTTATATACATATATAACTGCTTGGGTGAAATTTTATTATAACTGCTTAGGATAATCCCTGCAGGAGAGTCTAGATTTTCTATTTTTATTCATGTATTTGATAATAAAATGTTGTGAAAGTCATTAAAATGGGGCATTTTAAATGAGTAGGAGTCCAAAGGGAAAAGTAAACCCCTACGAGGGGGTTTCCTTTTTCATTTGGGCATCCTTTTGGAGGACCCACTACGAGGAGCTAGAAGGATTGAAGATGATCCAAAGACGAATCGAGGAAGGGAAGACGAAGTTTGAAGATGTAAAATGCCTCATTTTAAAGACTTGCGTCATTTCCGGGTTGTTGTTGGGGGAGCCCGGCCACCATTACTTTCTGTACTCTGTGATGTAATATTGTATGGCACTTGCCATGGACACTCTTTTTCGTGGGATTTTATTTCTGTGTTGTGATTTACTTACTTTGTTTGCACAATAGAACCAGCATGCTTTTCATAGGTTTCTTTTTTTGCATGTGCTTGTGTCTGACCGGTAGGCTCTTTAGGAATAAAATTTTTCTACTCGTAATTATTTAATAAAATTTAAGATTAACTCACATAGAAACATAACGATTCTAGGGAATAGCCGGAATCGTCCGGGGTGGCATACATGCATTCTCTCACCTCCTAGACAAATTTCCCCGCCTGCGGGTAGAGTCCGGATAATCTGGCCTATGAGGATGAAGTGCCGGACCTGGGGAAATTTAGTCATTCAAAAAATTATTTTATAAAGCCTTTTTAAAATTCATACATATCTGATTTGGAGACTTTAACCAGCATAAATTGTATTAGTAACTAATTAAAATTAAGATTTAATTGCATTAGTTTTAAGAGCATTATACCACTCATAAGTGTGGGATCAATTTAGGAATTTCTCTAGTTTGTCGATCCCAAATTTCAGCGTCTAAACTACCCTCCCATCTTTCATACAGACTGGACAGCATGGATTTTATACGACTAGGTGGTTTTAGCTGGCTTCCTTTGTCAGACAAGGAGTAAGTCCAGATTGCATTAGCTAGGTCGTAGATGTTAATGTCGTGTGTACGACACTATATCTTTTATAGATTTAGGGTCTAAAGGTGAGTGGTACGAGTGAACCACTATACACCTTATTGGTGGGTAAGCTCCTCCTTCCTTCGGAAAGCTATAAATCCTACCCATCCGCGTCACACAGATGACGCCACCTCCCTCTTTCTCTCATGCATGTCTGAGTGCGTTTCCTTCTTTCTTTTTCTCCAGTTTTCACTTCTTCTAGCCGACAGATGTTGATTGAACCCCGTGTGATCTGATTGAGCCAAGTTGGGACCTTTCTTCCCCTTTGCTTAGGAAAAACCTAGAAACCCCTTTGCACTAAACCCACTTTTAGAAGATAATCTAACATCCTTAATCGAGAGTTTTCCTAAGTCAAGGTCTAAGATGTAATTAACTACAGGGGCTTGCGCCCGTAGGAAACCGATCCCCACAATCAAATAAACCTCATTCGAGCTGATGTATCGAATGGGGGAAATCTCGTGAACTTAGGGTTATAGATATTATTATCCATCGAGGTGCGTAGGTGAAAACCCGCTATCCTCCATGGCTAATCGTATCTATAACTCCATCTGCTCTTCCATCGGCCTGCTTGTGCCGATTGTAAAGGCCTACGACCATTTTGTCCTACGGGATAGTGTGATCGTACTCTTTGCACTCGAACCACACGAGCGGAACCCTTTCGGAGACCCACAGATTTCTGGCGACCACGGTGGGACAGGTTTCTCTCTCCATCTTCGGATGTTAAATTATCTCTTTTCGGTGACCACACCGGGTTTAGTGTTCCTCAAAGGAGAGTTCGCGCAGCTATGAGACCTTTTGGACTCTGTCCCTTTGCTCGGCAGCCAGCCCGGTGGTTCTCCCGTTTACGCCAATTCTGTATTGTTTGTGTTTGCGCAGCCAGTGCGCCCGGTATTCAGGTTAGGCAGTTACAGTGCCTTGGCTCACTTCCTGTTGACACTCCCTGAGTCCCTGTTGACGAGCCACAGTCAGGGGGGCCAGCTTCTGATCCTTCACTGATTTGTTCACTCGTGTCCGAGGCTCCGGCCCCTCAGCACCGGCAGCCAGATGAGACCTTTTGGACTTGCTCGGCCCAGCCCGGGCACCCGTAGTCCAGGTTCCGCAGCCAGTGCTCGGTGTTTAGGCCCAGTCCTCCTTCCTTTTCACCCTGTTCGTCCAGCGGTCAGGAAGCGGTCGCCCCTGTGGGCTCAGGCCGAGCTTCCTCCACCAGTCGTTCCGGTACCCGTGCGGGTTTCTGTGTTTGCACAGGCCGAGCTTCCTCTCACCTCGAGACCCGGTTGCTCACCCTGAGATTGAGGAGACCCCGACACCCCCTCAGTCAGTAGTCCCTGTTCCTTCAGTACAGTCTGTGGGTACTGATGTAGCTTCTTCCTCCACCTCCGGCCTTGGGAGAAGGGCTAGGAGGAATAGGAACAGGAGATTGCGTTTAGCGGCGTCCGATGCGGCAGCAATTCAGCGGATGGCAGATTCTGTGGCTCAGCAGGAGCCAGTTCAGCAGAGGATGGTTCCCTTACAGCGGGAGCCACGTAGACGTAGTTACCCCCAGGTCCTGATGTTGTAGTCGCCCCTGAGATCGACGCAGTTCAGGGAGGACGCTTTTCCCCTCTAGTATATAGTGGTGATGAGGAGGACGCTGCCCACATTGCAGCAGCCCCTCCTGTCCCCACTACTCTTCCTCGCGCTCGAGTCCCCAGGGATACTGTCACTCGGATCCTCACTCAGAGGATCCGAAGCATTATCCGTTCAGCGCGCGGTAGAGGACGTGTTAGTGAGGAGAGGTTACTCCATCAGATCTCTCAGGTGCATTCTCAGTTACAGCAACAGTCAGTTAGGCAGAGTTACCGGTGGCAGAGAGGACAGCCACCACGACAGCAGACTAGAGTTGTTCCCACTGATAGACCTCAGGCAGGTGCCCCTGCTGTTGGACGACGCCCTCGCCGTCATGGACGTCGCCCACAGTTAGAGCCTGTCCGACCCCAGCTTGGCTCAGTTGTCGTTGCTCCTTCCACTCAGTTAGATGTTCCTACCGGGTCCCGTCGTAGTAGATGGGTTTGGAGACGCCGGCAGGTGGAGGAGCCTGTCGAGACAGAGCAGACTGTTGGTACGATTCGTAGAGTTGACACAGTCCCTTCAGTGTCAGTGCCAGTTTAGATGGATGTTGATGCAGTAGATGTTGATAGTAGTGCCCCGGCTCGAGTGGAGCCAGTTGCTTCTCCTAGTCCCCTTAGGATTTCTTTTCCTATGGGTCCATACATAGATGCCCTTTGTCAGACCCTCTCCGATGACGACTTGCTTACAGAGGAGTCAGACGAAGACATCCCCGTTCACCGTGTTTGTGTTGTCGTGTCACGAGACGAGGCACGTCAGATGAGCAGCATGAGCAGTACGATGATTTAGAGGAGCAAGGGGAGGCTGATGTACCTTCCACCTCAGCACAAGGTGGACCTCCCCGTTCAGTAGACACGGATGTTACAGTTTTGCAGTTGCAGACTCAGATGGCGGAGATGGCTAGAGCCATGGCGGCGATGACCGCCCAGTTGACGGCGTTGGGGGCTACACCCCATGTCATGGATGTAGTTACTCCTACTACATCCAGAGACGAGCCAGTAGCGCCACAGTCACCAGCCCCAGAGCCTGTTAGAGCTGATAGAGTCCAGAGGACAGTTCCCGATGTCTCCACCAGCAGTACAGTTGAGTGCACCAGTCCAGAGTCAGTCAGTTCAGTTGTCACCTGTTCAGATTCAGGACATGATTGCACAAAGGGTTGACCAGGCTATAGCTTCTAGAAAGTCTGGAGATTCTGTTAGTAGAGGTCGCCCCTACCCGGTAGAGTACGAGCGGGAGCCTTACCCCGCTGGTTTTGTTCCTCCCCGATTTCGAGTTTTTGATGGGTTTGGAAACCCAAAACAACATGTGGCTCAATATCGGGCCATATGTTGTAACATTGGAGGAAATGATGCATTGATGCTGAGATTGTTTGTCAGTAGCTTAGGGGGAGTGGCATTTGAGTGGTATGCCGATCTCCCTAATGATTCAGTTCGTACCTTTGCTGAGATGGAGCAGTTATTTGTGCAGAGATTCATTAGTACCGAGCATAGAGTGACTGTTGGTGAGTTGGTAGTGACCAGGCAGCGCCCTCACGAGTCTCTACTTAACTATATAGTTAGGTGGAGAAACCTTAGTCTTCAGTGTGAACCTCAGTTGCAAGAGCAGCATGCAGTTGAGATTCTGTTGAAGAATATTGATGGTCCTATTGCTCCTTATCTGAAGGGTTTTAGCATTCGAACCTTTCAGAAGTTGTTAACCAAAGTCACTAGCCTACAGGACAGCATACCCAGTGCAGTCCCTCCTAAGGCTGAGAGTCAACCCATCCGTAGACCTCAGCGTTTGGAGTTTTCTGGGGGCACCACCTCCTAGGAAGGGGGAAGTGCATAGTACTTCTGATGCTCATGATAAGGGCAAGAGGCCCATGGTTAGTTCAGTACCACAGCGTCCACCACCACCACGACCTCAGTTTCAGCCCCGACCTCAGTTACCACCACCAGTACAGCCACCTGTTCAGTTTCAGTCACGACCACAGAGTCAGCAGCTTAGACCCTCCTATAGGACTCCAGAGAGTCAGCAGTTCCTACAGGAGAAACTTAACAAGGAATATCCCTTTAAAAGGGAGAGTATAAAAAAGATTTTTAAATTCCTTGTTAAGAAAGATATTTTGAGATTCCCATTCAATAAGAAGCCAGGAGAAGAGGGACAAACAGACCATCCACTTTATTGCCCTTTTCATCGCCATATTGGACATGTTCTTGAAGATTGCTATGTATTCAAAGACAAAGTAGAGAGTCTTATGGCAAATGGTGAGATTCACTTGCAGGAAAGTGACTTGGTACATCCTCAAGGAAAGGTGGCCCAGATAGTTCAGATGATTACCAGCTCCAGTCAGTGTGACAGTCAGTGTGGTGTTCAGAGCAGTGACAGTAGAGCACCTCTTAGTTTTGGGGAGGAGTGGCAGCTTGCACTCTCTCGCAAGACAAGGGGGTATGATCAGACGGGCAGTTTAGAGTTCAGAGGCAGTTGAGAGGAGGCCCCCACAGGCCAAGTCGACAGTTGCCAGCCCAGTTTTGCTTTGCCAGTTTCTTTTTCTTCTTCTGTTGTAGTGCCTACTGAGCACATTTCTTCTACTTCTACTTGTATTAGAAAGATGTATGAAAGAGAAAAATTTTGTTGTAACTTCTTAGGGGAAGACAGGATCTCTTCCAGCACTTACGCTGAAGGATTTTGTTCTCCCTTCAACTGATGATGAATTAATGGAAGAAAATGATTCTGGCTATTTTTGGTGTCTTCCTTCTTCTAGTTCTACTTTTTCTAGCACTCGTTCTTCTTCTGTTTTATTTATTTCTGAAAACAAAGATGATGATCCTCCTTTTGGAGAAGAGTTTGAGTGTGAGGAAGAGCCTGTGTTTGCTATTCCTGAAGGAGGTTGTTACATGAATTCAGAAGATGAATCCGAGAACACTCCTCAGTCACTTCTTAATGAACCAACACAAGCCATGTCATCTGAACCAAATGAGTCCTCTATTGAATTTGATTCAATACGAGAGATACAGTTGCGTTCAGGTAAAGTCCTACCACCTAAAATGGCTAAGAATAATAAAGAGAAAGATAGAAACATCATTACCCAACAGGATGATCCTATCCCCCCTCCTCAAGCACCTGCTAAGGAGAAGGGGAAAGGCCCTCAGTTGGATGTTGATTACAATGTGTTGGCTCATTTGAGAAAGATTCCTTCTCTTCTTAGTGTTTACGATGCACTAATGATGTCTTCCGACTTGAGAGAGACTTTGGTAAAAGCTTTGCTTGAACCAGAGTCTTATCAAGCCTTCTTTGCCACTGAGTCAGTTAAGGATGCATGTTATTTGAGAGAGATGCCATGCATTACCTTTTCAGACAAGGATCTTCTTTTAGGAACTTCTGATCACAACCGTCCCTTGTACGTCACCGCTGAAGTAAATGGTTATGAGTTGAACAGGGTCCTCATTGACCAAGGAGCTTCAGTTAATATCCTTAATCATGACACCCTAGAGAGCCTCTCCCTTGGACATCTGAAACTAACTTCAGATAAGATTATGCTGAAGGGTTTTAATGATCAAGGTCAGCGAGCTCTAGGTTCCATCACTTTGCCTTTGCGTTTTGGAGATCTTTTGACTGAGGCAAAATTTCATGTTATTGAGGCAGATACCTCATACAAGGCTCTCTTAGGAAGGCCTTGGATACATGAATATGGAATGGTGCCCTCTACACTGCACCAGTGCATGAAGTATATGAGGAATGACGTAGAGTTTTCCATCCTTGGAGATATTCAACCTTTTGCCGTGCATGAAGTCTCCATTTATGATGATGCCGAGCATTACATGCCTCGAAAAGCTCGTAGACCTCCCCCTGCCCAGTCACCAGTGATACCCACTAGTATTGTACAGGGTCCTATGCAGTCACTTGCACAGGGTCCTATACAACCACTAGCATAGGGTCCATCACAGGTTGGGATTGAGCAGCAGGTGTTTCCACTGAAGACCTGGATGAATCTTTACGGTTTGTACTCAGGCGCGATGTTCCCCCTGGTAGAGGTAGAGGATTGCGTGGTAGAGGTCGAGGTAGAGAGTCAGTTCGCCCTCCGAGGAACTTTGATACTCGAATCCCTCCCCCTTTGCACTTGTACACTTCTTCTTTGACTGTTGAGTCCGACTCTGATGATGAGATGATTGATATTCCTCGTCATTCAGTCCCTTTGCCTGCCTTTAGTGTTGATCACAATTCCTATCCCATATTTCATAGGAATTTGATACCTCATGGTGGTTTGGTTGTTGATAGTGATTCAGACGACGACGGAGATGTCGGACGTCAGACTACTAGTCAATAATCCCTTTCTCGGCAGATGTACGGGATGAGAATTGAGGGATCTCCTCCTCAATCTTCCCCTACACCTTCCGCCAGTGTTCGTGGTGCACTACCCTTAGATAGGCGCTCTGTACAAGAGCTACACACTCTCTATGTGCCAGCACAATCCGCTTGGCATGCATCGTTGTTTCATAGTGTCGGTGTCCCACAGAGTACTGACATACAGGGTCCTGTGGAATCCACTGTGGATGACGAGATCATGCCAGTTCCCCGGTACTTTTCTCCTGCTGTTGATAATTTTGTTGAGCGAGGCATTGTCCCTTCGACTTGGTCAGGTAGACAGGCCCAACAGCAGGCCCGTATTTGGCGAACTGATTTTCCTCGAACCGGGCAGGGTATAGGCTATTCTCAAGAGAATCAGTCCCCTTCCGCCAATATTCGTGTTGTTTCTCATTCTTATCCGATCGTTTCCGTTGCCGATGATGAAGACCCGGAGGAGAGTGAGGACAGGGTCCTTGAAGCTCCACGAGAATTTGAAGATGGCGCCAGTTCTGCCATGGAGGAATTGTGTGAGGTGAATCTGGGCACTGAATCGGATCCTCGGCCTATCTTTCATAGTGCTTTGCTATCCGAATCAGAGGCTCAAGAGTATGTTGCACTCATTTCTGAGTTTAAAGATTGTTTTGCTTGGAACTATACAGAGATGCCCGGTTTAGATCCGGAAGTAGCGGTCCATAAGTTAGCTATTAGTCCTGATGCAGTCCCTGTTAAGCAGTCACCTCGTCGGATGAGGTTAGAGATTGAACAACAGGTGATCGCTGAGACTAAGAAGCTTATAGAAGCTGGTTTTGTTCGTGAAGAAAAGTATCCCACTTGGCTTGCCAATGTTGTTCCAGTCCGGAAGAAGAATGGCCAGATCCGTGTCTATATAGACTTCCGTGATTTGAATAAGACATGTCCTAAAGATGATTTTCCTCTTCCTATCCCTGAACTTATGGTTGATATTGCTTCATCCCATAGCATTTTCTCCTTCATGGATGGTTCATCTGGTTACAATCAAATTAAGATGGCCCCTGAAGATGAGAAATTCACTGCCTTTCGCACCCCCATAGGTGTGTTTTGTTACAAGGTGATGCCCTTTGGCCTCAAGAATGCCGGGGCCACCTATCAGCGTGCCATAACAGTCATTTTTGATGAGTTGATTCATGAGTAGGTTGAGTGCTATGTGGATGATTTAGTGGTCAAAAGCAAGGTCCGTAGTGATCACCTCCGAGACCTACGAATCGTTTTTGAACGCTTAAGAAAGCATGATTTGAAGATGAATCCCCTAAAGTGTGCATTCGGTGTCACTGCGGGGAAGTTTCTTGGTTTTATTGTTCGCTATCGTGGCATTGAAATTGACCCCTCCATGATTAAGGCCATAGTGGACTTGAAACCGCCTAAGAGTCTTACCCAGTTGAGGTCTTTTCAGGGTAAGCTCGCTTTCTTGCGGAGATTTATCTCCAATCTTGCCGGTAGGTGTCATCCCTTTGCTGCTTTAGCAAAGAAGGATGCCCGTTTCCATTGGGATAAGAGTGGTCAGGAGGCCTTTGAGAGCATAAAGCGCTACCTGATGAGTCCCCCAGTGTTAGCTGCACCCATCCCTGGTAGACCGTTGATCCTCTACACTACTGCCTTGGATGAGTCACTTGGTGCACTTTTAGCTCAAGAAAATGAGGAAGGCAAAGAGAATGCCTTGTACTACCTTAGCAGACGATTAATTCCTGCAGAGCTAAAATACCCGCAATGGAAAAGCAGTGTTTGGCTTTGATCTTTGCTATGCAGAAGCTTAGACACTATATGCTCTCACACAAGATCAGTTTGATTTCTCGAGTCAACCCTTTGCAGTACCTGATGACCCGTCCGACTTTGTCAGGTCGTCTAGCACGTTGGTCCATGATTTTACTGCAGTTTGATATTACTTTTGTCCCTCAGCGGGCCGTCAAAGGACAGGCTCTAGCTGACTTTCTCGCCTCTCACCCGATCCCTGCAGATTCTCCACTTAATGACGATTTGCCCGACGAATTAGTCATGAGTGTGGAAGAGCAGGAGTCCCCTACTTGGGAGTTTTACTTTGATGGAGCCTCTTCCATCAAATCACTACGTCCTTACGAAACTCCTGTTGTTAGGGTAGGTTTGGGGCTTGTTTTCGTGTCTCCTGAAGGCCACACCCTTCGTTATTCCTACAGTCTTTCAGAACCTCGTACTAATAATGAAGTTGAGTACGAAGCCTTGATTGTAGGACTTGAGTTGGCCATTCAGATGAGTATTGTGCGGGTGAAGATCTTTGGAGATTCCCAACTAATTATTAATCAAGTGGCTGGAATTTTCAAAGTCCTCAAACCTCAAACCCTGAGCTCTTGCCTTACCACGACAGGGCAATGGAGCTCTTGTGTTTGATCCCTGAAGTAACTTTAGTTAGAGTCCCTCGATCTGAGAACGGGTAGAGCGGATGCACTAGCTAAACTTGCTAAGGAGTTGGCTGACCCGAATGGAAATTCGGTGTCAGTTGTTGTCCAGTACCGACAAGCTCTGTGTCCCGCGGACTTGTCTTCTCCCGATCAGACCCTTGTAGTGTATGCTGTTGAGGAAGAGTCAGATTGGAGAGTCCCTTTCGTTGAGTATTTGAAGCGCGGAAAGCTTCCGGATGATCGTTCTCTTGCAGCTCAAATTAGGAAGAGAGCTTTGTCTTTTTCCTATGTGAATGAAACCCTGTACCGACGCTCTTTCGACCAGATGTGGTTACGTTGCCTCAACAACGAGGAGGCTCGTAAGGTCATGGGCGAGGTGCATGAGGGTCTTTGTGGTGCTCATCAGTCCAGACCTAAGATGAAGGTCAGAATTAAACGCCTTGGTTATTATTGGCCGACGATGATTCATGATTGTATGGAGCATGCTAGGAAGTGTCACCAATGCCAGATTCATAATACTGTTATCCACCAACCTCCTAATCCGTTGCACCCCACCGTGTCTTCTTGGCCTTTTGAGAGTTGGGGCACGGATGTAGTGGGTCCTATTGACCCTCCTTCTTCTAAGGGTCATAGGTTTATCCTAGCTGCTACTGATTACTTCTCTAAGTGGGCAGAAGCTATCCCGCTTAAGGAAGTCAAATCAGAAGATGTGATGCGCTTCTTCCGCGATCATGTTGTATACCGTTTTGGTGTTCCGCGCCGTATAATTTCGGATAACGGCCCGTCTTTTAGAAGCACCAAAATCGCTAGATTTGCCCGCCGCCATAACATAAATTGGCGGTATTCCTCGATTTACTATCCCAGGGCTAATGGTTTGGCTGAAGCATTCAATAAGACCTTAGTCCAGTTGATAAGAAAAATTCTTGTGGCAAATAAAAGAGAATGGCACGACAAGTTACCTGAAGCATTATGGGCCTATAGGACTACATATCGTACTCCTACTCAGTGTACACCATACGCTTTAGCTTTTGGGGTTGAAGCTATCCTCCCACTAGAGGTTGAGCTCCCTTCGTTGCATGTAGCAGTTAGCCACAATTTGTCTCGCGAGGATAATGCCCGACTACGGTTGGAAGAACTTGATGGTTTAGAAGAGCTTCGTTTGCAAGCTCATCAGAACCTTAAGTTGTACCAGGCCCGGATGGCCCAGGCCCGGATGGCCCAGGCCCATGACCGCCTCGTCCGACCCCGTGCTTTTCAGGTCGGTGAGTTAGTCCTTGTCTTGCGTAGGCCTATCATCTCGCGTCGTCGTCGAGGTGGTAAGTTCGAGCCCATTTGGGAAGGCCCATTTGTCGTAGAGCAAGTATACGAGGGTGGATCTTATTTGCTAGTTGATGCGAATGGTGTTCATCCCATGCCCGTCATTAATGGGCAGTACTTGAGAAAATACTACACTTGAGTTTGCACATCGCAAGGGGCATCCCCCGCCACTTGTAAATATCCCTTTGTATAGATGTAACTTTGAAAATTTTCTTATACTCTTCGGCAGTCCGTGGCCACGACGATTTGTCCTCTACCACGTGATGTTCGTCATGCAAAGTATGAGATTGTCTTTAAAGGTTGTATGTAAATACGCCGTAGGGATGTTTGTGCTTACGTTCATATTCACTAATCACTTTGATGTTGTCGCACAAACCTTCTTTCTAGTCCCCTTTTAAGGGTTGACTTCCCCAGTTTCACTTGTTATCTTCAGGTGTGGTCTGGGATATCAAAACTACTAACTTGAATTCTTTATGGAATGTGATACTGGGTACGTCCTTGATCTAGATCTATCAAATGTGACGATGTTGATCCATTGTCACTTTGTGAATTTCTCTACAAATTCTTGTTGTTGTAATATTTCTCTCCCCAGTTTCACTCATGTGGCGAGTATGGCCTGGGTCATCAAAGCCAATAATTTTCCCCTCTTTATGTTCCAGTACGCTTGATCTATAACTGTGAACATAAAAAAAAAAATAAATAATAATAATAATAATAATAAAATAAATAAAAAAAATAAATAAAAAAAATATATAATAAAAGAGAGGGAAGCTCTTAGTTGAGAAAGAATCGGTAGTCCTTGTCACAGGTGGAACCCGGTTCTACACTCCAAGAGCCCCTAAATCCCTCCAATTTCTTCCTTTCTTCCCTCCTTAAAGCATGTTTGATTGATTGCTTAGGGGATGATTGGGTCCATTCCTTCCATTATGATCACTTATAGTTGGATGTTGCCCTCCCTTACTTGTGATGTGGTATATTTTACTCTGAGATGTTAACATCATTTTTGAGTGGATTTTTGATCTTCTAGTAGAAAGTCAATCCATACCTAGCAACATAATTTCTCATTAAAAGTTTTACTTTTAGCTGTAAGGGCAACCTCTTCGGAACGCATAAATGTTGCTTATACCTCTCACAGGGTCCCAACAGTTAATTTGGGTGTTACCGCTGTGATTCCTTTAGTAATTATTAATCTTATATGATGTAATTGTGACTCTTATGTCGCTTCGCCACTTAGATCATACGATTCTTTATGTTTCTTATTCTTTCTCGGTTGTTTATATGTTACTCTTTTTTAGAGAGATATATATCATCGACTACTTCATTTTGTATGATTTCAATTTTACCTAAAGAAACTCTACTTGTATTTTAATTACTCATGGCCACGACGATTCGTCCTCTACCATGTGGTAACTAAGATATAAGATTGAGATCTCTTAGATGATGAATTACTTATCTTTCTGTTTTTCTCACAGCACCACGCACATGTGCGTTGGATGATCGTTGAGTTTCCGCTTTATCCTACTGACAGACCTATGGTCAGGTAGGAACTTCGCTGTTTCGGGGCCTATGGCCGAGCGGAGGTGCTTTCTCTGTCTCTTCACCGACAGACCCATGGTCGGGTGATTGTTGAGCTTACCTTTATTCTACCGACAGACCTATGGTCGGGTAGAGACTTTGCTGTCGGGCCTATGGCCGAGCAAGGGTGGATTTTTCCTCTTCATTCTATCGCCAGACCCATGGCTGGATAGATGTTGAGCTCCCCGTTTTGTCCCATCGACAGACCTATGGTCGGGTGGACATCGGGCTTTTGGTTGGTTACCCGACAGAGTCCCTGGGGGGTATACTTCACCACCTCTTCATTCCCCCTGTTTCCTTTTTTTTTACCTGTTAGGGGGTTGTTGAGTTTTCACTTTATCTTACCGACAGATCTATGGTCGGGTAGGAACCTTGCTGTTTCGAGGCCTATGGCCGAGCAAGGGTGCTCTCTTTTTTCACCGACAGACCTATGGTCGGGTGAGTGTTCTTCTACCGACAGACCTATGGTCGGGTAGGAACCTCGTTGTTTCGGGGCCTATGGCCGAGCGAGGGTGTTCCTTGTCCTTTTCACCGACAGACCTATGGTCGGGTGACTTTTCTTTACGACAGACCTATGGTCGGGTAGGATCCTCGCTGTTTCGGGGCCTATGGCCGAGCGAGTGTTTCTTTCTTTTTTCACCGACAGACCTATGGTCGGGTGACCGTTCTTACTACGACAGACCTATGGTCGGGTAGGAACCTCGCTGTTTCGGGGCCTATGGCCGAGCGAGTGTTCTTTCTTTTTCACACCGACAGACCTATGGTCGGGTGACCGTTCTTCTACCGACAGACCTATGGTCGGGTAGGAACCTCGCTGTTTCGGGGCCTATGGCCGAGCGAGTGTGCTTTCTTTTTTTCACCGACAGACCTATGGTCGGGTGACTGTTCTTCTACCGACAGACCTATGGTCGGGTAGGAACCTCACTGTTTCGGGGCCTATGGCCGGAGCGAGTGTGCTTTCTTTTTCACCGACAGACCTATGGTCGGGTGACCGTTCTTCTACCGACAGACCTATGGTCGGGTAGGAACCTCGCTGTTTCGGGGCCTATGGCCGAGCGATTTGTGCTTTCTTTTTCTTCCACCGACAGACCTATAGTCGGGTGACCGTTCTTCTACCGGCAGACCTACGGTCGAGTAGGGATTTCGCTGTTTCGGGACCTATGGCCGAGCGAAGGTGCTTTCTTTGTCTCTTTCGTATCACCGCCGGACTGATGGTCGGGTGATCGTTGATCTTCTTTTCTCTTCCTCCCTGACTTTCATTTAGATTGATTATGGACCCTCTCTTTCTTGATTGCATCTTCCCTTAGTGAATTAAGTTGCTTGACCTTAGAGTTGTATCTTCCTGAAGTTAGGAAGGTCAACGCCAACATATACGGTTCACTTGTTGTTCTCCGCATATGTTGGGGGTCCGTTTGTTGACCTCGTTTTTCGTCCGAGTAGCCTCAAGGAGCTTAGATCAATTTAATCAAGCCTCGTCGGGTTTAATTCGAGCTCGAATCGGCTCGACTTGAGTCGGATTAGACCCAACCGTGTTTAATTAGCTTTGATTAATTTATTCTGATTGCGTCGAACCTAAATTGATTGAATTGCTATCGATTTTGAGCTTAACGTCGTACGATTAGTTCTTCTGAGCCGGCTCGAACCCAAACTCGACTCGAATCGAGTCGAAGTTTGGACCCGAGTCTAATTTAATCTTAGCTTATTTGATCCGATCCAGCCCAGTTTTAATCCCCGTTAAAATCCACTCGACTTTTTGAATAATTTGAATTTATTTTTCCTAAATCTAGTAACTACGTCAACGGTTGCGATCAAAAGAGGTTCTCGGTTCAGCCCGTATCCCCGCATTTCAGAGATTTCTGCGATGGAAGCAGAGGTCGAGCAGAGAGCGAAAGCCATTTCAGGGAAAAATTTCCGAAAGCCAAAGCGAAACGACGAGAGGCGGGCTTCTCCTTTCAGCATAGAAGTTTTGTTTTACCCAAAACTAAGCTCCAGCTTCGGGATTCTCTCCGACGCCTTCTCTCTCTCTCATCCCTCTTTCTTCCTCACCTCCGAATCCTGCTCCTTCGTCCTCGCTCCGATTCTCTCGTTTTGGAAGTGAAGAACCCGAACCGAGCGGTTCCCTCCAGTTCGCACAAGAGCAGAGCTCCCGATCCCTCCTGCTCTCCCTCTCCCTCGGTTTCGCATAGACCCAGATCGGACCCCGACCTTGCTCCGAACTGAACCCGAGCTCGACGGCAGCCACCCTTGCTCCCTCTCCAGTTCGCGAACTCCGACCGAACCCGTCCGACGCCAAGCTGAACGAACGACCCGACTCCGCCTTCAGCCGTCCCGAAGTTGCCTCGCCCCAGTTGATCCCGACGCCAACTCTAGCCGAGACCCAACTCCTCGCTATGAGTATTCCTTCCCCTTCTTACTCTCTTCTCTTTTCTTCCATTGTTTCTCCTCCTTTCTTCTTCAATTTCTTCTCCTTCCTTAAAAATCTGAGAATTACTTGAGTTCTCTTTGTTATATGTGCACATTCGTTGATGGGAGAGTTAATACATGAGCCATCAAAGTCTGATATGAATTGCTTATAGGATTTAGATCAAGCAAGTGAAGTTTTATTTTATATAATGGCTTGTTTTATGCAACCTTATGAGAGTTGCCTATCAAGCGTTTGACGAAATGTCTCATGAGGAGGCATGGTTGTTTCGTTTACATTAAAGCTCTATGCAATAATGTCCTTCATGTTAGGGTTTCCTCAAGGCATTATTTTAGAAATTTTTACCAATCAAAAATCTGAGAATGAAATGTTTATTCTCTACCAAATCTGAAAAAAAAAAAATACTTTAAGTTGTTCTTTTCGCTCTTATGTCTATGGCTTTTTGATGGAGTAATGGTCATATGGATTTTGATAAGACTTTAGTGAGTTGCTTAGAGAATTTTTTTTGTAGTTGAAATTTAGGTGTGAACCATGACTCTTATGATAGTTTGTTTTACATGACTTTACAAACTTTGCACATGAGGTGCTTGGTGAAATTCCTTTAAAGTGTTTTTTTTTTTTTTTTTTTTTTTTTTTTTTTTTTTTTTTTAGTGAGATGCTTGGTGGACAACCCATGGTGTATGTGAGATTTTATTTGGCCTTTCATGATTTTATGCATCATCTGGTTTGTTAAATTTTCCCAAAAATAATAATAAAACAGAGGCTTCTCTTGAATAATTAGGTGTTTGGAGCTCTTTGCTATTGAAATTTCCTTGTCAAGTTTTATTGAATCCTTTTCTTAAGCTTGGAATGACGGCAAAACCTAGAAGGCCATGTTGTTTCTTTTACTAAAAAATGCATGTGGAGCTACTTAATCAAGTATTTGATGAAGCGTCACTCGAAAAAAATGGCAAGGTTGTTTGGTTCATGAGCTTCGAATGACCAACACGTTAGAAATCATGTTTTCTTCTCTTAATGGAAATGCCGATTCCTTGCTTTGAAATTTATTTCTTTGGTAAGAAAGGGGTTTTCATGTGCACTCTTGACATAGCTTAAGTTGATGAATGATCTTGCGTTGTTATAAACCTTTCACATAGATGTTTTCTTATTCTCCAAACTCGTGACACTAGTGAATACTACTTCTTTGATTAGTAAATGATATCGTTGAATTCCATCAATTGGAGGAGTGATCGTTCTCTTGTGTAGGTTATTTGGGTGAGCTCACTCAAGCAGATGTATGGAACATGCTTTTCTTGCTACCATTTTCTATGTGATCTTGCAAGCACTGCCTATTCAGTGCATGGCAAAATGTTATTGAGGAAGAGGTTGTGACGTTCTAGTTTGAATTAAAGCTCTATAATGATCACAACTCATGGAACGTGTAGTTATACAAAGCATTTTTGTGGGCATTGGCCGCTTTGCTTGAGATATTCCAATATCATTAGAACTTTCGTTATGTGTTTATTGTCTTGTACTTTCGCTCCCAATACATTGGATTTTTTTTTTAGGTGGTAACGTGTAGAAAATCACATGCTTTGAAGCCTTGGATATGACTGTCGATTACCAACTAATCATGTAGCATTATTGTGTTTGGAGGTCTCTCTTCTCTAAATTCATGTTGCGTTAAACGTTCTTATGTATTGTTTTCATAAAGCAACAAGGTGGAAGGTATTTAGAGTAATTTATCTATTTAGGTGTATAGTTTGCTACTTGGATTATGTATATAACACTACGTTGATCTTTGCCTTTTTTTAGTCTTTATATATGCCATCTTTTAAGACTTTTGTTAGAAAGAATTGATATTCATTTTGATATGTGAGGTGCATAATTTTCTTGCATTAAATGGGGTAATATTAGAATGTGCTCGAGACGAGTTTGCTCTCTTTGTTGAATTTTCTACGATCTTTGTCAAATTTTCTAGTTTCTTTGCATGCTAATAGAATGATAAAGGTTAATGTCAATTGCATGCAATCTTCTTCTTTTTATGTGAGCGAGGCCTAATGTTGGAGGCTAGTTTATGTCACTATAAAGTGAATTTTCTTCCGTTAGCATATAAGGTAGCATGCATTCGTGGATTTCAATGGTTTTCTGTCGGATTTGTGTTAGAAGGGCCGAATAGTGGTTTTCCTTTTCTTTGCTTATGACGCTTTGTTAGGAGAGTGGAAGTGAGTTGGAATGTTTTTATGGAATGTGTTGCATTAAAAGATTTTATGAATGGGTCCATCATTGGAGGATTTGTGAGTCGTTTTGTGTCGCTAATTTGAGAAGTTGCTTTTGATTGAAAGAAGTCTTGATTTGCTTTGTTTATAATAATTTGTTAGCGGTTTTGGATTTATTCTGAAGGCTTTTTATACGACGTTTTTTTTTTTTATGAAAGCTCTACAATGAGGGGTTATATACAACTTCCTTGTTGGAGAGCTTCGTGTTTTTCATACCCCACTCCAAATGAGAGGAGGGGCACTTGATTAGTGGGTCTTTGGGTAGGATTTTGTGTCAAAATATGAAGTCTTGGTAAAAGATTTTTGTAGAATTTTTGTGTCAAAACAACAAAATGAAAAGAGAAAAGAGATTTTTAGTAGATAACTTTTGGGGGTTTTGTAGGAGTTCATGTAACGGTTCCTATAAATCATTTTGAGGTCTATAATTTTTGTAAGTTAAGCTTATGTAGCAAGATCCCTTAGTGTCTTTCAAAAATAACTAGTGCTGTCTTATTAGAATTAGAGTTTGCTTAATCTTTCTTCCTAAAAGAATGAGTTTAGGAGATTTTGAAATTTTGGGAAATTTTCGATGTTGATCAAATGTTTAGTGTCTTTTAATAGCTTATTTTGATTAGTCTTTACTTGCTTAGATTTTCTCCTCTTTAGTATTTATTCCTATAAAAAGAGAATTGTTGGGTTGAATCTAAACTTATAGAGATTCTAGATTTTAGATTTGAGTCTTAAAAATTAGTTTCCCTTTAGTTGTTGTTAGGCTTGGTTTAGAAAGTCTTTGTGAGTAGAGGTGTCGAAAATGTATCAAGTTGCCCCTCGTTTGGAGTGGGAACAGCAAAGGGCGTCGTTGATATTATAGGATGCACTTGACTTCTACGAAGTGTATCCAATAACAACGACGCCTACACCCCTTTTTGTATTTGATTTTCTTTCGTTGTTTTCTTCGTTATTTGTTTTATGTTTTTGGTGCTACATGCTTGTGAAACAAGGAGAACCTAAAGAACAAGTGGCTCAACAAATAACAAAAGGTACGTTCTAGTTTTTTATTGCATTTTTCATTTCCTTACACTGTTATTTATTTATAGAACTGCTCTAATACCTTTCTTTTCTATGTCGTGCGAGGTACCTTTCGGAATGCAATGAGCAAGGAGCTTTGGAGCATTCGGGGAGGGAGCTAGGACAACCGGATCCAAGCATCAGTCGTCCTTACTCATCTAGTAGGGACGCTACGGGCGGAACCACCGGGGTTGTAGCCCCCGGTGCTGTAAGCTTTCTAAAACTTAGAAAACCTTTAGGGGCCTAGATTGATCGTACGACTCCCACCCTTAGGGCCTTGTAGAAACTTCAATTATATTTAGGGTTGCTCTTGTTTTTGCTTTATTAGATCCCTTAAACCCTATGACATCCGTATAGAAGTCTTAGGAATTAGAAAACACCGCTTTTAGTCCTACAACATTAGCGACACTTTAAGGACAAAAATTAAGGACCGAGTCTTAGAAAATATAGACTGAGGATGCATGCTCCCTATAGGATAAGAGACATTAAAACTTAAACTTAGTGACACGTTTTCCTAGGTTTGGCTTTCTTTTAATTCACTAATAATCAACCAACTAATTTTAATCTATTCTTAAAAATCTATTAAAACACTCAATTCTTAATTAAGTTTTAATTAATATTCATAAATCATTAAATCATAATTTTAAATCATAAACCTGAATCAAATCTAATTAAATTAATAATTAACCCTTCACCAACTTAAGATCTAAAAGAGGTAGATTTTAATTAGGAGATCAAATTTTTTAAACTAAAATTCATTAGGATAAAACACTTCTAAATATCAAACTTTAGAATAACTCCTAAAACCAATCAACCAATTCGATTAATAAAATATTTAATACACACCTTTTCCTTTTCTTTTAATAACAAACTAAAACAATAATTCAACAAAGTTAATTAACAAACACTGGGTAACCCAGGCCTACGAGGGCTATTAAAGTTAGCCCCAAGGAGGGTGAAATAAACCTCACGGCCTCGGTGTGAAACAAAGGTGATAATTAATCAAACATTAAAAAATAACAGATACCTGAAATCAACCCTAAAACACTAAGATTTGAATTCTAACTAAAATTTCCTTAGCCTCTTTCAACAAATCTAATACAAACAACTCTAACTAAATCATCCTATATAGGACCTACCAAAACCACACAGCCGACACACACATAGATGAGTTTGCTAGGACACGACTATTAGCTTTAGGTTAGGCTGTTGTGCTGCTTTACTTTTTTTGCTGTACCTTGTTGTGAACGCTCTGCATGTGACTCGTGTGCTGGTTGTTGTTTTTGCTACCTGTTGTAGCTTTTCTGCTGTGTTGTTTTTTGTACTGCTTTACTTTTAGCTTTTCCTTGCTGCACTGTGGTTGTGACGTTAGTATACCCATAGGTTAGGCACGCTCTTTTATACTAATGTTGTCTTCCTGCAGGTGGCCGTGCTCATATAATGCTGCTAAAAGGGGGGCTAAAAATTAATAATTATTTATAACTGCTTTAGGTACCTGCTTCAGCTGCTTAGCCCCCAAATAATTAGAGCACGGCCAAGTAATTGATGTGAGCATTTTTTTTATATACATATATAACTGCTTGGGTGAAATTTTATTATAACTGCTTAGGATAATCCCTGCAGGAGAGTCTAGATTTTCTATTTTTATTCATGTATTTTGATAATAAAATGTTTGTGAAAGTCATTAAAATGGGGCATTTTAAATGAGTAGGAGTCCAAAGGGAAAAGTAAACCCCTACGAGGGGGTTTCCTTTTTCATTTGGGCATCCTTTTGGAGGACCACTACGAGGAGCTAGAAGGATTGAAGATGATCCAAAGACGAATCGAGGAAGGGAAGACGAAGTTTGAAGATGTAAAATGCCTCATTTTAAAGACTTGCGTCATTTACGGGTTGTTGTTGGGGGAGCCCGACCACCATTACTTTTCTGTACTCTGTGATGTAATATTGTATGGCACTTGCCATGGACACTCTCTTTTTCGTGGGATTTTTGTTTCTGTGTTGTGATTTACTTACTTTGTTTGCGCAATAGAACCAGCATGCTTTTCATAGGTTTCTTTTTTTTGCATGTGCTTGTGTCTGACCGGTAGGCTCTTTTAGGAATAAAATTTTTTCTACTCGTAATTATTTAATAAAATTTAAGATTAACTCACATAGAAACATAACGACTCTAGGGAATAGCCGGAATCATCCGGGGTGGCATACATGCATTCTCTCACCTCCTAGACAAATTTTTCTCCCCCCTGCGGGTAGAGTCCGGATAATCTGGCCTATATGAGGATGAAGTGCCGGACCTGGGGAAATTTTAGTCATTCAAAAAATTATTTTATAAAGCCTTTTTAAAATTCATACATATCTGATTTGGAGACTTTAACCAGCATAAATTGCATTAGTAACTAATTAAAATTAAGATTTAATTGCATTAGTTTTTAAGAGCATTATACCACTCATAAGTGTGGGGATCAATTAGGAATTTCTCTAGTTTGTCGATCCCAAAATTTCAGCGTCTAAACTACCCTCCCATCTTTCATACAGACTGGACAGCATAGATTTTATTATACGACTAGGTGGTTTTAGCTGGCTTCCTTTTGTCAGACAAGGAGTAAGTCCATATCGCATTAGCTAGGTCGTAGATGTTAATGTCGTGTGTACGACACTATATTCTTTTATAGATTTAGGGTCTAAAGGTGAGTGGTGCGAGTGAACCACTATACACCTTATTGGTGGGTAAGCTTTCCTTCCTTCTGAAAGCTATAAATCCTACCCATCCGCGTCACACAGATGACGCCACCTCCCTCTTTCTCTCGTGCATGTCTGAGTGCGTTGTCCTTCTTTCTTTTCTCCAGTTTTCACTTCTTCTAGCCGGACAGATGTTGGTTGAACCCCGTGTGATCTGATTGAGCCAATTGGGACCTTCTTCCCTTTGCTTAGGAAAGCCTAGAAACCCCTTTGCACTAAACCCACTTTCAAGAAGATAATCTAACATCCTTAATCGAGAGTTTTCCTAAGTCAAGGCTTAAGGATGTAATTAACTACGGGGGCTTGCGCTCGTAGGAAAACCGATCCCCACAATCAAATAAACCTCATTCGAGCTGATGTATCGAATGGGGGAAATCTCGTGAACTTAGGGTTATAGATATTATTATCCATCGAGGTGCGTAGGTGAAAACCCGCTATCCTCCATGGCTAATCGTATCTATAACTCCATCTGCTCTTCCATCGGCCTGCTTGTGCCGATTGTAAAGGCCTACGACCATTTTGTCCTACGGGATAGTGTGATCGTACTCTTTGCACTCGAACCACACGAGCGGAACCCTTTCGGAGACCCACAGCAACATTTTTCACCGAAAGCCAGCAGAAATCTGCCCTGATCATCTCTAGCTACTCCACCAATACCAGCCATATTATTACTTTTAAGAGCAGCGTCCCACATTTATCTTGATCCACCCGGGAGGAGGAGGATGCCAAGTAGATAACAGTCCAAGCTGATTAGCATCCCAGGATCCCGTTTGAATATTCAGGAAATTACTGCTTACAACAAATGAAATGGCATTTGCTGCAATCAATTTAGCATTGATTGAGGTGGCAAGTAAATGCCAAAAATAACATTACCACTATAGTCCCACAAGGGACCACCCACACCTAAATTTAAATTCATTAATAGAATGATTAGAATAGTTAGGGCTTCAAGCGAACCAAACGTTCGACGAGCTACTCGTTTTTTGATTTGATTAAAAGCTCGTTTGTGATCGTTTAATTAACTAAACAAACAAATTTGAACAATATTTTAAATACTACTCGATTCTTAAATAAACAAACTTGAACACTAATGCATTCGACTCATTTATGTTTCGCAAACAACATCATTTGAAGTTTTGTGAACAAGCTCGATAAGAAGCTCGATTCGTGTTCAATTTTGAACTCGTGATAAGCTTGATAAAATAATTAATATTTAATTATAGAATTAATAAATATAAATAATATAAATATTTTATATTTATTATAGTACATTAATATAATTATTATTAAATAATAAAATTTAAAGTAAATAAATATTATAAATGTGTTTGTTCATATATATGTTCATGAGCATATTTGTTTGATAGTTAAAAAAAAAATCATTAAATATGTTCGTGAACATGCTCGATGTAATCGTTTGTTAGGAAGCTCGATAAAGCTCGTTTGTTAAGTTAATGAACATCTAAAAGTAGAGCTCGTTTATATCTTTGTTCATGTTTGTTTTGTTTAAAGATCGATAAACACTGAACGAACGAACATGAACAAACATGAACTGAACATGAACACTCATTAATTTAAATGAACCAAACATGAACACAAATAATAAAGCTCGAACAAACATGAACCAAACTTGAACAATATGATATTAAATGAACACAAACATGAACACTCATATACTCGGCTCGGCTCGGTTCGTTTGCAGCCCTAAGAATAGTGATTGGAATTGATAGAGATATAGGCTTCGTTTGGGATAGTTTTTTTGCTGCTTTCTAAAACAGCTTTCTAGTACAAAAATTTTGTGAATTAGAAATTTTTTGTGCTAAAAAGTCGTTTTAGAAAGCATAAAAAAAACTGTCCCAAACAAAGCCATAAAAAACCAGAACAATATGTTAAAAATCTCTAAAACTTGTATAATGATTATATAATGATTCAATTAAGAGATTTATGTTCAGTTCTCATTTCTTTTGAATTATAAAATATCTTAGAATAAAAATATTAATGATTATTATAATGGGAAGCCTTGGCCTTACCACCACCAGTAAAGAATCATGACCAAAGCATATTAAAACATGCAATGAAGCATTATTATGAAGTATTAAAATGCTAATCATGTTGAAACTATACTTTAGAAGGTACTACACAATTAGTTAATACATATGGAATAAAATTTCACTTGAAAGCAATATTGACACACTTAGAGGGAATAAGAAAAATCTTCTTTTGAAGACAAGCATCCATAGGGATAAAGCCTTTAAAAATTTTCCAAATAGAACATAACAATTTTTTTTACAAGGATTATATCTCATTTGGATATCCTCTTACACATTTTCCAAATTGAGTTTCCTAGATTAAGAAAGTTTAAATATTAAATAGTCCTAGCACATTATTTTTCTATAGGAATTGTAGTAATAAGATTCATAATGGCAGTAAGAGTTGATCAATTAGATTTAGAGCATCCCAAGCACCATGATTGATAGAAGGCCTTACTCTTCAAACAAAGGGTGCCAAGTAAGTAAAAGTCAAACTTTTAACTTTAAAGCCCATAATATCTTTCTATGTATTGATTTTTTCTATTAGGTAAAGCTTTGCCATGAATAAAGTAACTTTTTTGTTATTAATATAAATGTCACTTTATTATTCAAATAGAGGGCTAAAAATCTTTTGAAATGATTTTACTATTAAAAAAAATTCGTTTGTAAATATAACTATAATATTAGCATAACATAAATGTGAAATATAAAAACCTCTCTAATTATGATATTTTAATCTATGGTGATTTGTAAAAAGATGATTAGACCTCTAGATAAATATTCAATGGCAATAATAAAAAGACTTATGGAGATAAGTGTATATTGCCTTAAACTTTATAATGATTTTAAAAAACCATGTGTTTTAACCATTGATCAATATTGAAAACTAAATATTTTTTATGTTCTTCTTATAAGTTTTTGAGCATATTGTGTTCATACCCAACAAAAAAAAACAAGCCTTTTTCCCATTATGTAGGGGTAGCTATATGAATCATTTTTTCTCCATTATGTTTTATTAATAGTTAAATTTTTATTTAAATCTAATAAAATAATATCATTTCTAAAATGTTTATCCCCATAAGACATAAAATATCATGTAAAATTTTCCAATTTAAGGCTATCATAAAATTTAGAAAAATATAAAGTTTAAATATGATTTTATGGCCAAAAGTTTTTAATATTAAAATTATGGGCAAGCTTTTGAGCCAACATAATATTATCTATAATAGCTTTTACTTTTGACAAATATGGTTTGATTTATAGAAATGATATTAGGAAGTAGAGAAGCTAACCAAGTAGAAAAAATTTTTTGTTCACAATTCATTGAATATACTGCATAAATTTGATAGGCCTAAAATCAATCCAAGATTTTGGATTGTGGATTTTATGAATAAGTGCTATGAAGGTGCTATTAAGTAATTTAGAAATAGATCTACATGAAAAAAATAATGAATGGCTTTTATCACATCAGGTTTGATTGTCCTAACATCTTTGAAATAAATGAGCTGGGAATACATCTATCCTAGCAATAGAATTCTTATTCATATTAAAATAATTACATCATATCTCTTCTTCAAAAGGAGTTTTTAATTAAAAGGGAATTACCTTCCTCAGAAAGAATTTGAGGAATCCAATTATGATTAAAAATTGGTTAATTAGAATACTTAAATGGTATAGTAAAACATCTCTCGTCTTTTGTTAACCAAGGAGTAAAAGTATTTAGTATTCTCCTCTCCATCAAAGATATGCTTTGATCTTAATTTTATATTTACATTAAAGTTCCTACATTTTATGAAGATGAGAAAGTTTACTATTGGTTTTCAAGCAATGTTTAAATTGGTCATTATGTAACTTTTCTTCATGGATGATGATACCCTTTTTTAGCATTTGTAATGTTTTGAAATGAATTTTCAAATTGATTCTTGTTCCATAATTTGAATTCTTGTTTAAGTATTTTGATTTTTAACTAAAGTTAAATTATAACCCTTTCACATTTAAATGAGGGATGTAATCACCTCTTTTCAATGAGGAGGTCGAATATAACTACTTAGAAATTTGTATTTTTTATATTTTTCAACCCTCAAGTTTATTTAATTTCAACTTAACATACACTGCTTGTGATCCCTCCGAGATTTCAAATTTCAAAACTCAATTTTTCAAAAATTTTTAATTATCAAAATTTTGAATTTTAAAAATTTGAAATTTTCAAAATATGAAATTTTCACTTTCATACCACATTTACAATCACTAATTACAAATTAAGAAGTACATAATGGTTTACCCCAATTTAACACGCACACATAAAATAGAAATGCTACTTAAGGTACACACACAAAATTAAAATTCTACATAATAGTTTTCTTTTTGCTTGTTAACGTGGGGTCTTAAATATTTTTCTTGGATATGACATCTTGTTTCCACATAAAAAAATCTAAAGAGACCACAAGATATAAGTGAAAACTTAAAAAAAAGTTTCTAGATTAAATTAGAAGTAGAAAAGGATTCAAGAACGTCTTGAAAGAGAATTCAAGAATTGCCCTCATTCCCCAAAGCTAATGCCACAATCCATCAAGTACTCGTTCTCCCTATAAAATATTTTTATACTAGGCATAGCACTACAATGCAATAACTAGATCCATAATGCTAGTCTCTGAATGAACTAGACATGTTAATAATGTGTGTGGAAATGTGATGTTAATATTGGCTAAGTGGTGCTAGGGTAAGTTGTAGAACAAAAGTTACGACATTTATGATGCAACTACCTTAAACAATAGCACTATGGCATAGTTGAAGTAATCTATTGTAATTATTATTTTTTATGGGATGATAGAAATTTTGGCGCAAATTATTGAGGAGTTATAAAAAAGAAGAAATTAGGATTTTTGGGAGAGTTTGGGAAAATAGAAGAGAGCATACAACTAGAGAGAGAAGTGGGGAGCAAGAATAAAAAAGTTTGATCATCATATTTTACCTTCTTCTTCTTCTTTCATCTCCCATTTGTTCATATTAATTCTGATGGGCTACTATTTTACTATTGTGTTCTAAATACATTTTATAAGTGTACACATAGCTAGATATTGAATTTTTCATCCTTCTAGTTTGATTTAACTATTATTCATTTCCAATATGGTTATATTTTAATTAATGTATTATGCTTACGAATTTTCTATGTTGAATTATCATAGATATGTCATGTTGGCCCCACATAAGCCTAAATTCATATCACATATTTTGATAAATCACAAACATAATTTATTTTAACTATTAATGTATTATTTTTTGGATTAATACACATGACGTAGAAATTATAACTAATAAGTGAGGTGTACACAATGAATAAATTCAAATGCAGTATGCGAAGCTGGGGACTAAGATGCTCAAGTAAGAATATGAAGAAGATCTGAGGATGAGTTTAGAAAGTAGATATCAAATCATTAAGTCTAATCAATTCTAGTCCAAACTGTAAAGCATAAGAGTCAATTTAAACTATACATTTTTTTTTATTTAGTAATGCTCCAGGTAAAAAAAAACCTTTTTAAAATAGGAAGCACGATTGCATTTTTAGAGGCCAAAGAAGGGTAGGAGTACTAAATTGTGTGAAACTTAAAAGTACTCAAAAACTATCATATTTTGGGCTTTAAGATACTAAAATTATAATTTATCATTTGAGTTGAGCATTTTACTAAAATTTTGGAGCTCATATTTCATCAATATCTTGATTGAGAAATTACTTAGGGGCGAGGGTTTACTAATATAGCATATCATGTGGATAAAAATAATCAAACTAAAAGTTCAATTATAAGAGCTACAATCAAAGCTCAACAAAAGGATTAAATAAAAGGTTCAATTATATGAGCCTAATATTGAGCCCAAAATTTTAAATATTTTAAATGTAGTTTATATTTTATTTACTATCTAGAAGCTTGTATGATCTGCCATAAAATTATTAGGTAGGGATGAGGCAATTAGTCTAAATTGTATGTGTAATGGGTAAGTAGAGCTCCTCTTTAATATCCACCAACCCCTCTATTTCCCCCCCTAGTTTTTTTTTTTCAATAGTTATCTTTTAATATCTATAAATATGGGCTGATATGAATTATAATTTTTTAGATTTTGAATGAAATAATTTTATGGAGAACTTCTCTTCATTTTCTTGGTGGCTTCAAGTGTGTGTCTTTTCTTTGGTTAGATTAGGTAGTTATATTTATTTCTTTTATGTTATCTATAAATCTTCTTAAACACTTATTCTAAAATATTCACAACTTTCATTTAACTTGAAAATCATCCTCTAAGACCAATAAACCAATAAGCAAAAACATATAATTCTTCTAAACACTTACATATAGTCATCAAGTCAAATAGGGAACACTTGGACCTTACTTTAATCCATAAAATTCAATATCCTCTTAAACTTAGCCAAACCCTACCATTAACTCCAAATCATAATTTCACAGCCTAAGCTAACCATGCACCATCATTTACAACCAATTATCTAACATAAAAGTTACTCTCTAAAGTGATCTTTTAAATCATCTCAAATTAAAACTAGTCTTAGCATTTCTACAAATATACCCCCTTAAAACCCCTCACAATTCCACCATAAATTCAAGAACACTTCTCTAAATATCAAACTAAAGATCCATTGTCATTTCTATTCCTTAATCTCACTAAAAGCTACCCACCACCATCACACTTTAGATATAAAAAATTTGCCCCGAACCCTTAAAACTAAAAGTGAGCACTATAAAGTAGTGACTATAACATAGGCCTAAAGAAACAAAGTTTATAAAGAGCTTGAGAAAACTTGAATTTTCTAGACTCACAAATCTTCCTTGAGAGGACTTCTAGATAAACCCACCTAATCATAAACACATGGAATCAATGTCACTCTAAAAAGCACTGTAGGGAAGGCTATTTTTTATGTAAGGAGTTAGGGGTTACAACCTAACTATGAAAAGCTAGTTGGCCCAGGTTTGAGAACATGCATTATGCTCCTAGATAATGCAATTTATTATGGCTTAATCCTTAGGGGGCATTTCTATTTTTGTTTGTTCTTTGATTCCTAAATGTCATTCATATTTGATTTGATTATTTTTGTTTTATAGTAGGTATTTGATCTTAGAAAGAAAATCAAGTTATTATATAATCAAGCTAGCATTGAAATATCTGAAACAATAGTGATGTTTAACTTATAAATTAGAAAGATTTGTGTATATAAATCAGAGGGTTTGAAGTATTAATCAATTTTTGGTGTGTTAGTTAGTTAACAAACATTTTTCCCCTTACTAAGGGTTTTAGTTTTTTAGTTCTAGTCAAAGTTAATCAAAGGTCTTTTATTATTTATTTGTTTTACTTAAGTTTAAAATTAGTGATTTTAATATTTGCAATATAGCGAAAAGTAAAGCAACATGTAAAACACAAGAAATAAAGTGCACATAAAGTAAATATCCTAACCAAAAAAATCTAAGATTAGTGACCTATCTGATGTCTAGTATGTATTAGGTTGTATGGGTGTCAATCTATTACTGATTTGTTTGTTCATTTCTAATTTTAAATTTGTTTAATTTTTACCCATAGGAGGTTTTATTTCAAATCTCAATATTTAAGTACTTCTATTTTGCTTTTGAGAGTTTGTAGAAGAAAATTTTATTATTGATTATAAATCATGTTACTCAATTCAATTTATTATTCATGATAGTTTTATGAGTTCATAAAAACTTGTCTAACACATTTCTTATGCTTCTTAGAATTTTTAATTAATTTTCTAACTTATAGGTTGATTAAGAGATTTACTTAACCTAAAGGCAAAGTTTAGATGTTTATTGACCTAATTATTCACTTTATTATTCCTTATGATTTTTTATACCTATAGAATTTTGTTTGAAATTTTTTTCTTAGATTTTAAATTTATTTTTCTAGTGTCAAGGTTTACTTGTTAATTATTATTATTATTATATTTACCTTTGAATTTGTTTAATTTTTTTTTATTATTTTAGGTCTGCATGAACTTTAAAATTCATGAAATAATTTTTTTACATCTAAGATGACTCAAAGAATATTCCATCAAGATTGTGAATTATATATGAAATTTTTTATTAGTTTGACATTATTTCAATGAAAGAAATTTAGAATAATATTAACATAAATCTCAAAAATTATGAAAAATGCCTAAGATATTTGGAATAAACCCAAGTCATTTTCTATCGTGAATCATTCTAACCACTTAAAGAAGAAAAAAATTAAGTGGGTTATCCACAAGATGGGTGAAAATATTATATTGTTCCTTGATAAATTAAGAGGAGGATCTAACAAATGTATTAACATTATTTAAGAGGGACATCTTAAGAGCTTTATTTAAGAGGGACTTGTTAAGGGCATTTTTATAGGGATAAAAATAGCAAGTTCCTAAAGATCATAGTGAAAAAGTAATTATTAAAGTCAATTAATTGTATGAAAGAGGGAGGGTATTCCCACAAGCTTTCTTATTAGTAGATCTAACACGATTAAAATTCACTAAATAATCCATGCAAACACAATAATACTTCCAAGATTAGCTATAGCCTCCCAAATGACATTTCTCTTAGACACTCCATTAGTAGCATATGCAATAGTAAACATAATTTGATGAAGTTAAGAAAAATTATCAAGGGCGCAATAAGTAGAGGATGACCCAAGAAAAAAAAAATTGAGATGAGAAGAATTCCCTTTAATCTAGACTCTCACAATTGGGTGAGACTAAAAATTGTAATAACCATCCTTATTTGGTTAAATTTGAAAGCTATTGACTAAGAGAAGGCACGTAGCATGATGCAAGCTCACTTTGGTCTCCCAATGACCTAACATATGAATGTGATTATCATGAACTAGTAATTTTCACTTATGGATCCTATCTTCCTCCGAAAACTCTCTCAAATTCAAGGTGATAATATTATACAGGAAAGCCAGCTTTTTGCAACATAAAAATTCACTGTAAAACAAACCAAATCTATCAAGAATTTTGATTTGCGACGAATTCAATTCTAATGGTAAAAGTTGTATCAAAAATATATTTGATATGGAAGTAATCAGTCGCAGATATTTTTTGGCAGATTTATGATGAATTTTACAATGGAATTAAATTTAAAAAAAAATGACGACTTCATTTTTGCAAAATTGTTGCAAATTTTGTCATAAATTATGATGGATTTGTAGTAGATTTATGATGGATTAAGTAGGTTTTTGGTATTCATTAGATTTTCTAGTGAAGGAGTGTTATTCTATTACTGCTAGCAGGTTATTTGATTTGGCTATATGATGTTGAGGAGAGAAATTATTATCATCAATCATCCTCATCTCTGCAATATTAACATTGATAAATTTATATCGTCACTCATCCGCCTGAGCATCCTCATCTCTACAACATTTAACTCAATATTATGCATATCTTTTAATGGCTAACATTCTGCACCATAAAAGCATTGCAGGTTTCATCACCACATCTTATAGAATTTTCCCTCAGTTTGAGGGAGAATTTTCTATCATTCAACAAGCCTGATGCCTTCCTCCAATGCAACCATCGAACATGAATTCTGCTAATCATATCTCCATCTATTACACCATCACTATGAACAATAGACTTAAGATATCTAAAACATATACTCTTATTAGAGAATTATTTACCCAAGTTATTATCCCTCCCATTAGACTCTAAGGTTGACCTCTATAATTCAAGTTTACATTAAACTCCCTCCCTAGTCTTATACATAAAAAATGATATCATCAACAAAATGCATACCTTGTAGTGGTGGCGGATTTGGACGAATATGACACAAAAGGAAGAAAGATGATTACCTTCGTAATGATCAAGCTCCCGTCCCTTCAACTTCAACTATTATGTAAAGAATGGTGACGAGGTTTGACTTTGGATGTGACAATTTGGTAAGAAGTGCACAAAAGGATGAAAGATGGATACCTTCACAACGAGCGAGCTCCATCTCTAAAAGAGGTCCGACTTCAGCTGAGAAGAAGAATGAGGTGGAGGAGCGACTGCGGCTAAGAAGAACGGAAAGGAAGTGTGACTTCGGATGCAAAAGGACGGAACATCGTCGAAGGAGGCGATGAACATCATCAAAGTAGGCGATGAACATCATCGAAGGAGGTGAGTGAAATAAAAAAGCTGAAGGGTGGAGAAAAGAAGTCGAGGAAATAGAACAAAGAGGTGAAACGATTGCCCAATAAGTAGGTTAGATAGGGTAGTTTTTTGTCAAATTTGTGGCAGATTTGCAACGAAATTTCCGACGCAACTCCGCCGCAAGTAAAACAACAAAATTCATGTTGCAATTTTTGAAAAAAGAAAAAATTCCACCATAAAGTCCGCCACAAATCCGTCGCAAAATGCTAACTTTCCTTATAAGAACAACTAAAAGACTATTAAGAACTAAAACATGAGTTTTTTTAGTTGGATAATGGATTTAGATTTATCAAAAGAATACAAAGAAGCATGTTTCCTTATATTTTTACTTACCACCTTCATGGCATCATTGATGAGAGGAAGACAAGTTAAGTTGTGTTCATAAACCAACCACTAAGAGTGGGATTAGTGCAAGTATTTATTTTGATATCTATTCGAGGTCATCTAAATGAGAAATTCCTATTTTGGGTCTTTCATTTAATATAAGCAATTGTAGAGTTTACACCTGAGGGATTGGATGATAAATATGAGTTATCATATGCAAAAATTCATTACATGAACTGTATACAAATAACCTCTTGAAAAAAAAAAAGAATTTAATAAAGGTTTTGGAGTCCAAAATGATGATTATTTTAATTGCCACTTTTGAGATCCTTTCCTCAATCCAATAACATTAAGAAAATGAAAAACTTGATCAAAATCTGAATTTTAATAAAATTCTTCCTTCATTACCTTAAAATCCCATGGACATTTATCTATAATAAAAGGCTTCCCATTTATAAACCAAAGGCCATCCTTTCAAACCAATTTATCATTATTAAGGTAAGAGAAAATAAAATAAAAGAGCTCTTCCATTAGAGAAAGGATAATAATGCTATCTTTGAGGTTCCAAAGCTTCCTTATAGATGAAAGAAAAGTTCATAAAATGGTATTTTTTCAAATAGCATACCCTACTAGAGTGAGCTCCTAATCTTTGGCTGTAAGGTAAAACTTTTTTGCTTAGAAATAAATTTTATTTCGAGTTTTTTTTTTCTTGTAAAAGAGAGAAATATGTACAAATAGAAGCATTTGGACACTCAAAGAGGCCTTTTGGTTTAGAATAATTCCAATTGTATTTAAGTTAAAACAAGGGGAATAAATCTTCTTAAGAAAATTATATTAAAATATTTATCAAAGCTCATAACCCTTAATAGGGATTTGCATAAAGATCATAAAATATTTATATTATATATTTAATTAAATTTTTATATTTATTTATATAACATACTGACCTCAAAATATTTGTATAAAGAAGTTTATTTAATTTAAAAAAAAATTAATATTAGTGTTATTTATAATTTAATTCATAGCTTAGAGTTTTATATGCCTAAAAATTTTAAATTTAAGTAATAAATATATAAATACATTATAGTACTTAATTTTGCTTACATAGAGCAAATATTATATATATATATATATATATATATATATATATATATATATATATATATATATATATATATATATATCAAAATTTTTATATTTATTTATATATTATTTTAATTTTTAAATTATATTAAAATATATGTATGAAAATATATATCTTATTTTAAATTAGTTATGTTAAAAAATATTTTTTTTTATATTTAAAATTTTAATTATTATATAAATAAATATAGACTTGACTGTTGTTGCTGGTTGCTATAAATTAAAATAAAAACTTATACTTAAGATTCCCCTAAATTTTTTCTTTTATTTATACATCGTCTTCGCAGGCTTCGCCGAGGCTTTTTATATTTGATTGATGTCCTCACCAGGAGTCTGCATTCTCCCCATCTCTTTTATCTGAGCTCGCCCAACTTTTGCCAAGGTGAAGCAGAACTTCTGGAGGTTGGGGCCGCCTCCCTTTGCTGAAATTTACTTTTTTTTTTTTTTTTTTTTTTTTATTTTGATGTAGGATTCGCTCTTGTCAGAAGATAACGGTATGGGGTTTTTACTGTCGTGTTATCGATTGAATAATTCAGCTCATGATTAGGGTTTTGACACCTACTTTTCATTGATGCATTTTTTTGGGTTTCTTTTAGCTTGTTGATCCAGTTGACTAAGGCTATTTTGATGTTTCCGGGCATGAGTTTGCGATCAGGGATTCATTTTCAAGTTTAGTTAGTTCTCGTAATAATGAAAAGAGGAAAGATCTTTGCAGATATTCTACTAACCTATAACCTGATTGACAAGCGAGGTGGCTGAAATCCTTAATTCCTTAGACATACTCGCATCAAAAACATATTCCAAGCTGCCTTGGATTAATGAATTTCACTAGAGTTGTCATCTAAAGACATGAAGTTTAATGGCAATCATTACAAAATTATTTTGCTTCAAAACTTTTAAATGGCGTCCTGTAAGTAAAAAGTAGAGCCTTAAAAAATGCTTAAAACTAAGGATCAATAAGGGGCTGTTTGGTATCGTATTTACAGCGAGATTTAAGTCGGATTCACGCTAAATCCAGCCAAACAGTTTTTGTGCGCGTGTTAAATCCCGTTATTCGGTAAATCCCAGATTTTCGGATGTACGACTTAAATCTGGGATTTATTAAATCCCTCAGGTAGGCAGATTTAACGGGATTTAAGTCAGAGCTGAAATGCTACCCACGGCTAGTGGCGGAGCCAAAAATTTTATTCATATGGGAGCCTAAATTAAAATAGTTCTATTTGCGGTTTCATCTGGAATGTTAGAATGCATTAAAATAGTTCCGTTTGGCATTTCATTACCAGAGCCAAGAGGAGCTGTAAGATCAAAATTAAAAATGAAAACAACATGGCCCTTAGCTCTTAGAAGACATAAATATTTACATTTGTTGTGATTTTAAAGTTTTATTCTATGAAAATTATCAACAATTTTATTTTAAAAGATATCAAGGCACATCAAATTTATTTTTGTTGCTTTATGTTTTGAATATATGATGTGGGTTGGATCGTTGGAAGAAGAGGATGCTTGAAGGATTTAATCCCAATCTAGGGAACAAAGGTAACACCAAGCTTAAAGCTTCAAAAATATATAATATTCATCATTCAATGTCCTTCCTATTGCAATACTTGATATTTAAAGCCGCCTCAATCTCCCAATTTCTTCTCCTCTTCGTTATTCTGCTTCTCTGCTTCCGGCTCAGGCGCCAAGTAACGATCTTTCTTCCTTTGTTGTGTAGAACACAGTCCAAAAGTTTTGTACTTTTTTTTGCCGCAAAGAACTTTTCATTATTTTTGAAAGGCAAAGGATTAGCTTTCAAAGCCAGGTTGCGAATTTTCTTCATGTTGTGTAGAACACATTCCACAACTTTGATTTTTTTTTTTTTGCTTGTACTAGATTATCACTATATCGTGCATGTTACAAAAAAGCTAAAAATTAGAAAAGCTGAATATACTGAATTTTCATTCTTAGCATCTCTTCTCAACATTAATATAGTGCTACATTAATTTTTTTTAGATTATCTCAAGCATCGTTATTTAATTTAATTTGTAAAAACCACTATGCTAGGCTAGTTGAAGTATTCTATTATAATATGATGTTTGCTATGTTAATGTGATAAACTATTCTTTGATAATACAATGGTTAGGGTAAATTAATTCAGAATGAAGCGAGCATTTAACACCGGGTTTGACAAAGATAATTTTGAATCGGTGTGCTATAATGAGTCATCTAATGTCATCTATCTAAAAAATTATGGGTTCACTCTTGATTGCAGAGTTTGTGAAGCAAGAAAGGGTATTACTCGTGAAAATACTTTATAAAATTTACTTAGAAATGCGAGAACAATCAAATTACATGCTTATAATGTTTTCTTGAATGTATGATAGAAATGAAGAGATTTTTAAAAGACAAAGGTTTAGCTCATGCTGGCACTAGCTCTCAAACTCGTGTAGCTGAAGAAATATCTATCCACTCCGGCCAACCCAAAAGCACATCTCAAAATCCTAGGTGACCCGAGGAGCACTATGTTGTGTTTGCCGAGCTTCTTTTTAGCAATTCGTGCACGAAAATATATGTAATGATAACTTAAGGAGGGATCAGTGGTCAAAACTTGTCGTTGTGTTGAATAGGAGGTTGGGTACATTTTACATTGAATCATCAATAATGATTATGTTTAAAAATATAAAATCTGACTTCCGAATGCTATATCAATTAACAAATCATAGTGGTTAGATTGGGATGAGGAATCACACATTCCAATTGCTATTGATGAGCTTTGGGATGAAATTATTTAGGTAATACTTATCTTATGCTTATAAAAGTTAGGTTTAATATTGCATTAAGTTAACCTATGTTGCATATTCAAAATGCAGGTGACTCCTAAGCTTTTACAATTTCGTCGGCATTCATTTCACCAATATGACATTTTTGAAAAAATATGTATTGACAATATAGCTGTTGGGTTCGGTGCATGATCCAATAAAATAGCTCGTAACCCAATAAGTTTAGATGTTGAAGAGACCCCCTCAATATGAAGATGAATTTCTTACAACTAATGGTGTGGCATACAAGTTCGAAGGAACTCCAGCAAGTGATCTCCCTGACGCAACATACGATTTACCATCATCTTTTGAACAAATTGCAAGTCAAATGGTAGACTCAAAGTGATCAAGTGACGAACCTTCCAGAAGTACAAGGCGCCCACGATTTAAAGGAGGACTAGATAACCTAAATAAGTTGTTGGTGGAGTATAACAGAAATGCTATAATTTTTAAGGAAACAGTTATAAGAAGCAACCCATACACAATGACTGATTGTTTGCAAAAACTAGGCACAATGGAGAATTTAAGAACAGAAGCTCTTGTAGCTATTTTTGACTCGTTGAAGGATAGTAATGATAATAAGGCCATACTAATGACTTGGGAGGGTGAAGTTCTTCGCAAGTGTATCGAACATATTGTTGAGAACCATCAGTGATTTTATTCTGCAAAAATTTAGCTGTAGTTCAATCCTAGATTGCTTTAAGTAATGTGATATATTATTGTTGTAGTTCATTCCTAGATTGTTTGTACTTTATTTTTTTATTATATAGGTTTGCGGTTTGTGTTGAGTGTCTTGTAGAATTCTGTGTTACGTGAGTGTGTTTGTGTCAGGAATAAGTTGTTCTACCTTAATAAATAGATTTTAAGTACTAGACCACATCATGTCATTTTCTGTGAAGCATTAATTTTATGAATTTAATTTAGTTCAGAAACATAACTAATGCTTATTTAGGAGTTCCTGCTTGTAAAGCTCACCTAAGATGTTGGTGAGGGTACATGCACTTTAATATTTTTTGGAACACAATTGAGTTAAACTAGTTCTTTTTTTTTACTTTGATAATTTAATTCTTCTAACAGTTATGTTGAACCTATTTATTTCATAAATATCATATTTCATTGTTATGTTTTTTTAGCGTATACGTTGTTTCATAAGACCATATTTCATTGTTCTTACAGAGATAGGTTTTCGATCAAATGTGTCTCTTAGTCATTAATCTTGAATTAGAAACTATAAGTTGCCTCATAGGTTGTCTGTAGTGAACTAGTTTTTAGTAGGATAAACTGTTTCCTTTATTATCTGTTGATTCTGTGAAGGATTTTACCTATGACTTCGCCTTACTTATATATATTTTTTGGTGATTGTCGTCAAGTACTAAAAATATTAATTTCTCTCATGCATTAATGGCATTTATATGAACATTCCGAGAATGCTCTAGGTGAATGTTTGATAAATGTTTGAAATATGTGTCCCTTACGTTTGATAAATTTAAATTGTAGTTAACCATCCTCATGGCTAACTATTTGTATGGTGTTCTTTCGGACGACCAGTGCAATATGGTTGATTTGCATATACATGTCACCAATGCTATAGTTGAACTTTCCCTGACTATTATAGATGAAGCTGTAAACATAGATGAAGAAGAGCATGTGCGACATCTAATAAGCAGGGAGGGGTCGGAGCGACTGAACCCAAATCCTCGTGATTGTAGAAAGCTGGTGAGCTTTTGGAACCATCGTCGGGGTGCCTGCTTAAGACCATAAAACAATTTATGTAGTTTGCACGCGGAGTTTGGTGAGTGAGGGTCCACAAACGCGAGAGGTTGGCGCATATAAATATCATCTAGAAGATCGCCGTGCAGAAAGGCATTGGAGACGTCAAGTTGAAGCATTGGCCAGTGGAGATTGAGGGCAAGAGTAAGCAAAATGCGGATGGTAGGCATTTTGGCGATCGACAAAATGTTTCATTGTAATTCTCTCCAAATATTTGATCATAGCCTAAAGAGACAAGTCGAGCTTTGTGGCGTTTCACTTGACCTGTAGGAAGCATTTTGGTTTTGAATGTTCATTTGCATCCAAGAATTCAGTTGTTTGAAGGGGCTGGAACAAGAGACCAAGCACCTTATTTTTGAAGAGCGTTGAATTCTTCTGCCATGGCGACACGCCGGTGTTTGAATTTGGCCGCTTGATTATAGGTTGTCGGGGTAGATGGAGGAGCAGTGCTGCTGAGGAGATTAAAGATGTGTTTGGATTTTGAAATTCCTGATTTCGATCTGGTTTGCATATGATGAGTAGAATGGTTAGAAGGAGAAGGAGCGGAGAGAGTTTCAGAACTCGTGTTGGATGTGAGACTGGGAGTAGGCGGTAATGTAGTAAGTTGAGTTTCACGGGTGGGAGAGTGAGTGGTCGGTGAGGAGATGAATGATGGAAAAGAATGTGAAACGGTTGAAGTAGGAACCAGGAGAAGAGGGGAAGTGGCATTCCTAGTGAGTTGGGTGTTAGGTGTGGATGTGGAAGTTGTAGAATTGTAGGGAAAAATGTGCTCCTGAAACACGACGTATCTAGAGATGTGGATTTTGTGTGTGTCAAGATTGTAGCATTTGTATCCTTTGTGGCTAGAGGAGTAACCTATGAAGATGCATTCGTGAGACTGAGGAGAGATCTTGTTAGAGGTGTAGGGTTGCAGCCAAGGATGACAGAGGCAGTCGAAGGAGCATAGGTGAGTATAGGTGGGGAATTTGTTATGAAGAGTTTGACAGGGAGATTGAAGTGAGATAGATTTGGAGGGAAGACGATTTATTAGATAGTTGGCTGTTGAAAGAGCTTCAACCCTGTGGGCTCCGAAAATTAGGCCCCGACCTCCCCGCTCGCGCTTTTCTTTTATATTCGGCGAGGGAGTTTTAACTGAATAAGTTATGGGGTAAATTTTGAAAGGCAGATGAGTTTTGTAGATTAGACACTACCCAAAGATTTCGCCCTCATTTTGTGAGGACTTTATGATCTGAGTTCTGGTTTCCTATAGGCGCAAGCCCCTATAGTTAATTACCTCTCTCGATCATGAGAGAGAACTTTCGATTGAGGCTAGTCGTCGATCAGATACGTAGAGATACGTGTTATCTGTCATATAGTAGCAGCATGGATTTGGGTATAGGAATTGGGTTTGGATATTTAAAAATAGAAATTGCACTATCTTGCACTTAAAGCGGATGGTGGGGGAATGGATGATAGACCCATCAAGATCCCATGGTTCCGTCGTCCCCGGGCCGTCGTGGTCCCTGGTCTACTTAGTCAGAGGAGGTAGTCGACCCAAACCTGACAGAAGGATCCTTGTCGGCAGCCATGGGTTGCTTCGTCCAAGGGGACCTTGTAGACCTGGGTTGAATGTTTGTCTAAGGGGGCAAATTTGAATCCACCTTAGCTAACAGAGGGCTTTGTGCCTTATCAATCATATCCTATTGATTCATATCTCAAGGATTTAATGCCAATAAGGAGCGTATTGGCTCTGGCCATAACCGGTATTTTCGGTGCCATTTGGCGGCAAAATCACTCGGTTCAGAGGGCCCCGGTCGTCATAACCGTTTATCCTGTGGTGCAATTTGGCGGCAGACCGCCGGTTAGAGGATACGTACCACGTCCTTATTAGCAGGAGATTGTTTGAGAATGGATTCTATTAATATTTTCGACTAGGCATTTGGCTCTTTGTGAGCTGAAGTAAATTTTAATTTGTCCACCCTAGCAAACTGTTGCGGAGGGTGGATGGATTTTGCTTTAAGCATTGATGGATAGATTTCAATTTTAAATATGCTGGAATTTGGGATTTGTGGAGTTTGAATTTTGTGTGGACTTTTGGGAGGCATTTAAAAATGTTTATGAACCCCTCCAGTTGAGATCATCATTCAACACAGTCATCATCGGGGTGTTTGGGGTCATTTCTCTTTACGGATTGAACCTTGTCAACTCTATCGGGCTGTCGACAGAGGATCAGATTTCGTAGGCTTTATGCCCCTGATAGTGAATTCTCATTGTTATAGGCCTTGAAGGCATAATATGAATGTATTAAGACAAATATAAAAGTCGCCAAAACCGTATACTTGTTTGTTGGCTCGAAACCTGTCGACTTCTATTGACTCGTACAGAAGGATCAGTTTCGAACCTGAATTCACTTGTCAACCCGCGCAGCATCCCTAGACGTTACGTGTGTACCAATAACACGCTCGCCGGGGCCCATGCGGGTTTGGGGGCATTTCATAATTACACCCTGTCGACTCCTTTTTACTCGCTAAGGAAGATCGGGTTTAAAATTTGATAACCTGCGCAGCATCCCTAGACGTCACGTGTGTACCAATAACACGCTCGTCGGAGCCCATGCGGGTTATGATTGTATTTATCCCCTTTTTGGTGTACCTATGTGTAAACAATTTATGGTGCACGTGCAGGGGTTTCTTGAAAGTATTTGTAGACACCTTTTATCTGCTTGTATAAGTGTTGCAGATCCGGTGGCGTTGGATTTTGATGTTGACTCCCCCTTTCTCAATCACCTGGGACATTCTTCTGGACTTTGAAGTCCGTTGTTTTGAAGAGAACTCCCTTTGAGGTCGTTAGTGTAGTGGACTTGTTATTTCCTGTGTTTGTGGGCACCAGAACTGTTTTCTTCTTAAGTATAGAACTAAGAAGAGACTTGGGAACACCAGGAAGTTTGGTTCTAATTTGTTTGAACTTTCCTCCCATTCTATCAGGAGGTGTCCTTCTCCGTACATCGAGTTGCCCTTGTACCCCGACATAGTTGAAAATCTTAATTACCACTGTCGTAGGTGATATCCATACTTGTGTCCACAGTGATTCGTTGTTCTTTCAATACACTGTTGTTATCCACAAGTATCCATTTGCAGGGGACCGCTGTATCCACTACGACCTCCTAAAAAATATTTGTAGAAGACCCATTGCTTCTGCATCATATCCACCCTTTCATCAATCTCGGGTGGTTTGATTGTACTTGTTTGACCTCGTAGGGATCGTCGTAGGAGATATTTATACTTGTGCCCACAGTGGTTTCGATGGTGTTTACGATATGCCTACTGTTGTTATCCACAAGCGACTTGTACATATTTATGGGAACCCATTGTAGCCACTACGAGCTCCTGGAATTGTTCGTAGGAGACCCATTGTTGCCTACATCATGCCCACCTATCACCAATCTCAGGTGGGTTTTTGTGTATTTGCATTTGTTTGTAGGTCGTAGGTTGAATGCGTAGGAGCGTTCTACTGTAGATTGTGGGCATTTGCATTTGTCGTGTTTATATACTGAATACATTCGTAGGAGGTGTTGTAGTTTGATTGGTGTCGAATTTGACTCAAGTTTGAGTCCAGTTCGAATCAACCTCCTGAGCTCGGTGTGCAAGGTTGTTTTCTTTGTCCTTTGTAGTCCGAGTCTTGTATAATTTTAGTGTCTTCCGCACTTAGTAAATTTGAATTTGAGTTCGAGTGTATATTCAAATGATTATTCAAAGTCTTTTGGAGTATTTGCAGGTTCATTTTTGTGTTCAAATTGATTTGAATTTGATTCCAATTTGGTTTTATTTTATTTGGATTTGGTCCTTTAGAAATCATTTGAATTTTGGTTCTGATTTAGGTTCCCAAGACTCTACCAGTCCTCTGTTCAATCAAGTTCAAAAGTTCACTGCTCTTTGTTTTAGTCCAGACTCTTGTTCTTTTGAGTTCAAAACAGGTCCAAGTGTAGTATGTTTTCACCCGAAATTTCGGCAGCCTCCAGGCGTCTCCCCCGTTTAGGGGAAAACTACGAGAAAACTGGGCCTTCCCATCACACACAATAAAGGCATGCATGGTAGGTGCCCTCTTTTGAGGACGCCGCGGCCATAATTTTTCTTCCCACCACGCGCAATAAAGGCGTGCATGGGGTCTTTGACAGTACCTGTTACAAGAAAAGAGCAGTTTGCTTTCCCCCCGCCCGGGGGTACTTATGAATTATTCCGGCCATGCAAAGAAGAGGGTACACCAGGCTCACCTGGCCTCGTCGTGTGCGTCGAACCGGCTTCCCTCCTACCACGCTCACTAAAGGCGTGCTTAGGTGGTTTGCCGTTTCGACACGCATGTCGAGACAGGAGGGCGAGGGTCGCTTACTTACCTCGTCGTAGGAGTCGCACCGGGTTTTCCCTCCTACCACGCTCACTAAAGGCGTGCTTAGGTGGTCCGCCGGCTCGACACGCACGTCGAAGTAAGGAGAGCGAGAGGGGAGGCGACTGTCCGCCTCGTCGTAGGCGTCGGACCGGATTTCCCTCCTACCACGCTCAACAAAGGCGTGCTTAGGTGGTCTAATCTACGGCCCGTCGTACACGCCGAGGACGGAAGCCTGAGTTTAGGGATTATACAGCCGAACAGCTCTGAAGGAGCAGGAGGAGTGACGAGCTCCCGTTGTTAATCCCGATCAAAATGCCGTGACTTTCGATCAGGTGGGAAGGGAAGTTGTCCAAGGGAGCAAAGTCGATCGGCCACGAGGAGTCGAAGAAGCGGCACGAAAGGAGGAAAGTTAACTTCACGACAGGCGAGCTCCCTTGCTTCCGATCGGAAAGATCGCAGCTTTCGATCCGACTGGAAGAAACGTCGGGAGGAGCGAGGTCGTTGAGCCACGAAGGAATCAGAGGAGAAGCGCCAGAGAGCCAGGGAGGGCCGAAGGCCTCATCCTTTCGGTCTTTTAACGACTCGAATGAGTCGTTGCGAGCGACGTGCGAGAAGTGACGCTCGGTATGGCCTCGACGTGCGACGAGCGGCGCTGGATCGTGCGACGTGGGGAGGCAGGTAAGGGATTTGATCTCTTTTTTTTTTTTATTACGGGTCAACAAACCCATAATTGATTTGGTAGATTGGATGCGTGTGTAAGAGCGTACGAGTGAGGTCGAGAAGGTGCCTATGCTTACCTTCAGCTATGTCATTTTGTTCAGGTGTGTGTGGACAGCTTAGTTGATGGATGATACCGTGCTCTTGAAGAAAACGATTTGAAGGCATTGCTCGTGAATTCGTCCGCCACCGTGTCAGAACGAAAGATTTTGGGAGTGGAGGAAAATTGTGTTTGAACAAGACTGCAAAATAGTTTAAACTTCATGAAAGTCTCCTGTTTAGAATGCATGAAATATACCAAATAAATGCGTGTAAAATCGTCAATAAAGACTACGTAGTAACGAAAGCCATCTAAAAGTTGTTGTTTGGGTCGGCCCCCAGACGTTCGAGTTGTATAAGCTCAAACAGAGAGGAGGGTCACGGAACCTCTTTTATTTAAACGAGAGCTTGTGGCTCTTGGCCACATTATAAGATTTACACAAAAAAGATAGAGATACATTTCTAAATTCAGGAATGCGTTTTGCAAGAATAGAA